>LPNX010986451.1:476517-692576 GCA_001517045.1 Pseudotsuga menziesii | reverse complement strand
CCCCCCCCCCAGCCCCTTATCAGTGACAAGACCTGATCCATCAAATAATCCCAAGGTAACCACAAAACCAAGATTTAGGAGGAAAGTTGGATTATTTCCTTCCAAAGAGGGATCTCTCAATAGATACACTCAAAGGCTAGGTATATTTTGAAAAGAAATAAAATTTAATAGTTACAATGGCTAAAACAGGTGTTCAATGGACATGGACTCGAATATGTAAAATAGTTAATAGCAGTGCTTTGCAATGGAGTTCTTAAACAGAGTCAGGGTAGCTATTCTTTTACAGTCAAAATGTTGATTGTTCGATGATAAGGAAAATTAATGAAACAGTCCATTAACATGGGCATCTCAGGATGAATCCAATGCTAACTTTAGTGGAAATAATTTGTAAATGCATGAAAGTAAAGGATCAAAGCATAAGATTATGAATTCCAACCCAATATACACTCATTCAAGCATGAAAAGAAAACATAATGGAAAGGTAAACATGAAGCACATACACAGGAGGAAAGAAAATACATACTGTAAAATGAATAACACAAGAATCTCTGCATAATGCCTGCTTGGATCTAAAATATTTATTAATGTTGAAGCTTCTTACAAGAGTCAGATCTTGCTCACGGGTTCCAACCCTCAATACATTGTAAAAAGTTGCTTAAATACATCAAAATGCTCCTTGATCTTATAATTTTTTCTATACTAAAAATAGGCAAAATAACTCCCTTATTACATTTGTCATTTGATTCCTAACAAACTAACTACTCATAAATTTATTACATTTTTCAAAATAAACTAGTCTTCAAACTCTTCGAACTTGTTTATTGATGCATACTATACTTTCTTCTGCCAAACGTCTCTACTGTATTCCACTAGTCCACACATGGAAGCTCTAGATTGGGCATTTCTTTAGCCAATACTCGTAATTATACATGATCCACATATAAAATGGTTGGCAATTGGGAACAAACTAGTTTGAAGGTGTTGATTATTTCAAAGTCCACTGCTAATTTATCAGTCATTGTTTTCCCTAACAAAGATTGGCTCATATATTCAAATTTCTTATGGTCCAATCTACATTTCACCAACAAAGCTTGATATTCAACCTGAGACAAAAGTATACAATGTTCTTCCCAAAAATAAGACAGGCATTTCTGAAATAAATATACAAACGATCCTTTGAAAATGTTCACCTCATGTTGCATTATGTCAATCTTTGCTTGCACAGTTTCTATGTGTTGGTGCTTTCCCACTACCTTCCTGGACCAGGGGATCACTGTGATTCTATCTTTATTTCCAAGGTCCTTAGATCTTCCTCTGATAAAGTATTCAGGAAATTGATTGTATTATTGGTTGTATCCACAGGCTACCTTTACTGCAATGCAACTCTGTGTAGCAGCATTTGTAACCATCTCTTTCTCCAAAATATAGTTTAAATAAGGCCTGAGCTTAACAACTTCAGCAATGATCATATGCCAAATCATGTGTCTTTCTCCCGGCATTGGAAATTTCCCAAGCAATTTCTTTACCATTTTATCATTTTTATCCATCAGTTCTTTATATTTATTTTCAAGTGCTTTTCTTTCCTCTTCCTTCTTTAGAACTGCATTAGCCATATTTTTATGGTGGCTTTTTAGAGCAACAATTTCCAAGTCCTTCAAATTTACCTGGGACATATCCTTCACAATAAATTATGTACTTGTCTCTGCAATAGGATGAATTACCTATACCTCATCTTCTTTACTTTTATGCTCCTTCTCTTTTTCCAGAAAAATATTGTTTTTCTTTTAAAACATTAATTTTTTCAACCAAAACTAATTTCTCTTTTTCCCATTTTTTTCTTTTCATCAGTAAGCTTCAAAAAATTTGCTTTGATGTCACTTAGCTCATTAGCTAGTATCTCTTTTTCTTTCTATAATTCAGTCAATTATGAAGCTTGAATTAATTGTGTGGCAGAGATCTTCAATTTCTTTTTCACCAACTGAATTGTATTCTCCTTCTCTACAAATATTTTTTTGTAACTTCTCCCTTATGGGATTCATTATAAATGGCTAGAAAATCTCCTTGAATATTCTTGATCTACTGGTGGTGTACCTTATTCTCTACCTCTTCTTTCCTTAGCCAATTCTCAATTTTAGTTTGTATGGACTGCAATTTAGAAACTTTCAAAGTGGCCTTCAACAAATCACTATAAATTACCTCTCTAGTCTGCTTGTGTAAGTGGATCATGTGAGGGAATGGGATATCCTTTAGGTTTAGCCTCAGTTTTGTTATCACGTTCTTGGTGGAAACTATCAAGTTCAAAGTATTCTTATCATGATCTTTAACAGTCACCAAAGAGACCTCTTTCCTGGAAATTTTCCTAACATCTGCATATAATTTTAAATATTCGTCTAAGGATTTCTCCCTATCATTCTTATATTTATCATATAATTCAGCTCTGGATTTAAATTTGTCAGTGGATGTCTCAGAAACCTCTAAAAATTCATATTGTTTCATTTCAAAAGCAGGTCTGTTACCGATTTAAATGACAGTCCAAGCCACTGGAAAGCATATGTGGAGAAAGTAACCACTGTCACCTTAGTCACTTCTCCAAACTTCTTCGGAGTCAAAAACTCCTAGGGAGAGTCCTATGTAACTCTCCAAAATACACTTAGACACCAAATATATCTCCTATGTGTGTATGGTTAGTGACCAGTTCCTAATGGAGAGGATATGAATAATACAAGTTCATTCATCCAAGGATATTCCAATTGCATAACTAATTTGTTCCAATACGCAAATAACAAGTGCAATATGTAGGGATTAGCAAAAATACATGCATTTCATTAGTATTTATCATTATTAAATAATAATTTAAAGCACATGTACATCAGTATGTATCAATCAGGCATGCTAATATTATGACAGCAGTAGAATTTTAGGAATTCACTTTAGTATAAGAAACAACAATGTGCATGTAACCAAGCATTTACCAAAAAATTTGCATCAACTTTTAAAGCAAGTTGCTTGTGTTTATTGGTAACAATATCATAAATAGTATGTAGTAGTAACATAACCAACATTAACAGTGTCCTTCCAATTCATACCAACAAAGGATAGTGACCATTGCAGGTTTCAATGGATTGAACTGCAAGGGAAGGTACACCTGAGTAAAAGGGAGGGATCGAAATTTTAGGGCACGAAATTTTAGGGCCTGGAATTTTAGGGCATTGAATTTTAGGACACAAAATTTTAGGGCACGAAATTTTAGGGCCCAAAAATTTGGGACGCGGAATTTTAGGGCCCAAAATTTAGGGCACTAAATTTTAGGGCCAAGAACTTTATGAAGGCCCAAAATTTTAGGCCGTGGAATTTTAGGGCCTGGGGTTTTAGACGCAGAATTTTAGGGACACAAAATTTTTGGGAGGCCCTAAATTGACCAAATATTTGATTTTATGAGATTTTTATAAAAAAATTAGACCTGAATTTAACCTAAAACTAATCCTAAACCTACCCTAGAACTAGGTTTTTTTAGAAGATAAAAAGTGTGAAAACCCAAGGGAAACCCTACCCTAGCAAAATCCATACCCAACATAGGGCTTCTAGGGAGGATGGCTAACCTAGTGAGGAAAGGTTCTTAATTCAAGCAACTAGCCTAGAAAAACTAAGGAGAAACCCTAGGGAATGCTCACAAGGAGACGTTCCTCAGTTTACTAAGGTGACAAGAATGGAAGGTAATGGCCTATCCTAGGAAAAAGTGCAGCACTAGGGCTACCATTAAGACTTGAATGTGCACATCTACCAACATTCAAACAAAGAGATAAGAATCCAAACCTCCATGTGCTTGTGTTCATCCAACAAATCGAAGCATCACCAAAAAGCACAGAGTCACCAAAGAATTACAAGAAAATAACTTGCATTAACCAGAAAATTTCCTCAAGAGGAGCGCATCCATCCAAAGAAACCCCAACAAGGGTAAAACAAGTGCATAATGTATCAACCCATGAGTTATGTTTTACAAATGAAAGTGAGGAGATCTATTTGTATAATCTCACACTCACTTTTACAAATAAAATCCAAGCTGACATGCCTTTAAAATATCAATTCAAATTTAAAACAAAATAATAATAAAATATAGCCATTATGTAGCTCAAGGTAGGTTTCCTGGGGTATTTGCACCCCTAGGTGACAAAACATGCTCAAAGAATCAAATAACTCCAAATGAAAGGCTAGAGTGACATGGATGGAGGGCGTTATGCCTTATCTAACCCCTAAAATGATGTAAAATCCATCAATGCCCTCCTTAAAGCATAGAAACGGATTGGCATGGAGGATATATTCCTCTGAGGAAATAATGCCAGGGAGAGAAAGGACCCACTGACTGAAAGGCCAAGAGGGTGTACGAAGTGGCCACAAATGAATATGAGTATCATGTAGTTGAAATAGAGGCCACTAGAGCATGTAAGCAGGATATGGATCCATGAGACCCAATAGTCAACCCTTAGGTGCCCCCGACACTAGCCTCAAGGTTAAAACCCCCTTTAAAGGGTAGTCAGTAGAACCATTAATCCATAATACTCTTAAAGGAGGACCAAAGGGTCCATCTATGACCACCATTGCTCAATAACACCCCTCCCGAGTGAAAAAAAAATGACCCTCTCTCCCTAGGGTAATCCTGAAGGTGCGTTGTGTACAGGTGCATCGTAACATTGCCTCCAACTATAGGATGATTCCTCTTCCCATGAGTGCTCAAGAACCTATGAATCTACTAGTACTTGTAGAACTACACACATATAAAATGCTCAAGAGATTAAAAACATCTAAGGGTAGACACTTTCATCCTGCCTTGTTCTCTAAATGAGGGAAACAAACTAAGAACAATAAAAACTAACTAGAGAATGAAAAGACATTAGATGCAATGCACAGAATATGCCTAATGCAACTATCGCTACCTAACCTAAACCTATCAATCAAATTAGGTTAGGCGAAATCATACCACAAATGTAACCATCTGAGTAAGAAATTCATACCTGATATCTTACCTTTGTCTTTTAGTGTAAATCCATGACAATACCTCATTGACAATATGTTGATTTTGTACACGGATCTTCATCTAGATGAGTACGGTAAACTGAACCTTCTCAAGAACTTGGAATACTTGAAATTGGTGGCACGAAGAATAATTTATTTGACAAGCTTCGTTGATCCATGATTCTAGTGGACTTATGTATGGAACACCTTCATCGTACATGTCTTCTAATAAAAACTTCTTCCTGAAAATCACCCATAAATCTTGAACTTAGGAGGCTATTCGTAGAGTTAGACCTCGCAAATCTTCATATGTGAGCCACAACTTGTCTCTGCATTTACTCAAGAAATTCTTTGATCGTACAATTACATTGCTTATATTTTTCATAATCATGTTAGTAACCCCAATAATCCTTGAAATTTTGAAATTGTCAACAATATAATTCATACCTTCATGCTTCAAATGAAAAGATAAACAATAAATAATATGAAATTGAGGGATGAAAATCATGCATGTCCACCTACCTTTCTTGTTCTTGTTGAGATGTATCATTAAGGGCTTACCGATGTAGGGTAGAGTGGGCTGAAAAACTTCTTCAGCGCTTGTTGAGGAGCACAACTAATAGTGGTAACCTCGGCTCATCATATGTAGAATCTTTGAAAAATAATCCTCTACGCAACATGCTTCCCTATTGCAAGATGAGTATGATGGAGACATCATGGAAGAATCACCATAGATACGGGGTCCCAAATCTTCGAACTTTTCGTAATAATAGACCCTTTGCATATAATAACTATATGTGAAGTCTGGTGATATTTCATCTTCAATTATAGTGGCGAAAGGGTTGAGCCATTATTCATCATTAACCTCATGAGTAGAATGAACAATCATATCTCGTTCCACATGGTCTTCATAAAGCATATCCTCGTCATCCCTACTTAAGGTGACTGTAATCTCTTCATCCCAAATAGTGTCAAATTCTGGCTCAACCTGAGTAACTCCATCAAGTTGTTCTTCCTTGTTGCAACGTATGGAGACAATGCCACCTGGTATCAAGGAATCATAGAAAGGTGGGCCCATAAATGCCCAATAACCATCCACCTCAAAATTCTCATTATTATTTTTCTAGATATCTAGTATGTCACAAGGATTTATTGTATGTTGGAAGGGAGAACTCATCCTATATTTATGTTCTTCTGCTTCTTTTTCTACGGCTTCCGGATCTTCATATATAGTATCATCATCATATTCGTTTGCTTGGGGAGCTTCATCTATCATGCTTAAAATATCATCACTTAGACCTTGAACAATGGGTGCTTCGACCTGATCCTTGTTTTGGGCTTCCTTACTAAACAAGTCCCTTGCATGCTTAACATGAGGTATCCATTTGTCACGTCGCTCCGAATCCCAGTGGCTACAAAATGTTTCCACAAATTCTGCAAAGGATGATATCATTCCTTTATGTAGGCCCACAAACCAAGTAAGGGCCTTTCCTCCAAGGTGAAGGACAAATGATCGCATGTAAACATATTCTTTTTCTTTAAGACCGTATTCTAAAGCCAAAGTCATAAACAATTCCACATGATGTGTAGAATTATAATGGTTACCATTGAAGGCATGCAATAATACCTCTAGTAACTCATCTGAATATCCTGGGAAGTCTGATAAATCAAGAGGAGTGAAACCTATTTCCATTTCAATAGTAGTCATATTATCAGGATCTTTGAATTCAAATGGAATATAATCTTTAATTCCATTTCTTTAATCATCTTGTGTCTGGCTGCTTCCCAGTATTTCTTCCCATATTCTATCAATCATGTCATTTCTTGCATGTTCTTCAACACCGTAATCCCAATCCATGTTGAGTGCATTGATGAATTTCCTAAGTGAAGAAAAACTTTTGCAAAGAAAACCATTATACCAATTTTTGACATATAAGTTGTTTTCTAGGTGAAGAAATAACATAATTAACCTCGTCTTGATGTCTCTGTGCACAATGTTTCTTTCCTGGATGAATTGCATAAGTTTCTACGCATGTGTTGCTGCATGGTACTTATACTATTGGAAGAATGATCAAATTTCCTTCCCACCATCTTGAATGGTATACTTGTGTGGAAATATTGGGATGCACGAAAAATACAATATATCCATCCAAAGTTCGTAATTAGATTCCATATCGCCAGGATTCCTTGTCTTTGTAAAGCACTTATTTATTTTTCTTTGATTGGAGTCACCAGGAGAGACCTGCCACCGTAGTTAAATGAATATCACCAAAGTACTGAACAAAACAAGAGCGTTCATGATTGATCGGGTGGGTTGAGGTCTTTGTGGAGTTGCCAGATAATATTGTAGGTTAGTCCTTTCAAAAATGTATGCAACTGTATGCAATTAGGAATTCAAAACTTGTCAAAGTTCCGTTTTTTCCCGGATAAGTAACCTCAATGAATTTGAGGTCCCCGACAACGGCACCAAAATCTTAAGCCTTCCTGGGCTTCTTCTTTGTGGAGTTTCCAGGTTAGATCTGCAAGATTAGTCTTCAATAATATTTTCAAAGTACCCAGAAAGACTTAACTCAATTTCTCTTACGGGATGTCATTCTTTCCAGGGTGTGAATGAATTTGGATCAACTGCTTCAAATTTTAAAATGGTCCTCGGCAACAGCGCCAAAATGTTAAGCCTCATCGGGATTCTTCTTTGTGGAGTCGCCAGGTAAGATCTGCAAGATTAGTCCTTGACAATAATATTTTTAAAATACCCAAAAATACTTACCTCAATTTTCTTACCGAATTTCGTTCTTGTCAGGGTGTGAATGACTCTAGATCAACCGCTTCAAATTTTGAAATGGTCCCCGACAATGGCACCAAAATGTTACTAGTTGAAATGGTAGTCCAAGCCATCGAGAAACATATGTGTAGAAAGTAACCACCGTCACCTTAGTCACTTCTCCAAACTTCTTCGGAAGTCGAAACCTCCTAGGGGAGAGCCCTATGTAACTCTGCAAAAGACACTTAGACACCAAATATATCTTCTATGTGTGTATGGTTAGTGACCAGTACCTAATGGAGAGGGTATGAATAATACAATTTCATTCATCCAAGGATAAGCAAATTGCATAACTAATTAGTTCCAATACGTAAATAACAAGTGCAATATGTAGGAATTAGCAAAAATACATGCATTTCATAAGTATTTATCATTATTAAATAATAATTTAAAGCACATGTACATCAGTATGTATCAATTAGGAATGCTAATATTATGACAACATTAGTGGTTTAGGCATTCACTTTAGTATAAGAAACAACAACGTGCATGTAACCAAGCATTTACCAAAGAATTTGCAGCAACTTTTAAACCAAGTTGCATGTGTTTATTAGTAACAATATCATAAATAGTATGCAGAAGTAGACATAACCAACATTAACAATGTCCCTCCAATTCATACAAACAAAGGATAGTGACCATCTAACTGATGTTTGAAAGTCATTTCGCAGGGTTGAATGGATTGAAGTGCAAGGGAACGTACACCTGAGTAAAAGGGAGGGCCTGAAATTTTAGGAAACGGAATTTTAGGGCCCAAAAATTTAGGGTGCGAAATTTTAGGGTCTAAAAAATTATGGCCCGGAATTTTAGGGAGGGCCCATAATTTTAGAGCACAAAATTTCAGGGCCCGATATTTTAGGCACGGAATTTTAGGGCCCATAATTTTAGGAACTGAAATTTTATGAGCCGAAAATTCTAGGAGACCCTAATGTGGCCAAATATGTGATTTTAGGAGATTTTTATAAAATTTTCATACCTGAATTTGACCTAAAACTAACCCTAGAACTAGGGTTTTTTAGAAGAGAAAAAGTGTGAAAACCCAAGGGAAACCCTACCCAACCTAGGGCTTCTAGGGAGGATGGCTAACATAGTGATGAAGGGTTCTTAGGTCAAGAAACTCTCCTAGAAAAACTAATGAGAAACCCTAGGGCACCCTCACAAGGAGACGTGCCTCAGCTTGCTAAGGTGACAAGAATGGAAGGTAATGGCCTATCCTAGGAAAAAGTGCAGCACTAGGGCTACCACTAAGACTTGAACGTGCACATCCACCAACATTCAAACAAAGAGATAAGGATCCAAACCTCCATGTGCTTGTGTTCATCCAACATATCAAAGCATCACCAAAAGTAGAGATTCACCAAAGAATTACCAAAAAATAGTTTGCATTAACCAGAAAACCTCCTCAAGAGGGGCGCAACCATCCAAAGAAACCCTAACAGGGGTAAAACAAGTGCATAGTGTATTATTCCATAAGTTATGTTTTACAAATGAAAGTGAGCAGATCTATTTATATGACCTCACACTCACTTTTACAAATAAAATCCAAGCTGGCATGCCTTTAAAATATCAATTTAAAATTAAAAAAAAATAATAATAATAAAATATAGCCATTATGTAGGCTCAAGGTAGGTTTCCTGGGGTATTTGCACCCCCAGGTGCCAACACATGCTCAAATAAGCGAATCACTCTGAACGAAAGGATGGAGTGAGCTAAAGGGAGGGTATTATGCCCCAAATAACCCCTCAAGTGTTGTAAAATCCCTTAATGCCCTCCTTAAAGCATGGAAACATCATGTCATGGAGGATGTCTTTCTCTGACGAAAGAAGGCCAGGGAGAGAAAGGAACCACTAACTGAAGGGCCAGGAGGGTGTATAAAGTGGCGAAAAATAAAGATGAGTGCCTTGAAGCTGAAGCAGAGGCCATGTTGGGAAATAGGGCAGACCCGGGTTTAATCCTTTTATGTCGCACCAACAAAGACCCACAGTGTTGGCCCTTTTGGCAACAACCTGCGCGCAGGTTGCAGTCTCACCCGAAACAGCTATGGGGTGCCGCAGAACCAAGTTTCTGTAAGCAGAGAGGGATATTACTGTACCTTAGCCTTTAATAAACTTATTACTTATCAATTACACAGCTGTGTCATGCATTCATATACAACTTCGCAGATAGATAAACAACCGTGACTTGCTTAACCCGCTACAGGGAATTCACAGCGAAGCTTGTTATTAGCAGTGATCTAAGTTATCAAATGTATACAGTTATTAATGCATAAAAGACAACAGAAAAAGAAACAACACAAGAAACCACAACACCAGATATAACGTGGTTCACCCCCAGTGTAGAGGTTACATCCACAAACTGTGTTTTATTCAACTTGCTACAAAACCACAGTTTGATCTGCACACTCAGCTGCAAATCCCTTCAGTCCTTAAAAGCCGCGCACACAGTAGCATGCCTCTGCGCACACAGCTGCAGATCTTTCCTTAATCTTCTTACAACCAAAACCCCCTGCGCACACAGTTGCAGAGGTCGTCCACGCACACAGCTGGGACTTAACCTTTCCTTACATAATCATCCTTAGCTTCGCCTTTCTTTCTTTACATCAAAAGCCTAACTTTTCTTATTTACAAAAATGCCTATTTATACATCACGCTATTACAAAACCATGGCTTCAAACCATGGGCACCCAAAACCCTAAACCCTAGATTTAAACCATGGGTTCATTACAAAAAGGAGTTGTGACTTACCCCGACACCCCTAAGACTATTTTGGCCCGCGACTCCGCTTACAAACTTCCTCAACCACTGCGGAGTTACCAAACTAATAATCCTTAGGGTACGTGTCCCAACAGGCCACTAGAGCACCCAAGTAGGATATGGAGCCATGAGACCCAGTGGTTAACCATTAGGGGCCCTAGACACCATCCCTGAGGTTAAAAACCCCTTTAAATGGAAATCAGCAAAGCCATTAAGCCATAGTACTCTTAAAGGAGGACCAAAGGGCCCATCCATGACCACCATTGCTCAATAACACCCCTCTTGGTCGAAAAAAAATGGCCCTCTCTCTTTGGGGTACACCTAAAGGTGTGTTGGGTACATGTTCAGCGTAACACTAGTCCCTTGATCTTTACCTGCTTTTTCTTACTTTCAGTTTTGACAACTTCAACCAATTCGCCCTCAGCTTCAATTTTTTTCCTTTTATCTGTCTCTGAAATTCCTTCTTCTTTTGTTTCCATTGCATTTGAAAAAAATAATTTTACCTGTTACCTCTGAACTGCTTGCAATGGGAGTGACTACCTCTATTGTATTTACCACAACCAATGGATTTTCCTGTGAAACTTCTACATTTTCCATTGGTAATGGATAATCTAACCAATTTACTTTTTCATCCAACCCTTCAACCACCTGGTGCTCAAAATCCTTATTCTTATTCAATTGTTTTCTTATTGAAATAACATGTTGTGGATCATAGTTCACTGCAAAAGTTGTTTTAAAATCCATCTCCTTTAGCAAACTCTCAACTACAGGAAGTGAAACTTTATTCTTTATAATAAAAGGTCCACTTACTCATGGAAATTTCATTTCTGAAGCTTTCTTGCAGCTGATGAAATGTTCATTTTCTACTATCAATTTCTATCTCACAAGCTCCAAAGCAAATACTCTAGGAGTAAGGAAATCTGGGAAAATATATGGCTCATGAGTAAATCCATACACTCTGATAATGGGATGTTCTTCTAATAGGAACCAGTCTCCTATTTTTCTATCTGGAGAAAATTCTAAAGCTTCTTTCATTTGTCGCAGTACTCTAGGTAATTTATTTTGAAAGAAAACTATGTAAACCTCTTCCATCAACAAGTTCATATATTTAAAGAAGTTACTATTAATTTCTTTTGTAAGCACCATTTATGGCAGTTCTAGATTTTCTACATTCTAAAACAAGAACATTCTGAACAGATAAGCTTGAAATCTCAAATGTTGGGTACTATGGAAATTCACTAGCTGATGGTGAATACTTTCAGCTAGGAATTCATCAAATTTAAGGCATGGAGGTGGAAGGGACTAGGACTCAGAATGACTCATACTGATTCTGAACAAAAGAATCATCAAAAACTCAGGAACATATATGTATGTGTCTAAACCTAAGAACTGACTCATCATTGAAACAATCATCTTTGTTTCTTCATTGAACAAATTTACATCCAGGGGAAATGGCTAGTTATCAAGGGATACATTTGACCTGAAACACTTGGAGAAAAAGGGTTGTTTTTCTCAATGGTAGCATGTCTGAAGGACTGAATTAGGCCTTCTTCACTGAAATCTTCATGGTTTTGGGTGAAAGTAGGAGGAACAGTAAGAGAGTCTCGAACAATAAGTGCATTAACAAGACATATAATATTGGTTTTGGTTGAATCCATTATTACCCTCTCATAAGAAAAATAATTTGATGAACACCAGTCAATAAAATATGGAAATTTAAGGGTTTGGTCTGGACAAAAAAATACAAATGAGACTAGAATACATTGTGCGGGTTAGTAGCATGGTCTTTAAAAGCATCCAGCTTTATTTTTAATTGGTGGGTAGGGCCAAAAGATATAATAGTATCAAATACCCTGCCATCTCTATCCTCAAAGACTTCATTTATTTTCTGAAATTACAGGGCCTAAGCCTCTACTTCTCCTCCACTATCCATGTTTAAATACTAGTAAGCAGGTAAAAAGACGGCCTACCTAGAAAAATGACAGTTGGATGGGTATATGTCTAACTTGGATTTGTCCACGCAGAACAATGCTTTCTTCTCCCAATGCATAAAATACAAATAGTCCTCGAACACGTGCATTTTCCCTTTATAATATTCTTCATAGTGGTTTTTGGATCAAAGGAAGCGGTTTTATTTTCCATTTGTATAATTCTCTGTTAATCTCCATGCACATCTCACAAGCGGATCCTTCTATGTTCGTAATTTAATCTACCTTTCTTCTAAACCATTGATCTTGATCACCCATTAACCTTCTCCTTTCCTTATTCTACTTCTCGACTCGTCGCCTATCCTCCTTGCATTTTTATCTAGCGGATCTCCTAATCACTGTAGATCTACCATATCTTCACTTCCCACCATAGATCTTATCTCCTACACAATCCTCACTTTTATTTTTCACTGCTCATATGACATGTAAAACAGTGTGCAACTTCTATCATAGGATCACCTAACAACCGTTGATATCAACCACTTATAATCCTGACTGTTGATCAATGATTCCCTTTGATATCAACCATGTTCTCCCAGCAAACCCCATCTCCGGCGCCGATCTTACTGGTCATTAATCTCTATCATCGATCAATGCTGAGTTTTAAACATTCCGCTCACTCTTGATCTAAATTTCTCTGTGCATATTCCCATAGCAGATTTTATCTATGTTGTAGATCATTATATCTTCAATCGTCCCACATAGATTTAGGTGGGTGAAAAATCTTTTCCGTTGATCACTAAAATTTCTTCTTTCGCACAGCTTTCATCAGCAGATCCATCACCCACCATAGATCTTCCCACCTGAAGATCTTGACTATTGAAACTTTCAGGATATACCATAGACATGATTTGTCCATTTTTATCCCTCTAACAACCTTAACCTATGGTTTCAAGAGAACATCAAGGCCTTGGTCTCTAATTCATCATTTCTTAAGGCCTCTTTCGATCATATTAGCAAAACATCTTTCATACCACATTCCCATTTCTTCTTAGGACTGCTCCACTCATCTGCTAACCAAAACAGTGCTAACATTAGGATATGTTTTGATTTCCAATTCAACAATGGATGGGTCTATACATAGCATCTCCTCGTATGACCATGCAAACACCTCACGGAATTCCTTAAAAAGGGTTGTATAAATGACAATCTCTTTAGGCAAAGAGTTTGCTCCAATATAAACATTCTCCACAACATTAGGTTTAGTGTAAATTATGATCGACTTTGTTTCAGAAAGTTTTTGCATATTCCCCTCATCAAACACTCCTTCTTTTGGTAAAGGGTTTATGGGATTATCAATATCTTCACAAAGTCTCACGTGAAACTCTTGACTCTATAACCTATTCAGGTCTGGAAGGAAATAAGACTTATGGTGCATTCCTTCACAAAACTTATCAAGTCCTATCATAGCTTCCAGGATGGATTCATCTGAAGGTAAAACCATATCTAAGCAATCATAATAGTATGTAGAGTTCACATCCCATGCGGGAAAGTAATTTTCATATGACTCCTCAGATACATAAGGAGTCGTGATGGGATCTACAACAACATCATAAAGAGCTTGATAAAAAACCTAAGATGCAGATAAGGGCACATCTGGTTCAGCTTGTGTGGGTAAAATACAAGGGTCGGTCCTATTTGAAATTGAAGAGACATCCCCGCATGTAAAAACAATGTTCCCCACGCTAGTTGTTCCAATATAGTTTATAGAAGCAAGCAAATCGAACGTGCCCATAAGTGAAGCATACATTCCTACTCATAAACTCTCATTCATTGGTAGGGTCTAATCAACCATTGGGATATTAGATTTCGATGTATCTGCATGACTTTTTCGGGTAAATGACAGTTGATCAATTGTAATTATCTTTCCTTCATGAGGAAACATAAGTATCTGAAAAACGAACGATGGGATAGCACAAATGGCATAGGTCCAATTTTTTTCCAACAACAAATTATAATCTAAGGGAGCGTCTACCACTTCAACCTCGACTAAAAATATTGTCCCTGTCCGTTCAATATCAAAAGAAGGCAAGATACCATGAGGATGAAATGACCAATCATCAAAATCAGTAAGTAATGTTGTATGTGGAACCAAGTTCGGAGAGCCTAGAGCTTGCCAACAAGATATAACCATCACACAAGTATATGCGCCTTCATCTATGACCATTCATCCAATGGTTTTAGTCCCATGGACTATTTCGATCTGGAAGGATACATGATACTGTAAGCGTGGTTTGACATCAGACATACCAAATTTGGCTACAAATCCTGTAGAATCAAGACTACCTATAGTAGCTAGAAGCGCATTTCATTGGAAGGATAACTTTGCAACACTTCTAAAGAGGACATAATACAGGAAGTTTGGGATAAATCCTCCACAAACAAATAGTTGGGAGAAACATGCACATTAGGGTTGTGCAATTCCCTCTTGAAGACACCTTTCAGTATCTTAGGCATAAGATCGGTCAGTTTTTCAATGGAAAAAGGGGTCGATGTTTCGACAGTCTGTTTATCTTTTTTTGATTGCTCGAGGTCGTAGTTCTTTGCTCTAGTTTGCAGTAAGGTATGGGATCATACCATGTTAATGTAATATTTATTAGATGAGGAAGCACTTTGGCTGCCCCTAGTGATATTAGAGTCGACTCAAGTTTTGTTTTGTCCTTTTGGAAATGGATCTTTGAGGATAGCAGGTTTTTGTTTTAACAAATTCTGAGCTTGTTCCATAAGGGGAAATTGATAATTCAGTTCATCTTCTTGACAAATTTTCCAAGGTAACTTCACATTTTTCTTCTCTTTCTTCCCCCCCTCGGCATAATTCATGGGATTAGGTTTATTTTGATTACTCTCTCCCTTCTTTCCTTTATTATTTTTCCCACCGGGTTGTTGAGCACCCTTCCGGTTAGAGTGTGCATTGTATACATAAGAAACTTGATGTAAATTTGAGCACATAGATCTGTAGACAAATACTCAACTCACAAAGTGGATCTCACAATTTACTCAGCAATTGAAGAATGAAACAATGCAAAAAAGGCTTGCAACTGTGAATGCTTTCATTAATCTAAAAGTAATTCGATGATAATTACAATGAAGTAAAATGGCTTTAATAGCCACAAGCAATTCAAATCCACATGAGGAAGTTCGAATTGATTAGACTCTACTTGACTGTAGGTAGCCAATACCTTGTCTAAATCACTATCAGAGGACTCAGTAGTTAACTAACCTTGTCTAAACCATAACCGAAGTTCATCTGAGCTCTAAAACACAACTCGAGTGTTACATTCAGTGTTGACTAAGGTTAACTAACTGTGGTAGGTGAGACATGTGCCCCACATGTGTTCAGTCAAGTAAACCTAGTGCTAACTGAATGTAGAGGACTAGAACTGAATGTAACTGACTCCTAACTTAGCTTGACTAGTCATTAGTTGAACTAAACTAACCTTGGTGGGTTTTGACACTCCCAGTGGCTCCTAAATTGTAGGGATTGGTCTAGGAGGCTCCTAAATTGATGCAATTATGTGCAATCAATGGCAATAAGCCTCAATTAGTGTTCCCCACACTTTAGTAACTGAAACATTTACCCCAATTAGGCCAAGTGGACCCAAGGGTGCTAATGACTATAAATAGACTGGATGGACTCCCAATTTATACATGACTCTTGATTTAGACATATGGCCAAATTTGGACAAGGGAGGATTAATAATCCTAACACCCCCCCTGAATGCTAACTTGGACAAACTGTGGGCCCTGGTAACTAAGACCATAGGTCACCCATTACATCAAGTAAATAAAGTAACTGCTTAATACAAGGAGCTAGGGAAAAAACCACATGGGAAAAAATCCCTCCCTCTAGCTAAGCAGGTAGAATCAGGTCTCAAGTTTGAAAAACTTGAAAATATGTTGTTGTAATCTTCATCTCCGTGAAGTAGTGAAGCAGCATGCATGGTGTGTTGTGCACAGGTATTCTGGGGCCTGGCATGTAGACTTCTCCTTCTTCTCCAAAAATGATGATGGGAGGAAGGAGGAATGTAACCTTTGTCTCTTGCTGAATGAAGAGGTGTATGATCATATCCATTCTTCTGAATGTAGTAAGACTTAGCCCTTGCCATATTGCATCTTATAGGAAGTCTATTGCATCTCCCTGAAGGAGGTAAAATAGAATGACATAGCACAAGAGTCTTTCCTTTCTAAGTGTCAGGTGAGTTTCCAGTCATCTTCCTAGCTTCCAGTTTGGAAGTAGGGACTGAATCTAGATCTGAGTCACCCTAAATATCAAGGTCATAAACTGATATAGATGGATCTGCAATACTAGTAGAAGCTGTAAAAGAAGTAGATGCAATGATTTTACCTTCCCTTGCAGGTGGCTGCTGAGAGTGCACTAGTTCTGAAGGAGGCATGAAATGTGAGAACTCATATGCTTTTGAAGCATGATTTGCAGTACCCTTTGCTATGATGCTCCCAGTAGAGATATTTGTGATCTCCACTGAGTTAGGACCAAATATCACTCGCTTTGGAGATCCAGTATGGGTCATCTGATAGACAGATAATAGGTTTGAAGCTAGGGAGGGAACAAATAGCACATCTTTGAACCTTCCATGTTCAAGTTGGATAGAGCCCTTCCTTTTTTTTTTGACTTTACTGTTATTTCCCATCTGAATACTAGGACCATCAAAGGACTGAAAAGAAGAGAATGATTCTCTAGATGCAGCCATATGGTTGGAAGCTCCAGAATCAATGAGGAAGACAGGTGTTGATGTGCAACAGGCCTTCAGTGCATGTCCTTTCCTTTGGTATTCTTCTTCTTCTTCTTCAAAGTCTTCCTTCCTTGCGCTAGTAGGTACAGAAATGTTGTGTTTTTTTAAGAGAAGAGCCATTTCATCAAGTTGTCTTCTCATACAGGAGCTTTCTAAATGGAAGCCTCTTCCACAATAAGAGCAGAGGACCTTGCCTTTTCCATTCTTCTTGCTTCTCTTCGAACCTGAAGGTTCTTTTGACTGCTCTTTCTTCATAGGGGACTCATCTCTTTGCTTCTCTTTGTCATTCGCTACCTTATCTCCTCTTGCAACTAGAGCTAGATCTTTGGGAGATCGAATGATCCCCATTTGGATCGATTTATCATTCTCAAAAATAAGAGATTGGATGAAAGCATTAAGAGTGGGCATATTCCAATTTGGAGTAGTGATCCTTACTATTTGGAAGGTGGATACAAAGACTGAGTATTCTGAATTGAGCTTTGTGAGAATAGAAAGGATGAGCTGATCTTCATCCTTCTCCACTTTGCATTGCTTCAACAGATATATCAGGTTCTTGAACTTTGTGAAGAATGCATTCAGAGATTCGAAATTGGATGGATTGAGAGTAATCAGATCATTTTATAGCTGATGGATCCTCATCTCATCATGCTTATCAAATAGGGAGGCAAGATTGTCCCAAACCAGCTTGGGAGTCTTCAATTCTAGAATGTGAAACCAAAGATCTTGAGAGACTGAGGAGAGCAAGTGTCCAAGGGCTTCATCAAGCCTGTTCATGTACTTAGCTCTGTCTTTATCTGAATCTGGCTCTTCCTCTACTTCTTCTATGAGTCTGAAAATCCCTTTGGTGTGGAGCATTACCACCATTTCTGCCTTCAACTGGTGATAGTTGAAGGGAGTGAGAGGCTCTATTTGATGAGCCATTTTGAATGTAGTAGGAAGAACTGAGCTGATGTAGCGAATGCAATGAGAATAAAGGGTTGCTTGTAGTGAATGCTGTAAGAGAAGCTGATAACCTGTCACACAATCAAACATACAAAGTACGGTCAACAGTCTGCACTTTTGGAATTTCCTTCACACCCAGCATAGTTGATCAAGCAAGCTTGATCAACAATCTCCTAACTTGGGATATTAAGTGGTAAATTCTCCGCTTCTGGTGCAGTACTGGAAAGAGAAATTTGCCAAATAAATGATCCAGCTGGAGATCTGAGGAGGGGAGGAGTCTTGTCCACCAAGGCTCTGATACCATGTAAATTTGAGCACATAGATCTGTAGAGAAATACACAACTCACAAAGTGGATCTCACAATTTACTCAGCAATTGAAGAATGAAACAGTGCAAAAAAGGCTTGCAGCTGTGAATGTTTTCATTAATCAAAAAGTAATCCGATGATAATTACAATGAAGTAAAATGGCTTTAATAGCCACAAGCAATTCGAATCCACATGAGGAAGTTCGAATTGATTAGACTCTACTTGATTGTAGGTAACCAAGACCTTGTCTAAATCACTATCGGAGGACTCAATAGTTAACTGACCTTGTCTAAACCATAACCAGAGTTCATCGGAGCTCTAAAACACAACTCAAGTGTTACATTCAGTGTTGACTAAGGTTAACTAACTGTGGTAGGTGAGAAATGCGCCCCACATGTGTTTAGTCAAGTAAACCTAGCGCTAACTGAATGTAGAGGACTAGAACTGAATGTAATTGACTCCTAACTTAGCTTGACTAGTCATTAACTGAAGTGAACTGACCTTGGTTGGTTTCGGCACTCCCAATGGCTTCCTAAATTGTATGGATTGGTCTAGGAGGCTCCTAAACTGATGCAATCAAGTGCAATCAGTGGCAGTGAGACTCAATTAGTGTTCCCCACACTTTAGTAACTGAAACATGTGCCCCAATTAGGTCAAGTGGACTCAATGGTGTTAATGACTATAAATAGACTGGATGGACTCCCGATTTAGACATGACTCCCAATTTAGACATATGACCAAATTTGGACAAGGGAGGATTAATAATCCTAACACTTGAGGGGAGGGTACGACAATAGTATCCTCCTGTACTACAGATTGCTTCACAGATAACTCGTGTATTTGTTTAGCTAAAGACTCTACATTCAGTGTTTCGACTGAACCCACAATGTTATTGGCTTGCAAAGTCAATATTCGATCTAGGTGTGTCTAGTATAATCTCGTAAAGAATATCAGACTGAGTGTAAATCAATTCAAGATGTTGGGCTCTAAGTATGTCTTATTCATCTATGGTTACTCCCGAAATAGAGACGTCTTTTGAAATATAAGGTAGTAGTAATTTCAAAAACCACTAGTAAGAATTCAATAGGTATATTGGCCTTTATCAACCTCTTATGTCTCCACCACTACTGAATGTGATCAAAGATATGCATGGCTTTGTTTTTCCTGAAAGAAAGATTTGTTTCAGCATCATACCAAACAGGGAGCTGGAAGTGGTTAAGGAAGACCACCACTAAATCATGAAAACTATCATAAGTGGAGGATGGGAGTTCAATATACCATTTAGTTTCCACGCTGGTTAGAGTTCTTTGAAACAGTATTAGCCGAATAAAATCATCATTCAACGAGTTAGAGGAACACCAAAGATGAAAAGTAGTGACATGTCACCCGGATCTTCACCATTTTGTCCTTCAAACTTATGGATATCTGAAGGTAGCTTGATTGGGATCGGTGGCCAAGTCGAATCATGACACACACAATCATTCGTTAATTTCGAGAGATCTGACAAGTTTAAGGTTTCCAAAAAAGAAAGATGAGGTCTAGCTAGAGTTTGAGTTTGAGGAGTTTTGTGGGAAGAAGTCCCTGAACCAAAATTCCTGTGAGGTTGGTTGAGGTTGATCCCAACAACCGATTGTGAATTGAAAACAGTTTGAAATGGGTTCCACCCAGAATCTAAAGGGTTGTTGCCTTGGGGTGCACTATATTGAGGTTGACTTTTTTCTGATCGAAATAGGAGTTGTAGACACGGGAGTAGTATTCCTTCCACCAAATAATGAGAAAGAAGAACTCCCAACTGGTACAGTCAACGTTTGACCAACATTTTGAAAAATAAACCCTGTAAAGGGATTTTAGCTTCCAGGAGGTGCACCAGATTAAGTAAGAAAATATCCCACAAACAGTGAGGAAGGAAAAATGTGTCCCCCATACCAAGGAAAACCCTGAACGAAAGGGGCAGAACTACTAGGATTGTTTTGGAAATTTTGAAACAAAGGGGAGGACATAAAAGGTACACTAGGTATGCCAATAGCAACTACATTAGAAGGTCCAGTAGTGGTATTCACATATACATGAGGGATAATCACTCGAGTACTAGGTGAAATAGAGGTTGTCGAAGTGAAATTCAAAGATACTACAAGTGCAGAATGAGTGTTGGATACCGGTACACTTACATGAGGAGGAGATAATCTACCTAATGACATAGCTGATGTGGGAGTGTAAATGTCTCTCGATCCTTCCCATGTGTTGGCCATGAAAAACCTAAATTAAAACCAATCCCGGGTTGACCAAATGGAAGTATTTGCACAAGAACTGAATCCTCTAAGTCACCTAAAGGTGGGTTAAAATTTCTTGCAAACTCTTTGGCTTGTATATCTTCGACCTCTACTAAATGAAGAGTAGGTGTACTATGTCTAATAATTTCAGGTTCCATGGGACTTTCACTTATCCTTGTTGATTCTAAAGAACCACTCGTGTTAACTCGTTACCTTTGAGGTGGCAGCGGGGGATCCACTATAAGTGGGGAAAGGTTTTGAAACCTTCTTGACCTACGGAGGGATTGATCCTCCACAACTAATGACTTAAATCAAACACACATAAGGCCAATCTAAATCACAAGCAATCCAAACAGCAGACCACTAGAAAATGCCTAAGTATCCATCCCAAGTAGACAAAGATACCTTTCAAAGGGAATTCTGGGATGGTGTGGGCCCGTGACCAACTAGTGAAGGGTGAAGAACATTTACCTGGGGTCCACAATACAATCACTTTGTTGCAAGTGTTTGAATCACCAACCACTTTTCCAAAGAGCTGCATGGGGTTTTGTCCCTCATCTATCCTAGGTACAGTGGAAATAACCTTCCACCGTCACTTGTGCAAGATCCCTAAAGGTCAAGATACTATGGCTACCAAACTTAGAAAGAGGGTCCGACGAATTAGTTGTCAGTCCAGTCGATGCGCATGGGAAAGTTATCTAATCCTGAAACTCAAATAGCACCGACACCACACGGGTTCAAAGGTGGTACTGAATCAATCTCCGAATGTGCAACAACTCTGGTGTATGCTCAACTGAGTGTTAGAGGACTATATCCACAACTCAATCTCACAAGACCTTATGCTTAACTCTTGTATGAGGGGACCTTTTCAATTCACCTCTTTGTAAAGTTGGATTTCCTAAAAGAACGACCACTATGTTTGAGTTTAATAGTTTTGGGTAGTTTAGAGACAAGTACTATCCCAAAACGCTAGCCTAGACTAGTATGTGTTGTTCCTACAAAGAAAACTTAATAATGTGTTTTAATTATGAGCGTTCTTTTTAAAGGTTGTTAATTACTCATATAGGAAGTGGTCGTGAAACTAGTGGAATGTTCGAACTCAACAAGAAAGTTAAACATGTATAATGTAATAAGCTTCAAAAACAATGTTTTCACTTAGTCTTTCGAAATAAATGAAACTAACTATGTGAATCTGAAAATAAATAATAACAATAAAATATTGTTTTTCTTTTGAAGGTTTAAAAACATGCAAATGCACCTATAACTAATGCAACTAGCCTAGAATGCACTTAACTTGAATTTTGTTTTTATTTTTCTTCAAAGTGGAATAAGAACAATGGATTATGAATAAGATTTGAATCAGATGAAAAAGCATAAACAAATCATACTCTAGACTAAGTCTTATATGAACATAACTTAAACAACCTAAGAGGCCTGACGACAAATAACTTGGAAAGACAACAATGCACCTAAGACAAATTTGTTCAACTTGGAAGAAAAAGGGTGAGTCAGTCAACCAACAACATGATAAATATTTGAGAAGGGAGTCAACAGAAGTTTATAGGAAGTGATCCAAACCACATCCAACCCAAATATAAATCAAGTAGCAAGACTAAACAAATTCTTCTTAACAAACCATCACACCCAAATGACTTAAATGAACTTGCAATTTATCAAAATCAAATACCAACATGTTAGCAATACACCAACAAGAGTCTTGGAAGAGTTTTGAACTCAATAAGATTGAAGGAAAAACTAAAAAAGGAAACCCTAACTTTTCAACAATGACTAAAGGAAAATACATGCATGTTCAGTGAGAAACATGTGTGTGACACACAACTGCATATGAGGAAAGTCATGTTTTTTCAGAGAACATGCTAGTGCAAACAAACTACACTCGCGTTTTGTCCTAAAATCTATAAAAAAAACCTCAATTAGACTAAAAGTCTAGGTTGACTCAGAAAACACTAACTTCTGCAAATTCAAACCAATACCAAAAGATACAAAGACTGGAAGAAAAACATACAAGAAAACCCCAAAGCAACTGATATTCCCCATTATGGTTGTCAATTCTGTTGTTAGGGAAAGTGTTCCTATGACTGTGGTTAAGGAGGTCACCAACATACTAGGGTTTTTTATCAGACTGTAACAAATTGCACCTAGACTTAAACCAATCTTACACTCTAAGCAAGAATGAAACAAGGTTTTAATGATTGAGAGAGCATACATTTTCCTTGAAGGTTGGTCCTAGCTTCAAAATTTTCTTCAAGCCAATCCTCAATCAAATGGTTCAAAACCTGAAAGAGACAAATACCTTTCCCAAAACATCTTTGGATATTATTATATGAACAAATAAAAAATTGAAACTTAACATAAGATCAAGTACATGAACATAAATCATTCAATAACCAAAAGTATACAACATTTATTGTGAAGGAAATAATCTTTTTATTTATCAAATTCTTGAAACAAGTAAAACTACCTCAGTCTAAAATGCACTTTTTGAAACCAAGTTCTAGGTCTCCTTTCTCCTCTTTTCCAATGAGAATCCTCCAGCATAACACTAACTCCATTGGTCTCTCTCCCTCGTCTAGCCTATCTCATGCTTTTCTGATCAAGTGAAGATAGGAGTTACAAGGCTAGAGAAGTTAGGGAAGGTGGGGAGGTTATCATATCGACCTCAACCGCCTTTTAATTAATTGATTTTTATTTTTAACGAGTATTTAAGGGACATGCAGGTGTAACAAGGGCAAATTACGTGTACCACGCGGGTTTCCTTATGGAAACCCACATGTGCAACTTTTAGGATAAAACCTGATTTTGTTGTGGTCAAATCGCGTGTAAAACATTGGTTGACATACTACCACCCATGTGTATGCCCTAAACTCACAAAAAAAAAGTGTAAATGTTGGAGTAAGCATTGAATGATTAAGACCATATCCCTCTATAGAAACTGGGCTCTTCAATCCATTTGTCCTTTTGTGTGACAAAACATTCAATATCGTCACTCAGACGGAGAAGTGTTGATTCAAGGGATAACACTCTCTTAGTCAGCAAACCAAAAAAAAACTTTTGAGGGTGAAAGTTCAAGAATTTATATGAGAGATGGGGGTAATGGGAAGGCCACCAGGTTGATCTTTCGGCTCCTATTCCCCTCTCCTATTTTCATTTTTTGTATTTCATTTAATTATTTTTCCTCTCTTTTGGTCCATTCAATTTCTTTTACATTTGTATTGTATTTAATATATTATCTAACCTTCTCTAATTGTCAAATATATTTAGGTACTAAGGCTTACAACCATTGCTTTGTGCCTAGATCCATTTCAAATAACACCTCCTGATTGAGAAGCCTTTTGGTCTCCAAAATGTTAGAGAACCAATCTAGATCAACGTACATTTGGATTTCTTCTCTAGAATGTGGTGCTCACTCTAGCTCCTGGCTATAACCCTAACTATGGCTCTGGCTTTGGCTCATGGCTCATGGCTACAACTATGACCTTAGATCTAGCTCTGGTTCTAGCTATGGCTCCAACTCAGGTTATTGGCTCACTTATTCCCATAGTGTAGAAGTTTACTCATTGACTCTCAAATCTAAATAATCTCCAAGTCCAATCTCTTCGAACAAAGCTCACTTCCATATCTAGAGTACAAGTCTCTTGCATTCTCTGGCTCTGAAGACAGACCGTCTTAGCAATTAATGAAGCTAAGTCGAATTCTAGTCTTCTTTTTCTATGATATCCCAGTGAGCATATGGCATCACAAAAAGTAGTGCGAGTTACCTCCTCTGCCAGGACTAGTTAGCAAACTCATGGGTTATGACTATGAGATCACTTACAAGAAGGCTAAGGACAATCTTGTGGTGGATTCTCTTTCCTGCACATTTGATGACCATGCTTCTCTTCCATCTATTTCTATGCATATTCCAAATTGGTTACAATCTATTCAGCAAGGCTATGTCAATGACTTTCCCTTATCTTAAATCATCCAACAGTTGGCCAGTAATCCTTCTCTTGTACTGCATTACTCTTGGGATGGTTCTTCTCTGAGATACAAGGGTCTTCTAGTGCTTCCCCAGAGCACAAATATTCACCAGGTTGTCTTCTATGAACTCCATGATTCTCCATCGGCAGGGCACTTTGGGTTCCTCAAAATGTATGAGTGGGCACGACGTAACTTCTTTTGGAAGGGAATGAAAAGGGGAATTCAATAGATGGTTTTCGAAAGTGATACCTGCCAGGGCCACAAGGGTGAAACTACACTCCTCCTTGTCTTGCTCAAACCCTTTCCCATCCCTACAAGGATTTGGACCGATATTTCAATGGATTTCATTGAACGGATCCCTAAATCTAGAGGGAATATTGTAATCTTGGTTATGGTTGATCGGCTCTCCAATATAGCCATTTTTGTGCTCCCAGCCATCCATATACCGCCTCCTCAGTCGCACAAATTTTCATGGACCAAATATTTCGTTTTCATGGAATCCCTTCTTCCATTGTATCAGATCGCGACGCAACTTCACAAGTCATTTTTGGACCGAACTCTTTCACCTCACTGGCACCAAACTAAATATGAGTTCAAGATATCACCCACAAACAGATGGTCAGACTGAAGTCATCAACAAATGTTTGGAAACTTATCTTCGTTGCTTCACCTCTGAGCAACAACATCAGTGGGAAAAGTGGCTCCCTCTCATTGAATGGTGGTACAATACTTCCTACCATATTGCATCTAAAATGACTCCATATGAAGCAGTTTATGGTCAGGCACAGCCAGTGCTCCTTCCATACACCCCCAATAGTTCACCAGTTCGGGTAGTTGACATGGTTCTTCGAAACCGAGATCATATTCTTCACATTCTGCAAGACAATATTCATATGGCAGGAAATAGCATGAAACAACAAGTCGATCAGCACCGTTCTGAGCACACCTTTCATGTCAGTGATATGGTTTTTCTTCGTCTGCATCCTTACAAGAAATCCTCCCTGAAACTCAAAGGGAATCAGAAGCTGGCTCCAAATTTATATGGACCATATAAGGTTCTTCAAAATATTGGGTATGTTGCTTATAAATTGGAACTTCCTCCTTCTCACATTCACCCAGTGTTTCATGTCTCTTGTCTCAAGAAAGTGATTGGCACCAACATCAGAGCACAAACTGTTTTACCAAAACTGGATAAGGAAGGATCCATCATTTTGGAACCAGATGGCATCCTCAATAAGCGCACTCGTCCGCTTCACTCTCGGTCCATCACAGAGGTCTTAATTTAGTGGCACGACATGCAATCGGAGAATGCTACATGAGAACCACTCCAGATTCAACAGCAGTTTCCACATCTAAAGCTTTGAGGACAAAGCTTTTCTAAGAGGGAGGGGATGTTAAGAACCCGTGTCAACCCTCCTCTTTATTTTGTTAGTATATTTTGTCGGACGCATATGCTTTGTAAGTTGTCCCATTAGTATGTTGTATTATCCCACATTCATGAAGACTAAGTAATAGTTGTTAAGTCGTCCAGTTAATATGTTGCATTATC
Source organism: Pseudotsuga menziesii (assembly GCA_001517045.1). Taxonomy (NCBI): domain Eukaryota; kingdom Viridiplantae; phylum Streptophyta; class Pinopsida; order Pinales; family Pinaceae; genus Pseudotsuga; species Pseudotsuga menziesii. The sequence goes on along the minus strand of LPNX010986451.1, from coordinate 666,204 downwards.
CCACATTCATGGGGAGTAATATTTGTTTAGATTATACTTAGTATATAAGTACGTGTTGAGGCTAATGAAGGCATCCAAGAGTTATTTTGTATTGATCTTGCTCAAAGGAGGTTGCCCCCTTGAAGTGGCATGCGATCAATAAAATCTCTTATGTGCTCCATTATTTATGTTATATCGTGTATTCTCATTGTTTATTACAGGAGGTTCTTCACACTAACCTCCTATGTTGCTGCAACTCCATGGAAAACTCCTACTCCTTGGGTTGGAGATGTAAGAAACTCTTCATCTTCACTCTTCACACTCTTCTCTTGGTTGTGTGGTTTCTAGGGTGAAGATCTTGATGAAGCCTCCAACACTTCATTTCCTAATGCCCACTCATGTTGCAGCAATGGAAAAGACTTTCAACTCCAATTGGGTTGCTTGGAATGCTTATCTTCCCCATTGTCCTGAGTCTATTATTGTCGATTTGGGAAAGCCTTCTTTCCATTCATCCTCTGAAAGCAATCTAGCTTGTGGCATGAGGATTTCTTCTCCCATCAAGATGCCACACAATGACCCTTATTTCCATATAAGGAACATGCCTATGAGTGAAAACAACAATCGAATTTGTAGCCTTTCTTTTGTAGCAATGACAAACATTGGATGTTTTTTTGCATGAATGTTTCCACATTGTTTAGTCATTGTGTGCAAGCTTATGGATTTTCACTGTGTAGAAATTTAGAAGCTTATGGATCACTTCTAAATTTCTACATAGTGCAAATCCATAAGCTTGCACACAATTGGATGTTTTACCTAATGCATATCTCAAATTCTTCTACTTCTTGTTTCGTTTGACTAGCTTGTCGCTCCTTCTAAGTGCTAATGTAGGTTATCTTAGCATTTTTTCCATTGCTACCCTTTTACAATTTTCCATGAGGATGGAGTGGGATTGTGCTTCCCTCTTGCTTCATCGTTGCACTTTCCTCTAATGAACATACCAGTTCTTTCATGTCTTTTTCCTTCACAAAAATGGTCTTTATTATGCAACCAAGTCCCATAAACAACATAAAAATAGCAGAAATAGAACAAAAGAGAGTAATCCACTCCTTAATAATAAATAATAGAGATGAATAGTAATCCCCTTCAAGGGAGGAACCTCCTTACACAATGTACTGTGTACTCAAGACAAGACAATATACAATGCTTAGTAAAATGAAAATATCTCCTTCCTATATATAGGAGACATAGGTGTACAATAACAACTAATAGACCCAAGCCTACATCAATAAAATATAATACACCACCATATAAGGGGTAAAGTGCCACACTATAGGGGGGGATGTGCCCAACATTTAGGGCTTAACATGCCCCTCCCCTTCAAACAAACATTGTCCTCGACGCTTGGGTAGTTGTGGATGTATCTGTATGAAGGACTCATCTTCCCATGTCAAATTTGTAGCTGGTATGTTCTTCCACTTGATGAGGTACTCAATAAAAGCTTGATTTTGTTGTTTGGTCCTTGCTTTGATGATTTGTTCAAGTTTCGATGTGATTTCTCCTTCTTCAAAACTCCTTTGACTGTGATGTTGACATGCATGTTGTTTCATCATGTTTCTGGACATCTTTAGTATTTGGAGAACTTCTTTTCGGTGCTCTATGCGATCTACCATTGCTTGAACTATATATTTTCTTTCTCCAAACCTTGATTGGAAAGTTGTTTTAAGGCCAACTTGGGATGAGGTAAAATTGGAATGTCGGCTCCTCTAGGTATGAAAGTTTTTCCTATGGTACCTCAATGTGTCCTCCTTCTGATCCCGTAGGTCTGGCCTAATTTGGATTCTCTAGTAAAAAGTTATTGCGAATCTCCCAACGCTTCTTATTTTTGTCCTATCCCAAAGAGAGAACTTGTATTGTCTGCCATGTGTCCAATATTTTGAATCTGATTCTAAAATCACTGCCAAAAATACCATGGCTTGTCTTCTTCTTGAGGCAACAGGTCTCACTCAATTTAGATCTCGGATGCCCTAGATATGACCATTTTCCCCAGAACACTTGTTTCAAACCCTTATTGGAAGACTGTTTTAGGGTCTACTTGTAACTAAGATAAAATTTGAATTTCGACTTCTCTGGGTATGAAACTTCAGCCTGTGGTACCATGGTGTGTCCTCTTTCCAATTTCATAGGTATGACCTAATTTGGATGTGCCAAATAAAAATTATTGCAAATATCTCAACATTGCTTATTTTTGGCTTATCCAGAAGAGAGAACTTGTAGGGTATGCCATGTGTCCAATATTTCGTATCTGTAGCTGAAAACCCTACCACACATACCATGGTCTATCCTCTTTTTGTTGCAAATAGTATCACTCAATTTGGATCTCGGATTCCTCATAGATGACCTTCTTCCCTAGAACACCTATTATAGACTAGGTTTTGGAATGGTCAAAAACCCTAGATTCCTCTGCAAATATCTCTGAAACTGTAATGGATCGGGATCTAAATTCCAAAGTAGAGATAACTCGGATTATTTTAGAAATGGGTTTCTATCCTCAATCTCTGAATCCTTGTAGAGAAAAAGTTGTAGTAAAAATTCCAAAATGACTTGTTTTGCAAAAGGCAGTCCTGAGGAAAGACCTCTAATACCAAATGTTATGCAACTAAGTCCCAGAAATAGTATAAAATCATAGAAATAGACCAAAAGAGAGTAATCCACACCTTAATAATGAATAATAGAGTTGAATAACAATCATCTTCGAGGGAGGAACCTCCTTACACAATGTATTGTGTATCCAAGACAATACAATATACAATGCTTACTAAAATGAAAATATATCATTTCTATATATAAGAGACATAGGTGTACAATAATAACCAATAGACCCACTAATAGACGCAAGCCTAAATCAATAATATGTAACACACCACTATATAGGGGATAAAGTGCCACACTATAGGGGGGATATTCTCAACATTCAGGGCTTAATAATCTTGGAGTTCTTGGCTTTTTCCTCTTTTGCATTGAGACCTAGGCCTTCGTGTTTGGCCCTTTGTTCAGCTACAATAGGGCTTATGATGCCTTGACTTCTCTCCCCTATCCCATGCCCATCATAGCCCATTTTCCTTAGTGTCTTGGAACCAATTTCTCTTGTATGCTTTTCAAATTCACCAACAAATTCTTGAGGGTGATCAAAACAATATGAGCTTACCATGCTGGTCTCAGTCATGGTGTTGGCTTTGGAAATGGAAATGGAAGGTTCCCTTGCTTCTTGATTCTCTTGAATAACTACTTTTAGCTGTGCCATTGTCTTCTCTTTCTTTGCCAACTCCAAATGTACTTGAGTCATTATTATATCAATTATGTCCTCTTGCCATCCATCCATTTTAATCACCTTCTCCTAGGTGTACAAGTTGAACTCTATGCTTTTCCCACTTTACCATGACAACAGTGGCAAGGTCTTGGCATTCGTCAAATTGGTTCTTTAGCAATGGAAATAGCCTAGTAGAGATCTCAATGATATTCTCCATCTCTGTTATTCATTGGCCATTCATCTATACCTCCTTCAATTTCTTGTTTTCTTGTTGAAGCTAATCATTAATAGACTGTGGGTCTTCCAACCTTTGTCTATTTCATTTACCCATGCTAGGTATGCAATGTTTTAGCAGCTATGATATGGTCAAGGATTCAACTGCTCCAGTAGCATATGATCTGTGAATGAGGGACTTTTTGTCCATTCACCTGACCAATACATACACTCAAAGGAATGTATTTCTACTCTATGTTATTATCCTTGTACAAGCATCTTTGTCCTTCTCGTCTACAAGGCCTCTATCCTTAGTGCAACATGAACACAACAACTAGCTATAATAGAATTAATAATTAGTATGCTAAGGGATTTTCTCTATGGCTCTCATTGGGCAGGCTCACAAGAAACTAGTTATCAGGCCAATAAAAGGTACAAACTCTACACTTGCTCTGTCACTTGAGTACTCATGTCTTCTAGATTAATTATAAGGCCTTTGTTCTCTATGCAATTTGAAATGAATTCACACTTCTTGACACTGCATTTAGATTTGGGGAATCCTTTGTTTGCAAGCTATGCAAAAGCAAACCAATTCTAGCTACAATACTCAAGCACATAGGCAACTAGCCATCATGCCAACAGTTTTTATTAGAATGCAACCATTTTTCTTTGTATTGTTTAGATGAAAAACACTTCTTGATCCAATGACTATTCTAAACAAGTAATAACACTCGATGAAACTAAAGAAATACCATGCATCTGTGTAACTCCCATTGAGACTTAATTACCATTCACTAAATCACATGTGAAATGGCGCTCCTCATCAGAATTATATGCACAATCAACAAATTGTACACATTGTTGTGATGAAGTTGAAAGACTCGACACTTTAACAACACATTCACAAGAGATTTTAATATATCATAAGTGAACTCCAATTTATTTAACTATCACTAAAGAACCGCATGCAAAAATGAATTTATCAACACATACATGAAGGCTTTGTATCAGCGTGGAAGATTCAAACTAATCCACACCATTTGCAACGCATTGGAGATACTCTAGCACTCAAGTCTTGAACCATAAAATGTCATAAATTTAAGAGAGTGGGATTAATGGCAAACTGCCATTTCACTACCCAACACACAACCCCCCAACAAGCATCAACAAATAGAGGAATTGCTCCATTGACAAGTTACATTATATATCATTTAATGTGTACGAACTAACATGATTAAAAAAGGGTATAGATAAAAAGAGAATCAACCCAACAAAGAGAGAGCCAATCCAACAATGATAATAAACGCATGTCACTGATAAAAATGTCCTATGCAATACAAATTCACCCTCCACAATGATAGAAATGCCCTCAAATTCACCCTCCACAATGATAGAAATGCCCTCGACAATACAAATTCTCCCAATTAATGATAAAAATCTAACTCCATTAAAACACATAAGCTAGCTAACTTAACAAAATAACATTACACGCAAGAAATTATAGCACGTTGGAGATGTCATTTACCCTAGAAACTCAAATGGGAAAACCACCATTCAATTATTGCTTAGTTCTCTATTTCGGCAATATCTGGTTATAATGCAGCTATGGGCTCTCTTGGCCAACAAATAGGCAAAAATCCCTAAGAGGGTGAAAGTTCAAAGTTATTAAAGAGTTGGAGGTAATGGGAAGGCCAACATGTTGACATTTCAACTCCCATTCCCCACTCCTATTTTCATTTTTTCTATTTCATTTAAATTCAAATTTTCTTTTCTTTTCTCCCATTCAATTTCTTTTACATTTGCAATGTCTTTAATCTTTTATCTAACCTTTTATAATCACCTAATTGCCTTTGTGTTCAAACCGATTTTTTATTAATGGATAAGTGGAATATGTTTCCACAAGTTGGCCTTGGTAGCTTATGATGGGATAATAGGACAAGATAGGTTGGAATTGCACAAGGCTAAGGTAAATTGTTAAAAAAAGTAGATTAAAAGTGTTGATGATGAGGGGAGGTAGAAACATCAAAGGATAAAAGACTCCAATGGCAATTAGACAAATACAAGCCTTGCAGGCCAAGCGCAGTGTAAGGGATGTAAATGATACCTCATTCATATTTCTAAAACAACAAAGCAAGCAAGCATAGAGGTAAGACAAACACCCATAGCTAAGAAGTTTTTGGATGTATTTGTAGGAGAATTACCAATTTTGATGCCAATTAAAGAAGTGGATTATAAGATAGATTTTATGCCTAAATGGAACCCCTATATCAAAGGCACCTTACATATTAGGAACTAACAAGCTCAGACAGCTTAAAATGCAGCTACAAGATTGTTGGATAAGAGGTTTATAAGCCTAAGTGCCTTGCCTTGGAGAGCTCTCATTTGTTTGTTAAGAAGAAAGATGAAATATTTCAAATGTACATTGATTACATAATGTTGAATAAGGCAACCATTAAGAACAAGTATCCCTTAACCGAGGAATGGTGATTTATTCAATCAACTCAAGGAAACAAAGTTGTTTGCCAAGTTTGACTTAAGATCATGTTATCACCACATTAAACTCGATGAAGTTGATATACCAAAGATTGTCTTCATACCAATATGAGCATTATGAGTTCCTGGTCTTATCTTTTGGATTAACAAATACCCTTGGAGGATTTGGGGTTATAATACAAATAACAATCTAATTTTAAAGTCACGACTAAGCCAAACACCAAATTAATGCATAAGACCTACTCATACATTAATGTTTTTACCACATTAGAGTCGATGAAGTTGACATACCAAAGATTGTCCTCATACCAATATGGGCATTACAAGTTCCTGGTCTTATCTTTTGGATTAACAAAAGCCCTTGGAGGGTTTGGGGTTATAATACTGATAATAATCTAATTTTAAGGTCATGACTAAGCCAAACACCAAATTAATGTATGAGACCTGCTCATTTATGGGACAAGGGACTTCTTTCGTGCAGCGATTTAATTGCTAAAGTCTACGAAAGTGTACAAACCCTAACCCCTCCAGATTTGAACCTATAACCTCCTAAGAGGAACCATAGGTTCTTACTGTTAAGCCCACTCAAGTTGTAAAAGATGTCTCTCCACCACATTGAGGTTAATTTGTTGAGAGTTTGATATGTGGAGATGCCTCTCACCAGAGTGAGGTTGACTTGTTGGGAGTTTGATATGTGGTAATCCTTTGCAAAAAAGACTTGTTGGGAGTTTGATATGTGGTAATCCTTTGGGAATTGCAAGTATATATACAGAGTTCTATGTACATTAAATTTTCTCACCTCGTTAATATATTCAGGGTGGAAAAGGTTGACTTGTTGGGAGTTTGATATGTGGTAATCCTTTGCAAAAAAGACTTGTTGGGAGTTTGATATGTGGTAATCCTTTGGGAATTGCAAGTATATATACAGAGTTCTATGTACATTAAATTTTCTCACCTCGTTAATATATTCAGGGTGGAAAAGATCTGTTAATTTAGGGTGGAAAAAAATGGAAAAAAAATATGTTATGTTAATTTAGGGTGGAAAAAAATGGAAAAAAAATCTGTTAATGTAAGGTGGAAAAGATGTGTATCAAATTGATACGTATAATTTAAAATGAAAAGCAGGACCAACTTTTAATATATAAAAAAATGTATCAAAAGAACAAGTAGCCACCTCTGAAATGATTTCTTTTGGACATATATGCAAGGAACTGAATATGAGGTTGAGGAGTTAAGCAATGGACAGCCAGATGATCAATCTCTGATTTTGTAATTTGAAATAGAAGAACCTGGACCAATTTTTGAGAAACAGTAAGAAGCTACAGATATAATGAAACTTTGTAATGAAGCCATGAAGGCCAGACTCTGGTAGGTGGGAGATTTGTAAAGAAGCCTGGAAGGCTAGACTACATGATGTAAGCTCCATGTGAGCAATTCAAGTTTATTCGATGAGAATAAAAAGATTTTTTCGTTGAAAAAAAAATGTACAAATAATAATAACAATATAGCATAAAATTCAGAACCCTCAAGACATAATACCACTATAGCATGAAAATCAAGAACCCTCGAGAGCTTGCACAAAATGAAGAGATAATACCAATATAGCATAAAATTCAAGAACCTTCAAGAGATTGCACAAAATGATAATAAGATAGCGTAAATCCAATTTTCAAGAACCGACTAGCTTGTGCATAGTTTTTTAAAATCGGAAATGCATCCAGTTTAATACTACATCCAAAATTAAAATGAGAATATATGAAGTGGTAATAACACCCTCAAATAGTTGTACATAAGCATCCTGTTTAGCAGCCATTATCAGAAGTGACGTGGGTTTTCATATGACAAGCTCTTTTTATAATTTTGTAATCATAAGTATCCTCTTTAGCAGCCATCAGAAATGATGTGGTTTTTCATATTACAAGCTCTTTTTGTTATTTTGTAATTACAACTTATATTGCACAGTTATTTTAAAATAATTGTCGCCATGAATTGACTTAGTGGTTAAGCCAAAATGCCATCTTGATCAATGAGGAGGCTTTTTCCCAAAGGACAGGCTTAGCCTGCTGCAGGTTGTACATGTTAAAATGCTAAGAAAACCTCATTTGGACTTATCTCCAGCTCTTGCATGGCATCATTTTGTCTTGTTTGTCATCAAGTAAGCATTTTCCAAAAAGATTCACATGGCATTGAATTAACTGAAAGAAGCTGTCTCCGAGAACTGACAAGTGGTTATGGAATCTTACACAATAAACCAAGTTAAGTTCCTTACAAAGAGAATCTGCAAGTGGGATGTATTAGGAAAAAACACATTAAAAAAATAACAATTTTGTGTCTGCGCAAATGCATATAAGCTCTACAGTTGAAAGGCTAGAAATTCCTAAGCTCAGACTACTGTAATACACAACAGGCAAGCTTCGGGCTGGTGCCTAAAATTAGCACAACACAAAGCAAAAAGAATAATGTAAAGAGACTTTTGAAAAAATGCTTCCTCTCAGCTTAATGTCGAGCATCTACCACCTATCAGGAGGTAGGACTCCGTTTTCCAAAACAACTACGTAAAGCCTCTGAAGAAAAACACCATTAAAAAAATGAACCATTCATTGGAGAGCAATTGAAAATACAATAAAACCATAGTATAGTCCTATTACACTTCTCCCACAACTCACCTAGATCTTGCTCATACAAAAACTTGGACTCTTGGAGAAAGATTACACTCCAGCAAGATCAATCAACCTAGCGTCTTCAGAAACAACGACTCTAACTAATTCATAGGGACATGGGAGAAGAAGATTATATCTTGACCTTGTGTTATCAACTTATCACTCCAATTTTTTTTGCTTTGCAGGAAATGTGTTGGAGTACTTGTGCACATAGAAGTTGGAGAACAACAGCAGCAACGATATCATGTAGTAGAAGAGTGTCTGTGAAAGAAGAAACACAGTTAGCTGGTTAATCCATCTGTCTACTCCGCAGAAACAGTATTCCATGAGAGAAAAGAAGATACCTTGCACAGAAATCTTGGATATGGAGCATGTGTTTTAATACAATAGTAAGCCTGAACCATATTCAGACCAAACTGTAGCATTTGTATTTGTGTGAGATACCTGAGATCATAGAATATTTTTGTTAGAAAAGGTGCAAACCCAGTATACTCTGTTGATAGTAAACCGATTACCATAAGTCCTATACGATTATTGTCAGCTATTTGGCAAAGTAATAAAAGAGAGTTTACATTTCAGAACTTACTTTCCCCAAAAGAGGTATTTTCGTCGTAGTTTCTCTTTGCCCCTTAGAACTGAGGAAAGCAAATAATAGAAGTACATAATTATATGAACTGCTGAGTTCATTGCTGCAGAGAAATATGCTACACAGGCCAAAATGAAACCAAGAGAAGAGTTAATGGAAGCTAAAACAATATTGGCATTGTATTCATAACAAAAAAGAATCATCGCTGAGAATTTTACTGGTTGGTAAAGAGGGGGTGGTGAGATTCCTCCCACCGGGTTCAATTCCTCCCAGACTGTGGTATGTTCATTTCCATGAAATAGAAGGGTGTCATGGTAGTTTAATCAGTTGCCAAAGGTTGGAGTGTTAAAGTGATACAATCATCTGCCAATGAAAATTAAATGGTGCTAGTGGCAAGTGCTGAGAAAGTACCATCTCCTCCTGGTGCATGATGGGCAATGATCCACCAAATAATAGCTATAGAAACATGGTGATATACATGAAGAACAGTGATTTGATGAACATTTCGCTTCAAGACCATTATTATCTGGAAAAGAAAACAACTCATAACCACTTCAGACAAAGTTTTGAGGTGCTGGGAATGTTTTAAATATTGTCTTAAAGTTAAAATTGTCCACAAAGTCCTAAAGAAAAAAAGGAGAACAGGAATATTCAAGCTGATTCTAGGACAAAGAACTGCAATCCTAATTAGAAAGATCTAGGACGCACAATGATCTCACCGTGTCCATAAGCTCAAAAATTTTGGAGATGTAGAAAAGGTAGATGAAATACGCCATCTGAAAATCCAAAACCCGAGATTAGCAGCAAAGAAAATCTAACGGATAAAACGCATTAGTGAACAAGGGATAGAATGCAGAAAATAATTTGTATGGGTGATAATATTATGACTAATACAATCCAAGCAAAATGGCTAGAAGCACAATACAAGCAACACTAGAAAATATGAGATTAGAAGCAGAAGATATAGTGGAAGGACAGAAACAAACCAACTGAGACAAAAGACTGCAGGGTGTAGAACATGAGCTCACGGCTATGAAGGTTGCGAGCAATGTCATTTGCACCTCAAACCTGAATGCAACTAAAGACCTAAAAGAGGAATTGAAGTAGAGGAATGTGATACTTAGCTAGTTCATCCAGAAGAATGTGATATTTAACTAGTTTGTACCCTTGCTCTGTCTCTACCCTCCCTTGTTTTTATAATATTTGAAGATGGTGAAAGACACATGGGTACGTAGATACATCATGGGGCTCAATCGCAGAATATTTTCAGTCAGGAACTCAGTACATATACTATATTCTGTGAAGACTGTCTGAACTTAATGGCTACATGACCAATTTTGTATCATATTGCACTTGTTACTATGCTTATGGTTTTTCTCAAAATCAACTGGGGCTTGCCTGGTTGGTAAAATGGGGATGATGTTATTGATACCACCATGGTTTGATTCCCAAAGGGATATGCTCAACCCTCATGGACCATTTCACCAATGCAAGGGGAAAAGGTAGCAACTTAGGCCCTTGGAGACCCTGGGCAAATTCGGTGGAATAGATACCCTCAGTCACATTTTTCCACAGCATCCACCAAAAAAAGAAGAATAAATAGAAGAATAAAACGCTTGACAAGATGGTATGTTATGTGCTTCTATTGTGGCAATCTGGAAGATTTAGTCATTAGAGATTAGTAATCTGGACCTACAGTCATTAGACAATGTAATATTTGATGGTTGGTATAATGGGTTGACAGTTTATACAAATACTTTGTACCCAATATTTTGAAAATCTAAAAAGATTAATGTGTAGTGCTTCGTATCATAGATATGACAGTGCGGGTACTCTATGTTGATGAAGTCCAATCTTGAATTAATAATTTAATACCAGCAATTGAAAAGTTGAATTGAACATACAAGATCGAAAATGGATGCAACAGGATTTTCCAACCAAAAAGCTCACAGTAAGAAATAGCTTAGGATGGCCTAGAATGTAGAGGAGCCAATTATCAAACATGCAAGCAGGCACCTATTTGCCTGACCGGTAGCTACCAATGAACCCTGATTTTCCTGAATGACGTAATTAAAACCAGCGAGTTCATAAAAATGAGATCAGCAACACAAGCATGGAGATGAGAAAGATTACACAAAGCTGCAAGTTTATCAAATGAACCATATGGAGACCTGCAGTAGATTATGAAAAAAATAGCAAAAATTTGAATATGTGACAAACATATGGGAGCAATGTCCAAGAAATGCCTCTTTACAATGCAGACTAAGTGATCCACTTTATTTGTAGTTGGAATGTTTCCAATCGATAAAAATTGATAGTTTCGCCCAAGATACATATTCACAGGCATCTTTATACTCTAAGAAATAAAGCATGAAAAGCAAACAAGACAAAGATTATAGAAAAAATACCTCTTTCTCATCATCCTTATAAGCATTGCCCCATACAGAATATCTGCTCAGACAAAAGCAAAAAAGTTTATGAGTAGAGCCATCCAATACCAAATCCTTGGATAGAAAAGGAAAGTAAAGAAGGAATTTGAAGGCATAGAAACTATTCTAAGACGCCAAACATGCCCTGTTCGATTGTTTATTATTTACACTTACACACTCACTTATCATGTCCGACAGAAGAAGAGAGAGAAGCCAAGCAAGCATGCATATTCATACAGCAACCAATCCAGAAATCACCAAATAGTTTAAAATGTCCTCAGATATCCCGGTCCAGAGACTCAAATCAAAATGTCAAAAAGGAGAAAGCGCCAAAATACAACCAAATTTATCATCTTGGCATTCACCCCATCAAATAAGAACAAAGAAAAACTTCCAAAACGTAACAAGAGAAATATCACCATTCACCATCCATGATCAAAGAAACACAAAGTAAATTTAAGAGGCACATGGCAAGAAATAGAGCATCAGTCCTGTATAGATATGGAAAACTGTAACAGTCCAGAAGCCAAGGCATATCATAGGGGAAACATCAGTTTAAGGGTCAAAATTGAATATCAAACCTACTGGCAAGCTTGCAAGACAATCTGATCTGAATGTAATTCTGTAAACTATTTTCAATAAAATTTCTCCTTTTCGATTTCCCGAACCAAAAAATCAAAAAATACAAAACATTGAAATAAAACATGCATGACAGTTTTGAAAATTCAAAACTTCTTGAGGGTAAAAATTAAAATTACAAAGAACAAGCACCAATTGCATATCTGAAGTTCCATTCTTGTCCTTGCTCTATTTCAGGGGTGACAATCAAAATCAAGCCTGCTCACCAGTGCCTACAAGAGTTCTCAACTTCTCACCCTTGAATGTTAGGAGAGCTGGACTTCTTCACTCTTTCGATCTTCAGAGGATCAGACAGCCAGAACCCTCAGCCCTGGACACTCCCCAGATGATATCATCCCCCAGTATAATGGCCCTTTCATAGTTATAGATGACTCCATTGAGGAGCCTGCTTCACAGTTCCCTCATTTGTCCTAGGCAGCCAGCTCCAGCAGGCTTTGACATACTCTCTTTGATGCGGCACCAAGAGTTTTCAGTTCTAGCATCTTTCTTGTACCTGCACCTTATTTATATATTTTCTTAGCTAGACATTTAACTTTTAGCTAGAAATTCAGTTGATCTAAGAGTTGTTTTCGCAACCCAACTTTGTACTCATGTTGGATGTACTATCTCAGTCCTGTTGACCTACCTTTATGGTCATCTCTTGGAAATTGATAAAAATTTCTTCTCAGGGTCATTGTAAACAGATAAACTGTGATCATTGAAAATTCCTCAACATCAGATGCAGTGCAGAACTCCCAACCCACGACTACATTCATACCTAGCATGGAGTTAGGTTTGATCCTGAACTTTACCCACTCAAAACGGGGTAAGTTAAAGTCTAGACGATTTGCACCTTTCCAGCTAGTTTTTGCGGAATTGGCAACCTAATTTGATGCTGAAATTGCAATTTTCATTGTTGAAATTGCAATTTGGATTGCAGAAAATTACCCCTGGGGCACTCAATTGTGCAATTCCAACCATTTAAAACCGTTATTTCAACAACTTCTGCTGGATTTTGACCTGAAACTTGTTGGATAATGGGTGCGAGTTTAGCTTACACTACTCATAACAACAAGTTGTCAACGGCGGCTTGACAGGTCGATGGACGCAGGGAGTTGGCTGGTGAATGCTGGGAACTGCTATCGGTTCCACCAGGATTCAAGTCTCTCCAGCATACTGCTGGACCATGTTCAAGGGCAGCATGTCCATCAAAAACAAATCACCCAAAATTCGGCAACTTGTCGACGCCGACTTGCAGGATCGGTGATAGCAGGGAACTGCTATCACTTCCTCCAGGGTTCAAATCTCGATAGTTACAGCTCGCCCGTGTTAAAGGCGAGCATTTCCATATATATAAAAAATCACCCAGAATTTCAAAAATTCGCTAGTTATTAAAGAAAATCACGGACGCCTCTAAACATTGGGCTAATTCAAAAAATCGCTAATGACACGCAACTCTTTTCATATAGAGAAGTATCTGGGTACTCTGGTGGTAAATGGGTACTAGTGCCAGTCAGGGAGAGTCAGGGTACTACTACCAGCCAGTGGAGTATTGCATCGAAATAGATCTTTCCTCTTTTTTATAATTTTTCGTTCCTGATTTTGGTAAAACAGTCGGAAAATTGCTCCGGAGCTTTTTATTGGTTTTTTTATTCCAAGTTATCGTATCTTGCAAAATGCCAGAATGTTAGCAAGAAAATGCACAAAAACCCACAAGAGCCAAGTGCGCACAGAACGTCTGAAACCTGAAACTGCTGAAACTAATAAACCCAAATCAGGCAACATGAATCAGACCACGGAAAACCACCGTTCAAACATTCATCAGGCCATCAACACAAGATGCTTGGACGGAACCCAAAACGATCAAGAAAAGGGTTTAAGCAAGGTTTAAGCCCCAAGACTTACTTGAGACGAAGAGACTGCAGAGCAATGCCAGAGCACATGTAAACACTAAGCAGCAGGCAGAACATGTTGTGCGCCACTACGAGCAGCCGCAGGGGCAAAGGCTCTCTGCTCTTGCTGGGCTTCAGCGCCGCCACCCGAATCCACAGCGATCCCAGGCACACTGCACACAAATACGCCGCCAGCGCAACGATCATTGGCGTCGGACTGTCAACTGCAGGCCACCCGCGCGTCGGGGGCGCACTCACCAACTCCACCCCGGTGGCCGCATTTATGATCCGCAGCACTCGCTCTGTAATCCTCTCGTCCACAGAACTATAATAGTGGCCTAGTCTCCAAGGAAGAGAAGCCATTAATGCACTTTTGTTCTGCTCTTCTGCTCTGCTCTGCTCTGCTATTAATGTAATGTAAAGATTGAGAACGTAAGCTAGTAATAATAACTTGCAACTTACTGTGGGGTTCCCGTTGAACAATATGAGAAGATGGTGTTTGGATTTCGAATCGAGTTACATGTGGTGAGGTTTAGGGCTTTGCGGCAGTGCGCAACAGTCTGTAATTCTTTCTCGGCGAAATCGCCGGCATTCCGAGCGCCGGCAGAGGTATATTCATAATTATATTTCTCTCCCGTGTATTTAAAAAAACTAATGATCCAGACACGTTGTGTTTCTTTGATCTTGAGCCGATCCAGATAAGCCCGCCATGACATGAGGCAACCTCAAATTCAGATGCCCACGGGCCACGTTCCCTCTGTTCGTATCGAGAATGATTTTAACTTCATCTAGGTAAAAATTATTCACAGATTAATCGAGCTTAATCACCCGGCTTAGATGACATCTGCTACAAATATGAAAGAGTGCTGATATTGATATAAAAAGAATCTAATTAAGAAATAAATTGTTTGAAAGTTTGGATGTTATTTTTTTAAATTGCATTTAATGTCTTTTCTTATTAAATTAAATCAACCAAATATAATTTGAATTATAAATGAGTTGTGTAAATTTTATGTTAATTCCATTTAAATGTCTTTTCTTTTCTTATTAAATTAAATCAACCAAATATAATTAGAATTATAAATGAGTTGTGTAAATTTTATGTTAATATTAAATTACATAAATGGCAAGGAAAAAAATACAAAGTGTGTATATATATATATAGTTTTTATAAATAAAATTTGAAAATTAAATTATAATAAGTTTTATCATATATATATTATTTTGGAAAAGAAGATCAGCATTTGGGTGTATTTGGCTTGAAAGTGAAGGGAAGCATGCTAAGTGGGGAGGAATGTTGTAATGATAAATCCAATCTCTTTTGTTGCTTTGTGGACTTTAGAAAGGCTTTTCATACGGTACCTAGAAATAACCTATGGAATAGATTAGAAGAGCTAAAGGTTCCTTTCAAGTTTAGAGTTGCAGCAATAAGGTTATACAAGAATGTCATTGTCAAGTTTAAGAGCAACGAGGGGTGGTCGAAATATATTAAGTGTAATAACAAAGTTAAACAAGGTTGCCCCCTCTCCCCTACCCTATTTGGCATTTACATTGATAAGCTAGAAGGTTGTTTAGAGGAAGAAGGTTGTGCTGGCACGATCTTAGCTGGAATAGTCATCATCCTTCTTCTCATGAGCTCCATAGTGAAACAGGTCGTTGGGCAATTCCTAAAACACCATGGGTGGAAAGGATCTGTCATCTCTGTGAGAATACGAACATTGAGGATGAAAATCACTTCCTCTTAGAGTGCCCTGCATACACCCATATTAGATCGCAATTTCATAATCTTTGTTGCAATACTAACCTTCCTAGCCTTTTAACTTGTCAAAATTATAGTGAGCTCGAGAGGCTTCTCTCCAAGCTCTTTGAGCATAGAAATACAATTTTAAAACAAACTAAATAATTCGTTTCTTTAAGTCCGATAAACCAAAGTTTGGTCTCACGGGACGTTAACCATCATATATATATATATATATATTATTTTTTAATGTTTAATAAATTATAAGTCTTATCATCTTTAATATATATATATATTCTTTTTTAATGTTTAATAAATTTAAAATTAAAATAAATGTATTTTAAATAAATAAAATTAATTATGTAATAGGCGTTTTTGCTTTGAATTTGGGGTGGACTACGTCCTATGCTTTTCCAGGGTTACACCAAGATGAGATAAGTGTACTGTCCAGATTGATTCTATGGCAGTCGTTCAAACTCTTAACTTGATGAATGGAAAACCGAAGAATATGAGAAAGAAAAAAAGAAAGAATATAAATAATAATTGATGGTTGATAAATGGATAACTCTAGCCGATGCATAAATATATGGATAACATATAATTTGGGGTGGATTGGTAGTTTGACACATGGATAACTTATAATTTCATGGTACTTAGCTTGTCATATATCCATATTCACCAACCACAAATTAAATAATTGTGCTAGCCATATGAATAAATAAAATTGTTCTAACATATTATGATAACTTACTTGTAACACATATTTTCACCACAAGTTATAAGAGTACTTTCTGAGACTCAAATTGTCTTATGTTCCATCACTTCAAAATATCTGATCTCTTCCACTAAAGGTTGTGAGGTTGCCAGAGATATTATCATGTACTCTTTGTCATTGTTTCATTTTGATATTGACTAATAACTAATTTATTATGAACTGTTTTTTTTTCTCCTAAATAAATGTGTAATTCATTAAAAAGTAATAAATTACATAGTGCATAGAGAGACATTGGTGTGTCTTGTCTAACAATAAAAAAAATCATATTAAAACAACATATTTATATAGGACAATCCTCAAAGGATTTACATCAAAGAAAAAAGTCAACTGCATTTTAAGTAGCTTATATAAAACTTAAACGGAGAAGAAGATGGGTGATAACATGTAGTTGAGGCATAGACAATGGGTGATTACAACTACACATGGAGAACAAGTAAGCGATAATTTGTTCATTACACTTAATTTGTGGCTTAAACCCATTTAACTAGAAGAAGGTGGGTGATAACATGTACTTGAGGCATAGACAATGGGTGATTACAGCTACACATGGAGAACAACTAAGAGATAATTTGTTCATTACACTTAATTTGTGGCCTATTGGTGAAGAGCGACCACAAGTTAAATAGTTGTGCTAGTTTAATATGACTAATCTTTCATGAATATAGTTTATTAATAACTATTTTTTTTTAATGAACTTCACTAGTAATCAACTTCTCACGAGTTTGTATAATTAACTTAACATTGATCAAATATGTTTTTATTGATTATTAGAGTATTTAATATTCAAATTATTCAGTAGGACCCATTTCATGTAAATGTCAATGACAAATTTCTCACTAGCTTGAATAGTCCATGTATAACTAATGAACTATTCACTTTTCAGGATTAACTACAATAAACATTTAATACTTTAGTCATTGATTATGACTCAACTTTCATCCACCAATTTGAATAGTTCATTTAACACTACTAAAATATTGAAGTTAATCAATCTATGGTGTATTTCATATCTAATTCATTTAGGAAGACTTGTGTTAGGGAGTGAGCTAATGTTTAGACGATTTGCACATTTTCTAGCTAGATGGTTGGAATCCAGCAAGATGATTTGTTATTGAAATTGCAATTTTGATAGCGACAATGAATTCAACACCCTCGGTTACTTTAGAGGCACCCTAAATATGCAATTTCAACAACTGAAAAATACCATTTCAATCATTTTCGCAAGATTTTGACCAAAAATTTTGTCGAAAAGTAAGTGCAAATCATTTAAACTTTAACTTACCCTTTATCTTAGTAAGCATCATTTTCAAATAACCATTTCTCATAAACTCTAATAATCCACTTAAAATCATAAAACATATTTTTTAAAATTTAATAAATTAAATATTTTTTATATTTATACTATAACCTACATCATATAACATTCACCCATAATCAATTTCTAATGCGTGCAAATCATCCAATCAAAATTTATAACATTTCCTTTTTTCAAGAGTCATTGATGGGAGTATTTAATACGAAAGTCATTCACTATGAACCATGAGTATCATTAACTAATTATACATTTATCATAGGCGTAAATATTAAATTCTTGAGTGTGAATATTAAATCATTGAGTCATTCACTATGATTCATGGGGTATGATTTATTAATAACAAAATTCTCATAAACTTGAAAAAGTTCACTTTGCAAATATTTAATACTTAAATTATTATTTTTTTAATTATTAAAATAAAAATATAAGATTTCATTCAATAATTTTGTTAATGTTTTTGAAAGTTGTTTATTAAAATATTAATTTAAAATACACGAAATCTCACTTTGCAAATATTTAATACTTAAATGATTTTTCTTTTTTAAATTATTAAAATAAAAATATAAGATTTTATTCAATAATTTTGTCAATGTTTTTGAAAGTTGTTCATTAAAATATTAATATAAAAAAAAATGAATTTAAAATACACGATAAAAAGTTTATGAAAAAATCTCGCGAACACATAAATTCCACTTCACTTCCCAATTCTAAACTATTCTATGTTAAAAAAAACTATTCCATAGATAATGACAATGACCACTTATTCCATGACCTCGTGCAAGTTAGTCAAACACCCCATATAATGTAGAGATTGAAAAAATGAATTCAAAGTTATGGACATATGCAGAGGGAATGGAATTTAGTTCAGTATATACAAAGAATATGCCACAGTGAAAGGGAGATTGTGTTCCCATGTCTAACGGAGATGAGTGATTATGCTTTATTCTTTTTTTTCTTTTAAAGTAATTGAAGTGCACCCTTGATAGAGAAAGCTAGAATTTGCATACAAAATTTAGCTATCCAAGTACACATCATGATTGAAACTACATCAGATATTTTATGATAGTTATTTAAACCCTTTAAATCATTGTTTAGGGATATTTAACATTAAAATGGAGGTATAAGAGTACAAAGCATTAGTTTAGCTTCCATATGATTCCCACTATAGCAATGTTTAGTCCTATATGACCAAATTCACATAAGTATCGAGACTTTAAAAGAGGAAAGTGTAGCATTTAATGGCAAGTTTTAATATTTATAAAAATAGAAAGATTAAAAAATTGAAGAAAAAAAAGAAAGTGAATATAAATTTTAATTTGATTATATATTTATAAAATATATAAATTTGAAAAAAAATACATATTTATAAAATAAATGAAAATGTTTTAAATAATTTAAAAATTGTGCTTTGATTTGATTTCAAAATGCTTTACAAAATTAAAAAAGATGGGTCCACCATAGCAATTATTATTCGGTCACACTACCTAAGCCCACCGAGAACATTGTGACCTATTATGAAAGCTATGCCACATTAGTGGGACCCAAAAATATAAAATGTACTTATAAATGAGAGAAATGTTTTATTGTTGATATGTTGCAAAGGCATTAAGAGACCAACTTTTTCTCTTGAAATGGCCTTGATAGCTATTCACTTTGTAATATAATGCCTTGTACATGCCCCCATCATTTACAACTTTGAATTAGACATTGACATGCAGTATATAATGGTATATATTAATAATAAAATCATTTAGAACTTTGAATTAGACATTGACATGCAGTATATAATGGTATATATGAATAATAAAATAATGGCCTGTAGTTTATAATGGTATATATGAATAATAAAATAAGGAATGTTCCAGACATATATTAATTTGAAAAATAATATTATATATTGCATAAAATAATATTATAATATTGCATGAAATAATATAAATAAGATGATAAATTAATTTGAAAAATAATACTATAATATTAGATAAAATAATATAAATATAATGAAAACAAAGTATTATAATGAAAACTAACTTTTATTTTTATTAAAATTTAATAAAATGATGTACACGTTAGAATTATAAGAACTTTTTCATAATAGATATGATGGCTGTAATCACACAAACAAAAACTCATTTTGTTACATCAACCATTACTCAACAAAATTCTAAAAAAGAGGAATTGAGCTAACAAAAGAAAGGTTGAGCCCAAAAACTTAAATTGGAATATTATATTTATGGACGATAACTTTTGTACATGAATTTTAATTTTTTACTATTATATATGGTTAATTTCTTAATGTATATACTCAGGATAAAATTTGTATATGAATTTCAATTTTTTACTATTATATATGGTTAATTTCTTGATGTATATATCCAGAATAAAAATTAATTTTCATTGTTTTCATTCTAAACAAATTAAAAGTAAAAGTTATGAAGAAAATTCAAGACTTAAAATTTATCAAAATTAAAGATTTTTAAGAAATTTCAAAATTTCGAAGAATAATGTTTAAACTTGTATAATTTGGGTGTCTTGAGGATATTTGAGGGTTTTGAATCTATTTATGCATTCAAAGTTTTTTTCAAGAATTAATCTAAAATTTTTAGAGTATTGTTTGAAAAACAAGCCTGAAAAAGAAACCCCAAAAAGTTGAAAACGTCTAACATTTAGACTACTGCTTATTGAGTGCAGGGTTAGGGTTTGGATGCAGTGGTGCCTACACCTTTTGTGACTGGTTTTCAGAGGTAGTATTAGTCTCGGTGCTTGTATTTGGGGCTGCATTGACAGTCTAAAGCCCTGAACCGGTGGTTTCTTGTGATTGTTGGCATGTAACTGTCGTTTGGTCACGGTCTGTTTCCTGTGGCTTGGAGTTTTTTGGGTATGTTGTCTTGTGGGTTAGTTGGCCACCTTTTGGGGTTATATTGGCCATGCACGTTGTATTGACCCGGTAATTGCGCGGTGTCTATCCTCTCACTCTGGTTGGTTGATTGAGTGGATTCAACGGACTGTTAGTGACGACTTTGTGGTGTATCATTCTCTTGCATGGCTCCGGATTTGATGGGTGATGTCGCTTTGGTTGACCTAAGAGGTCGGAGGCACTTGACATAATTATGAGAGCAGGAACAGGTACCTTCTGTTTTCTTTGTTATTTTATTTTTTCTCTAAGTCTGGGGCTTGGTGTAAACGCTTATTCAAAGGGTTTACAGGCTTATACTAGCCACACCACATGGAGTTCACCCTCGATAACTGAGGGTTGGTACCAACCATGATTAAAAAGTGGGAATTTGCCTTGTGTTTGCTTATTTTCTGTCAGTTTGGTATCTGTCGGTTACCATGTTTGTCAGCGTTTTGCCTCCTGTCTGAGCCTTGATTGTTGTTGACTGGCAGCCCATGAGGTTTTCACCTTTGTTGACCCTGTTTTTCTGCTAATACCTAGGGTTTGGTCCTTTGGTTCTTAGCGCTCTGCCTTGTTCTATACTTCGGGTGGAGTTTCTCTTTGTCTGTAGTGATTGTTGTTATCCCGAGGGTTTTGTGACATAACCGTGTCTTTCTGGGAATCCTCATGTTGACCTCGAGAAACCCTAGTGCCTCTTTGGAGACTGGTGGGGGGCCTTTGAGGGGTCATTCACAAAACCTTGGACATGCCTGTTGGAAGGAAAAATCGCTTAAGGGTCTACACCAAAAGCATCGGTTTGTTTTGGGTCACGATGTATACATGGACAAGGTTGATACCCTTTGTCGCAGGGCCCTTATTGGAAGACAGGAGTATTGCTCCTCGACGAAGGAAGAATGGGTCGAATGGGCGACCATTCATTGGAAACCTATTATACACTATGTGCCCACTGTCAGACTTTTAGCTAATAACTGGATGGTTTTTGTATTTATTGAACAGTCTGATGCCACCCGCATCTTAGGTGCTCTATGGACTATCCAGAAGGGTTTTCTTATCTTGAACCGATGGCATTCCGACTTCGATCCGCTTACGGAAAGAGTCACTATTTGGCATTTGTGGGTTATCCTTCCTGCATTACCCTTCCCTCTATGGAATAAAGATATTCTCATAGGCTTGGCAAACTCGATGGGGTGCTTTGTTTCCCTTGAAAAATACTTTCACATGTTATTCGACAAGTGAACAGTAAAGGTCCTGGTTGAACTTGATATTTCTAATGGTTTACTACCTAAGATCGAGATTGTATGCAATGATCATGTTATTACACAGAGGCTTGATTACCTGAACATGCCCTTCAGGTGTAATTAATGCCATCAGACTGGGCATCTGCGTAATTCTTGTGCTCTTCTCCTCAAGGGTTTTCCGGTTAAGAGGGGTTTTGTGCCTAGTCCCGGTCTGGTCTCTCCCTCACCTGATGACAGTGTTCCCCCTTTGCAACCCTTAGTCTGCTCTCCTGATGATATTTATGTTTCCTCCTCAACAACACCTTATGAAGGACTATCCAAAGGTGAACTCATGTTTATTGAAGACATTGAAGTATGTGCTTGTCACTCCCACCCTGTGACTTCTATTGTGCCTCCGGAGCACTCTGTCTCGGAGCCCCACTCTTCTTATGATGACCTACCAGAGGAAGGGCCTCCCCCCTTTACCCTGGAACATTATCCCTCACTCCCAGCTCCCTTTGCTTCCCATACCTCTCTCTCACCTGGCACTTATGATTCACCTGTGAACACCTTACCCTCCAGTCCCAAAGAAGATCCTGCATTCATGGATCCCTCCCTCCTAAACTCCCTCTCAATCTTCTCAGACAAGTACCCTATCTCTCCCTCCACGCTCCCCGTGGACTCCATCCGCTTCAAAAATGTGACTATCCGTAAGGCAAAGAAGCCTTCCTCTGTGGACTCGGACAATTTGGAAAACTATACACCTATCTCTTTAAGGTTAAAGAATGCAGCCAAATGGTCTCGTACTTCTTCGTCCACATCACAAGTACTTAGAGCAAGCACACCTGAAGGGTCGGGTTCTCCATGAAAAATATTCAGGGTTTTGGAGGGCTTTCCAAACAAAAATCTCTAGGTTCTCTATTCTCTGATCTTAATCCGAACATGATTTTACTTCAAGAAACTATGTGTACTTATTCTCAATCACTCCTTCTATTTTCAAAATTAAAACCTGGGTGGGAGTTCTATGCTTTAGATGCTACATGACTTTTTGGTGGACTCCTTGCAGGGTGGAACCCTCTCTTGGTTCGCTGCAAGGCCTTTTCCTCAATTGTTGGCATTGTGCTTAGGGCTAGCATTAGGGGGATATCTGGA
This sequence comes from Pseudotsuga menziesii, assembly GCA_001517045.1. Taxonomy (NCBI): domain Eukaryota; kingdom Viridiplantae; phylum Streptophyta; class Pinopsida; order Pinales; family Pinaceae; genus Pseudotsuga; species Pseudotsuga menziesii. Next base: position 642,934 of record LPNX010986451.1, on the reverse strand, counting down.
ATCCTTACCATTATAAACTGATATGGGCCTTATTCCCAGAGAACTATATTTTGGGATAACATTTTTGCAGGTGGTTTGTTGTCCTTACCCAATTTACTACTGGTTGGTGATTTTAATTTCACTATCTCCTCATCTAAAGTTTGGGGTACTCATGCAAGGTCTGACCCCTTGGCTTCTTACGTCACCCAGCTTATTACTAAGAACAATCTGGTTGATCTCTCAATGAACTACCCTGGCCCTACCTGGAGGAATGGTCGACAGGGGGATGCAGGCATTAGCAAAATACTTGATCGATTCTTATTATCTAACTATCTCCTCCCCAACCTGGCCTGCTATAGATCTTGGGCTACTCCTTCAGATGTCTCTTATCATTACCCTATCTTCCTGGAATGGGGCTCGAGACTTACTACCCAGTGTTATCCTTTCAAATTTAATAGAGCTTGTCTCTTGGAAGATGACTTCTCTCCTCTGGTTACTACATCTTATGGCTCTCCTGACCTCAAGTCCTCTTACTCATTTGGACTCTTTCTCTCTTAAACTAGGCAGACTCAAGAGTACAGTGAAAAGCTGGGAAAGGATGAAAAAAGGTGAAAGGAAACAATTGATTTTAGATATAAATGATGAGATATTTGACATTTTACATAAGGACTCAGATCTACTGATTGCAGGAAATTCAGATACGCTTAAAACTCTATAATATAGGAAAGGTAAATATTGGGCTCACGAGATTACTTCGCTGAGACTAAAGAGCAGAGTGCTCTGGATAAACGAAGGGGATGCAAATACTAAGTTTTTTCACTCCTATGCATCTGCTAGAAGAAATTCTAATGTTATCTGGTCCCTGAATGATAAGTTTGGTAACGTGGTCTCAGAGGATGCACCTCTAAAACAGCTGGGGAAACATCATTTCAGTGATTTATTTCAGGATTGTGGATCTACAAATATTTCTAATCAATTGAAGTTGATTAGGGTATTCCCTACTCTGACTGAGAAAGAGGATGTAGACTGATTCCTAGAGCCTATAACTATTCAAGAAGTGGAAGTTGTTCTTAAGGGCTTCAAGAAAGATAAAATTCCTGGCTCGGATGGACGGCCGGTTGAATTCTTCTTGGCTTTTTTCGATCTCATTGGGGAGGAACTAGTCGTGGTTGCTGAACAAGCTAGAACTGGAGGGAAAGTTCCTGGCTCACTAAATTCAACCTTCTTGACTCTGATTCGTAAGTGTGAAAAGCCTTCTACCTTTGCTGATTTTCGCCCTATATCGTTATGCAACCTTGTGTACAAAGTCATATCCAAGATTGCAGTGCTTCGTCTGAAGCCTTTACTGAACAGAACTATCTCGGCTCAACAATTTAGTTTTTTGAGGGATAGGAAAATTACTGAACCTGTTGGCATAACCCAGGAAATTTTGCACTCTATTAAACCCAATAATACAAATGTCATGGTTTTAAAGCTTGACTTGGTCAAAGCCTTCGATAGGGTTAATTGGAATTTCCTGAGACTTCTGCTTCTCCAGATTGGTCTACCTCTGATTGGTGTAAATTGGATTATGGGTTGTGTTACTAATGCTTGTTTTGCAGTCTTAGTTAATGGAACACCTTTTGATTTTTTCCCTGCAACAAGAGGAATTCGTCAAGGTTATCCCTTTTCCCCCTTACTATTCATCCTGATTATTGAAAGTCTCAGCAGAATTATTTTGGATGCTCAACAAAAAGGTCTTATAGAAGGATTTTGGTACTCTCATGATCTATCCATTACTCACTGGTCATTTGTTGATGATTCCCTTTTATTTGGTATCACTACTGTCAGTGAATGGAAAGCATTTAAAGATGCACTTGACCTTTTTTGCTCAGCTACTGGTATGGTTGTCAGCATAGAAAAGTCTTCCTTTCTTTATCAGGATGTTAATGAAGGTATTTAGAGCCAAATTGATAAGCTTCTTCCCTACAGTATGGCACCTATCCAAACTGGTTTCAAGTACTTGGGATATCGCCTTAAACCCTTGGGGTATCGATCTTCAAACTAGAGATGGATGGCGGAAATGTTTGAAAATAAGATTAAAAACTAGTCATACCGGCTACTATCTCTGGGAGGCAGAGTGGTTCTTATTAAATCAGTTCTCACTGGACTTGTTTTGTATTGGTTTTCTCTTGCCAGATGTCCTAAATCTATTCTGAATTTGCTGAGGAAAGCTATCTTTTCTTTCCTGTGGGGCAGCACTGATGGGCATCAAAAATATCATCTGGCTAGCTGGGAACCGATTTCAACCCTTATTGAATGCAGTGGCTGGGATATAAAGAACTTGGAATGGTTTGGGATCTCGCTTTGGTTGAAGAATATGTGGCTGCTACTTAAGGGGAATGGCATTTGGAGCCGGATTATAACATTTAAGTACATCAAAAGCAAACCTTTAGAGGACTGGATCAGAGCCCAGAAGTTCATTATCAATGGAACATCATACTTCTGGAATGATTTTATAAGGATATTGTCATGGATTACTTGTCATCCTGGCTTGAAGGTTGGAAATGGTTGAAAATCCGCCTAGGAGTTGATCTAATTGTTGGTCTTGACTCTTCGTATCATTTACCAGAGGACCTTCAGGAATATCTGACTAACTATAGGATTTCAAACCTAGCTCAGGCACAAAAATTGGAAGGTCATACAAATGGTTTAAATTGTTGGTATTCGGCGATAGACCTCAGCTTGGGAGGTGTTTGGGCTGATTAATGGTCGTCTTTTGTCAATGGCCTATCACATGGTGGCATAAAAATTGGAAATCATGAGGATTCCTTACTCTGGATGTTTGATAAACAGTCTGGAATGGTCTTGGCCAAAAAATCTACGAGCTTATAGTGTCTGAGCATCTGCCTCTGATAAAAGATGGTTTTCTTCCAAGGGTTTGGGGATTCAATATACCTCAGAAATTGAAGTGCTTCATTTGGCTGGCTGTTAATAGGAAAATAAATACTTGGGATAACCTGCACAAGAGGGGTTGGGTTGGACCTAACAAATGTTGTCTCTGCCAAATTGAAGCTGAAACTGTTGACCACATCTTTGTTGGTTGCTCCTTTGTGAAAAAGGCCATTCATAGCTTGGGAAGTATGTTTGATGTCCATTTACTTTGGTCTGACTCATCTCTTTTAGAAAACCTGTCTACCTGGGTTACAAAGGGTGGGAAGCTTATGTATATGTCCTTCTTTTTTATCTGGAATCTTTGGAAGATTAGGAATAGCTATATTTTTGAAGATAAGGAACAAGGATAATTTTAGGGACGAATTTTAGTCCAGTGGGCTATTTTTCCATGTTTTTCTCCAAAAAAAGATTCGCCATTTTGCATTTTTTGAAGCCTTGTTTCACCCAATTTTGATGGGGTAAATTTTTTTCACCGTAAAAATCGTCAAATTATTATATAAACGATATAAAACCTTGGAAATTAAAATATTTTTTGAAAAATATCGCCAAACATTTTATAGTTGGAGTTTTAAGAATTGATAAGATTCGCCAACATTTATACACTTTTAAATAAGTATGGTTCCTTAAAATTATCCCCGATAAGGAACGTATAATCTCCAAACTCTGTCATATGATCATGTCAGATGTTGATTCACATCAGGTGCCACAAGCAAACAGGTCCAAAGTTAGGCTCATTGGTGTTCCTCCTTCAAAAAAATTTCCTATAGTGTTTTTTGATGGAGCTGCGACAAATTCTATAGGAGGAGCAGGTGTTTGTATTTGGTTAAATGAGCAACATTCTCTCTCCATAAAATTAGGCTATGGGCAAAGCACTAATATTAGAGCCGAGCTATTGGCGCTATGGGCATCATTATATATCGCCAAAGATATTGGGTTGCCATACTTACATATCTTTGGCGATTCCTATGTGATTATAAACTGGGCAAGGAATGAATCCACACTTGCTATGGTGAACTTAGAGGCTTGCTGCATAAACATCAGGAAACTCATATCTTTGTTCACCTTTGTGGATTTCAGTCATGTCTTTAGGGAACATAATAAGAGGGAAAACACACTATCCAAGGAAGGGCTTACTATGGCTGCAGGCCATCTTTCCCTCACTGAAACATGTGAGGATGAGGTTTTTGGGGAGGTTTCACTCTAGATTTTTTGAGAGCACTGCTCTGGTTCTTAGACTCTTGTCTCTTGACTCTTTATTTGTGAAATTTTTGGTTAAGCTGATTAGTTATGTCTCTTGCTTTTGAGCGATTCAAGCCCTGACTTGGATATTGTTTCTAGGTTCTTATTATTTTCTTTAGGGACATACTTGACTGAGTGGCCTACTGTGCATTTTATGAGAGGACCCTTATTTAGTATATGACGCCATGGCTCTAGTAATTAGGTTATGTGGGAGAGATATCCTTCTTGATGTAGTGCTGGTTGGTACTGGCTCCATATGTTTCGGACTGCTGTATTTTTGATGATGTACCCAGTTCCTTTGATTCAATAGAATAGCAACGAATGCTTTTTTCGTCTGAAAAAAAAGACTACTGCTTATTAAATATACATGTGAGCTACCTTTTTCATTAAAAGACTTATTATTCAAATTTGAAAGAAATTAATGTGTTTCCGAAAAAAAAACATCATAATTCCAATTTATATTAAAAATTTAAAAGAAGTTGTTACTTACCTCCAACTCCAAATAATCCAAGAACATGTGGACCTCTTAACTCATGATACAATTTTTTTTTGGGTAGCCTTCTTTAAAAACCTGGGGTCAAGTTCTTTATTAAATAAAAAAACTTATCATCATCAAATATTTTTTATAAATCAAAATTAAAATAATTACAATATATTTGTATGTTTTTATTAATCAAAAGATGTTATTCATTTTTCTTTTTCTTTTTTGTCATCATTTTTATTAATAATAATAATGTGACTAAATTAGATACTAAATTGATAATATACTAATAATAATAATCTAGTTTTAAAGTCATAAACAAGCTAGACACCAAATTGATGTATGAGATCTTCTTATTTGTGAAACAAAAAATATTATATTTCATATCTCTTTTGTTTTAATCATTTATAACTTTGTAAAAATATATTCCTCACATTAAATTACTTAAAAATACTTTTTAAATATCTACTAATTATAAATGTTAATATTAAATTAAAATAAATTATTAAAAAATTAATATTTAACATTACCTTTATAAAATATCAATAACATTAAAAATAATGTTACAAATATCAATATCATTAAAAATAATGTTACATATAAGATTAAAGAGAAAATTTGAGGCTAAAAGAATTTAAAGGTTAAAAGGAGATCATTAACCTTAATCTAGAAGACCAAAAGCATCTCTCCATTTTAACCAGCTTGAAGAAGAAAACTAATATATTCAAGATAAAAGAAAATTCTCATGAGCTTTGTACTGAAATAAGGCGTTGGACAATTCCTAAAATACCGTGGGAAGAAAGGATTTGCCATCTCTATTTTCTGCAGATGTCATTGGTCTTTTATAATTTCTCTTAGTTCTCTATTACTTTTTATGGTCCCCAAAAACCCTAGTTGATAGTAAATGTGTAAATTTGGTGATATATTCCTTTGGCCATTAATGATTTATTCATTTTTCTTCATATGGAAATATGCACGGGAAACCCAACAATACTTCTCCACATTAGTGGATGGTAGAGGTGGTAAACCATCGACCATCTTCATAGAAGGCCTAACTCCAAAGGACTCAAGGCTCGAACCTGTGACCTCTCCCCGAACCGAGAGAGTGTGCGCACGTCTTACCAATTGAGCTAACCCTTAGGGCTATTAATAATTTATTCATGCATTTATGTATTTACATTTTATTTTTTTTATGTCTTGAAGTATGTCATCCAAAAGCGTGGGTTTGTTGCTATTGGCAATCTATATTAGTAATGTTATCTCTCTCTTTTTTGGCTGGTTGTTGTGTTCCCGACAGGGAATATATATGAATCGGTTAGATGGATTAATTCGAGAACCATATTTAATTTTTTTATTTTTCAAATGTTTTTACTATAATTTGATTAATTTTTATTTTTTGAATTATTCAGATATTGATTTAACTTAGGTTTTATTGGTCTTCTGCGGGTGACGTAGACCTGGGACTTTGTGCCCCAAGACCCGGCGGCGTGATAACGTAAGCAATGCCACTAAATATTGAAAAATGGTTTTCATTTAGGTTTTCATTTATTTGAGAATTCCTTGCGAGAACGACAAATTTTTATGTCTCTAAGGTTTTAAAAGGCCAAGGTATTATTGTCGAAAATACCTTTATATGAATTGTATTTCTGATGCCAAGGTTCATGCAGTCGAGATTTGAGAATCAGGGTGCATGTGAGTTCGAGGTCTGACAATCAAGGTGCATGAGTTCGAGGTCTGACATCACTAGCATGTAGAGCTCTACACATGTATCTATAGTCGATTGATTATCACACTCCAAATGGGACATGCAACACTCCACTTGTCTTCTTCCTTGATCAACCCATCCTCCAACTATGCTACTAACATCCTCCAGATGTAGCATGAACAATTGATCAACCTGCATGTCCTCCAACAGAAGCATGGCGGATATAAAGCATACAGAGCTGGGTGGTGGTCTCCCTACATAGACCTGGGCAGTGGCATCCCTTCGGATCCAATGGACTAGTGCAAATACACCACGCATATCAAAGGTATTTCCAATCTAGTGCCTATATACTAGATTGAATTCGGTATTCATTGTTTACATCTTTTTCAAGATCTATGCATTACAGCATACAGGAAAACCATATATAGCTTTAGAAATTATAACAACACATTTATAGAAAGAACTGTTGAAAGCTTATCCATTAGTTTTAGTTTTCCAGTTGTGAAATGGAAAAAGATTTAAATCATCTTTCTAATATTTGAACTGTCATAAAGCCTTTGAATCTATGACAGCTTTGTAACAGGAGGTTCGCATTTCATTATTGCCTGTAAATTGAAACAAATCTAATTATTATTTTCTCAATTTGCTGCAGATAGTATTCTATAAGGAACTTTTTTTGTTTAGCAGTAATGGAAACTAGTCTGGCTAAGTTTCAATAGACATTCTTAGGGTACTTCAGGACTCTCATCACAGATGTCTCAATTCGTTTCGTTTTGACAGTGATTATTTTTTATAGAGATTATTCAGGTTTTATTATGCTGCTAAAGCAAATTGTTTGAACTCAAGTAACTTATGTGTGGGATATGATTTGGAATACTCTTCTCAAAGCATTGTTTGAACTCAAGTAACTTATAAGCGCAAACTTAGGGCATGAATATTGAATCACCTATTAACAAGATCGATAAACAAAGAAAAACTAAAATAAACAAAGAAAAAGGAGTTAAAGGGGGAAGTTGAGATCGACTTTGTTATAGGCACAACATAGATATATATGAAGAGGAGACGAAAAACAAAGTACTTAGTTTTTTTCCTGCTCTGTTCACTTTTTTGTGCTAGTTCTATTCAGAGGAGTTTAGTAGGTTATAAAAAACATATTGGTTTTGGTCCAATATTCCCATGTGGCTGACACGCTTTCCACTACACCAGACGAATACATTTACTCTATCAATGATAAATATTTACCATTTTTTACAGTTAACCATTTTTTATTTATTCAAAAAATTTATGTATACATCCACTAATTTAGAGATGGTACATAATGTTCACAATTTTAGCAAAAGAAATCAGGTCGGAAGTTAGACAGATTAACTTCTTGCAAACAATTGATTTCAAACACTCTACTTAACATGTATAATTTTTTTTATAACTTCAAATAAAATTTCAATCGGTTATTTCAACACTTTTCTATATGCTCATATAATTTTCCGTCGAATTGCTTAGTACCTTTTGATAAGGTTTTGTACTCTCATATTAATTGCATTTTATTGTTTCTTCATGACGAGCAGAAAGAGCAAAACAAGGTACATGCTATATTAAAAAGACCTTGCATTTGTATTTACTTTGCAGAACTTAGTAATGGTTGTTTAATGTTCTTGTCCCCACTTCTCCTTCAGCAACAACTTTAAGCCAACTCAACGTCTCAGACCAAGATCAATATATATTATATACCACTCACACTAGCAATACTGGAGACCACGTAGATAAATACATGCCACTAGTACTAGTAGTGGACACCATTAAGTTGTTTAACTAGATAAATGATAAAACATAAAATAGCAGACTACATTTAAAAAAAAGAACCTAAAACTTTAAACAACTCAATTATGATACAGGAAGTGTGACTAGAGCCAAATCTGGCTATTATTATAATAAAAATCTAAATCAAAATTATGTAAATCTATGTGTTTGTATCTTTTATCACATAGAAATATAGTTATTGATATCATAAATTTTACCATATAAATATATTAACGGGTCAAATAGTAGTTCATTTATAAGAATTTGCATCTTTTAAAATTAGCAAATCAATCGTTTTTCTCAAAACTGTATATTGTAATTTAACAATTATATCAATAACTTTGAAAATAATTTTATGAAAATGTTAACCATTTAATCTCTCGAATCTCACAATTTATAAAATCCATGAAGAAACACGTCCTACGAATTCCAAGTTTCAATCCACTTTGAATGGTTTTTTAAGAAAGAACAAAAGCAGGTCACCAATATTTAATTTTTTATACGTTTGAGATATTATATAACTGTTAGCTGTTTGTGTGTATATGCAAGGATTCTTCGTTGTGGGAAGAGCTTCCATTTGAGTTAGGCAAATTGTCTGAAATATCAAGTGAGGCTCCTTTACTAGAGAATAAGAGCAAATTATTATGTAGTATGGGTGTTAGTTATAACTTTGTAATCATATGTAATATATGTATCTTTTGAAATTAAAATTATGGCACATTAGGTTAGGCAATTAGAAATAATTTTGTGTTTTTTTTTTAATCAGTTTTTCTGTGTTTATAGGTGCTTATCTCAATATGGAGCATCCATTCCTTAGCTGAGTAAGATAATCTTGTTGAAAAAAACCATTTTTATGATCTCAAAATTAATAACTTTCATGTTTCAATATAGAGCATTCATTTCCTAGTAGAATAAGCTAATCTTGTTGCAAAAAAACAATTTTCCAAATCACAAAATTAATAAATATATGATAAAGTTTTCAAGCAAGAACATAGTCCTACCCTAATCCAAGTTCCTATAATGTTCCATCCCTATTGTAGCTTATCAAATTAATGAACTTGAGACTTGGAGATTTGGTATAGTATTGTCGTCTCAATGACACGTCCTCAATGGCTTTGGCATGCAGGTAGAATTATTTATTAACCTGTGTTGGCAATGTCATGAACCAATTCATAGAATCCACATTTACTTTTTATTTCTCATGCGTGCCAATATAACCTTGAAAATTTCAACTTCTTGATATTCAAGCATAACTAAGTGAGGTCATAAAATATATATAATAATATAACACGTTGATACCAGATTATTATATTATATGATCGAAGTAGAAAAGAATGTGATATAACTATATCTCAATTTCATAAATGGATAATCAAAACTCAAAATCTCCTCAAAATGTCAGAAATATCAACACAATTACCTTGATTTGACAAGCCACCATCCAAGTGGAAAAATAGACCGTGAACAAGTGGAGAAGTACTGCTCCATTCGTAGTGCTATTAAATGGCATTAACTAAAGCCATAATGTTTAAATTATAGAAAAAAGAGATAGTTTGAACTAAGTATCCAATTAATCCACCAAACAGATTACTATAGGTAAGGAATCTGTTTTTGGAGCAGGATTTTCGAGTATGGCCAAAAAGTCATTAGATATCAAAGATTTATTATTGAGATTTGGTATTAATTTTTCAATGTAAAATAATAAGGAAATGATACATAAATTTAAGGTTTTATGGATTCCAAATTTTGATCAAATTTTAAATGACCTAAAACTATTCAAATAACACTCGCTCTTGATGAGGGATCGATATCCATCGACATAAAGATTATCTAAGAAAACAGATATTGTTGATTTATTTTCATTTTAATTGGACAATATTTATTGTACAAAAATCTATTGCTTTCTAAATCGAATCAGAGTACATCGTAAACTTATGGCTATATGAAATATGAATAAAAGGTTAGCACTTCCTAAACTCATAGAAGGTTTTAATTTTTCTTAATCAACACATTAATTATAATCAAATGGTTAAAAATTATCTCACTTACCCCCTTGGTATTGATGTCAAAATTTTCATTTGAATGTAAAAATATGTGATGAATTTTTATTATTTTTAAATATGAAATTATAAATATTTTGTAATAATTTATAAGAAAAAAATAAATTTTAAATATTTAATTTTTAGATATTATTAAATTTATTTTAAATTAATTAATATTTAAAAAAACTAAAAAATAAGTAATTTCTAATATGTTTTGACATAAAAAATCATAGTTAATTTCTTAACGTCATCTTCATCTTCATCTTTTAGTTAATTTCTTAACGTCGTCTTCATCTTCATCTTCTAGGTTGTTGCAAAAGGATGAGCCTTGAATGATTGTTGCAGCACTAATGTGAAGGATGGTGACGCCATTGTCAAATATAGTTTAGACTACAATACTTTTTTTCCCCAATAGCTGGTATTATGTTCTAATTTTAATTGGAAGCCATGCTTTAAAATATAAAGTCACATATCGTTTAGACTACAATAAGCGTTAGCGTTTTTTTTCCATAAAAGCAGTGAGTTTTAATAAGCTTTTTTCTTCTTCATAAAAGCAGTGAATTCCAATAGATGGTATTAAGTTATAATTTGGTTCATGAATTCCAATAGATTATTATGTCTGGTTTGTTTTTAAAATTGTAATTACAATTGAATTTCTAGTTTTTGAATTCCTTAGAAGCCAACTGATAGATGGGTTTTATTTGTACGATGCATTGATGCACAACTGAAACCAAAAATCCCAATGATAGTGGCAAAACATTTCCAACTTCCCAGACAGGTCCTTTGATTAGCACTGCCAGTACAGAGAGCATTCCAACTCTCCCAGGCTAGAGGAGCAATTAAGAATATCATCCCAGTTGTTGAAATTCACATTCAATGAGCTGCCAAATCTGCCACCAAAAAATTTAGGCCAGAGAGTGTTCTCGGTGGAGGTGGGTTCGGCTATGTTTTCAAACGCTGGATAGAAGAGAATGGTACTGCTACTGTTAAGCCTGGAACCGGCTTCACTGTTGCTGTCAAGACACGCAATCTGGACGGGTTACAGGGTCGCAAGGAATGGCTAGTAAGCATAGATTGATAGTTTCCATGAATTCTCTGTTGAAGGAAATGAAGCAAGCACGCTTTTGTTTTGATTTTGTGTTGCTTTTTTGCTAAAATTTTTTGTCTCTCCAAATTTGAAGTACCTATGTTTGTGCACGTCGGGTTCCTGAATATGACCCAAGGTTATTATTTGATATGGCCTTAGGTTGCAGAGTAGTAAAAAGTGAACACTATCCTGGACCCATCTAAACCTGGCTGTGAGAAGCACCTTAAGGTTGCATATCTCAAATTCCAATATGTGATTCGTCAGCCGTTTGTGTGAACTATCATGAGCTTCATAACCTCGAGGTGCATATCAAACCTGGATTTAACCTGGGTTTAGATGTGTATGGGCTATTTTCCATATTGATTGCACCCAATGCACTGCCTATATTCAATGCACGTTTAAACTGGAACATAAAGAGTTTATGGATCATCCCCACTCCCACCGTGGCTACATACTACACCTCGATTTGGTAGTGTCATTCCGTGGTTGAATTTTAAAAGCATGCCGAGTAGCTAAAGTGATATTGACTTTACTGCTCAATCAAATTGGATATCTTATTTGAGATGTGTGGTGTAATGGGTTGATGGATTTAGATTCAAGGAACTTGAAAGATTATTTTTCTTATGATTTTGCAGGCAGAAGTCAACTTCCTTGGTTAACTTCGCGATGCAAATCTGGTCAAACTCATTGCATATTGCATCGAAGATGATTAGAGGTTGCTTGTTTATGAATATATGCCAAGAGAACAGAATTTGAATGTAAACATGATCAAAGATGTATTAAATCTTTTTTTCTAAGTTTCACTGCTCCACATTATAATAATATTCTTTAGTAGAGGAGCTATTATTCTCTTACAAATAACCCGTTAATAAGAACCCAATAAGCTAATATAGTATATTATAGTAAGTGTGCATAACTATATATAATGTATGGTTTATATAGTATTAATTAGTATAATAACTAATTAATATAGGGGATAATAATATATATACTTATATTATAATAATTAGTTAATTACTTAAGGTATTATAAACCATACATGAGCTCCTATTATTATAACATTTATAGGAGATAATCATATTAATCAATATTATTAATTATATCATGCATTCTAGTATTTATGATTAATTAGTTAATATATGTTAATAGTAATTAAGTCTACTATCTTCAATATATTAATATAATTTCATATTAGATAATAACTGTGTCATTATATAGTGCTTTTTTCTACTATATGCACTTGTATAATATGTTTAAATGTTATTTAGTATTGTTTATATTAAGACTACATAGTGAGAAAAAAACAACTTTTTATATTCAAATAGCAAATTAAATAATGTTAATTTTTTAATATAAAAATATGTAACTTTAATATCAAAATTTGGTAATATCATATTTATGTAAATGCAATTTGTACTAGATAGTTTTATTTATTTAATAGAATGAAATTGCTTTATAAATGCAATTTTCTGTACATTTCAAGTTTGATTCCTTTTTTTCCTATGTGTACCTTAGTATGTTTAAATAAATAAATAAATAGTGTTGGTTTGATATCAAATATGTGATTTATTATTCCAATATGTGCTAAACTTTTGATACTTTTAATTTTTGTCATTAACATTTGCAATTGAACCACCGAATTTCCTTTCTTCTTTTGAGGCTACTCCAATCTTGAGCTTTGCATAGCCAACTTAAATGTCCTCGTACCTACTACTTCACGTCAACAGTATTTTATTGGTCTTTTGCAATTGCAAACAAGCAACAACTGTAGGTGCAATGTCGGGAACATTGCACCTAGGGTGGATTATGATTCGGAATACTCTTCTCAAAGCACATGTGCAATTTTCTTCAATTAAAGGACATGCGCAATTTTCTCCCATTTCTTTGCTTTATCCTGTGCACTAAGAAGTTTCAATGAATTACTTAAAAGTTAATTGTTTAGCTTTAGTGATGCAACTCTTTGTCAGAATTACCCACAACAAATTTGAATATTAAACAATTTGATTTTTTTTTCTTTTAAGAGATATGTGATTTACACACATTTTTTGTTACAGAAGGTGGGAGTTCTGCATTACTTACCTTTGTAATGACAAGGAGACGGACAAGATGTTGGTTGGAAACTCTATTTGCAATCGAAAAATTAGAACTATGATAATGAACAATTTGTGTTGTGCTAGCTACATCGAGACAGAGGAACTAAACAAAACCAAGACTAGCAAAAAAAGCATGAGTGTGTCGTCTATACTTCCTCTTTGAGCACAATGTCTAGAATAGAGGAATCTTTCCATATCGATAAATCATGTTGGACTTCGAAAAAATAAACATCATGGTTGGGTAGGCGCTTTGATCATATAAAGTCATTTGAAAGTATGAAGATATAAATACTCTATGATCTTAACCCATATACCATATAGATGACTCTACATTTTTATGTATATGATGTATATCATACATTTGAACATTGCACAATTCATTTACATTGGGATGTAAAATATATCTGAAAAATATTTCACTTAACATTGCCCTCCTTTATGGAAAATATTTCCTCTTCCCTCAAATGTCTAGACGGAAACGTAAATCGAATTGAATTGAAACCTATTACATATTAGCCCCATTGTCATGCAAATATGCAAATTCTTACTCTTTGTTGTGCAGTTCTACCAGAGTCAAAACATTTGCAGAGAAACTTGAGTTGGAATTTGGAAAGGAGGAGGGTATTGAGGTAGTGAGCATTGCCCCTACCATAATCGTGAGCCCTTCCATAACCACCACAATCCCCTCTAGAGTCAATGTAACATTCTGGTTGATCACAGGTCCAACTGGCAGCCTATCATCAATTATTATTTCCTAACATCGTCCTGTGTGTTCATATCAACATTTTAATACAAGAAATAATAAATCCTATTAGTATTTACTTAGTAATCCCATGTACTTTGGAAAGGCGATTCTTATTCATAGTTATCACATGTCCTATAGAAATTTTATAATAGCTAAGCATAAATGCTTTCTAGCTTGTTTCCCCCCCGCAAGTTTGCATTCATCCAATCATTATTGTCTTTCAACCCAAGAAGTATGAGCCGTCCCAACTTGATGAAAAACTATCCATCTCTCATATTGTGACACTACACCGCATTTCTAGCCACCTCTCAACTAAGATACTATGTTGGATGTACGCACATAGACCACTCGCCACTACAATATTATCACATACCTAGTTGGATGCAAACAAGACAAAATGTATCTATACACATTTTCTTTTGTAAGAGAGGACACTCGCACCTTCAAACATGAGCAAAATTGTGCAAAATATGAAGGAAGACCACGTTTGTTTTGTTGTCCTAGAGCTCTCACCAAATTCTATCATGGGAACCCTTGTGATTAAAGAGGACACTTGTGGTTGAGTGAGTGAATAGAAATATGAACCACATGCACATAGTCTACACGGCAACTGTGCTTCTTTACCTTTTTATTTTTATTTTTACATTATTGTGACTAGTTCATCGTGAACAACAAGGTGGGTTTGAGCTGGTGTAGTGTTCACCCTTTCTTGAGATGCTCAAAGTATATGTTCTATTTTTCACCCAATATGACCAATTTAACAACTGGAATGACTCTGATATTTATGAGTGTAAATGAAGAAAACCCTTAGTTGTCTAGAGATGTTTAAAAAAAAACTAAATCTAAATTATAGAGCCTTTTTACCTAGGTGCGTCCAACCTATTGTCCACTATGTAGGGCTTGCAACATAGTTAATATTTTATATAAAATAAGTATTAAATATTTTTTTTCGAAAAAATAAAAATAAAAATTTTAAAATGAAAAAGTTTCTATTTTAGAAATAATAAAGACTTGTGAATGGAGCTTATACTTAATTTGCAAGAAAGGTAAGTACCATCCAAATGGATAGTTAATATTTTGTGACCAATTGAGGTTTAAACACACATGGGGATTTTGCATAGAGCATGAAACATGCAACATAAGGCAGAGTTGGTTTTCGTTTTTATATATCTACCCATTAATATATATTATTCTAATTTGGTAAAATATTTTATGTTATTTAAAATATGATTGTGGTTGTGTTTACTTATATATTGAAATAGATTAATGTTCTTAGTATACTTAAAATATAAAAATAACATTAAACCTAACACAATTGATTATCATATGATCAAATGATAGGTATGGCACTATAAATGTTTTTTCACTAATCTAAAAATATAAAGAGGAGTATATCATATTCTATTTTATTTATTTTAAGACATTTAAATATTAAGGCACTTAAATCACTAAAATACAACATCATATGGGGTACAATTACATGTAATGTTAATGTAATCATCAATGCCAGAAACATTTATTAATGTGCATGTGATATGATCATGTTTATGATTAAATCACTACTTAAATTGAATCACAAAATTGAACCAGATTAACTTCTAGAAACAACATTCTAATATTTATTGATATTTGTTCTCATACTTTTATTTGTTTTTGTTCAATACCAAAAAACTAGCAACTATCCCAAATTGTTGATGGCAACGTCGGGAACATTGCCACCTCGTGGCTCTTGTTCTACTAGTGTTTGGAGTTTTTTTGTTTTTTTTTAAGATCTTTGTTTGTTTGATTTGATCCATTTACCTTTTAATGAGCTTTTTGTTTAGTGGTTTTTTGTTAAAGTAAAAGATACATTTCTTGAATTATCTGTACATATACTTTTTATAATTTAAGTATAATTTAAAGTATCACTTTTTATCGTAAGAAAAAACATAGAAATAAAGTTCAGCCACACAAATACCTATACATCAGCTCTATCATTATCAGCTCTATCCTATATTATAATGGACAAAATCCTACACCACCAACATCGTACATTACCACACCAAAGGTTGTAAAGTTCGGCACATATCCCCACACAAATATCTAGATATTTGCTCTATCTTATATTATAATGGACAAAAAATTATGAGTAACATCGAACAGGTTACACACATCTCCACGTAGTTCGCATATTCCCAACCTAGAAGTTCTTACCAAGTGACGATGTATTTGAAGAAAGGCATATCGAATCGTTGTAATTGTTTTTTGTACAAATATCGGAGGAATAGTGTTTAAATAATTTAGTGGACGACACTCAAAGTGGGAGTACATGGGGAGGAGGTTATGGTTAAGTTGTTTTTTGTAAGATGTTTTAGCGGATGACATTAAAAGTTGGTCCATGAAAGTGAGAGTACATGGGGAGGACGATATGCTTAAATTGATTTTTTTTTAAGAATGATTTAGGGATTAGGGTTTTTGAATTCCAATATCATATTAATATATATTACATACTTTGAAACAATTAATATTAATATATATTACTTATTATTATTATTATTAAAAAACAATTTTGAGATCAAGATATTGGAAGCCATCTACATCACACACATATATATATTTTTTCTTCTGTAGATGACAGTTTTTTTTTATTTGGTAGAAGCACTAAGGTAGAGTGGTTGATCTTCAATGAATGCCTCAACTCATTCATCAAAGCCACATGTATGAATATATATACTGACAAATTGGTTTTCTTCATGGCAGGGGAAGATGAAGCATTCAAGAATTTCCTAAAACAGACTTCTAGTTTCAAAATTGAACACATTGATGCTCGCATTAATTACCTGGGATTCTATCTCAAAGCAAATAACTACCGGGTTAATGATTGGTTGTGGCTCCTTCACAAAGTGGGAAAGCGCCTAAATAACTAGACACTCCATTGGTTATCTATCAGATGAAGACTTGTTCTCATAAAATATGTCCTAGAAAACATTCTGGTATATTGGATGACATTAGCGAATTTTTTTAAGTATATGCTGGACAAAATTCACCAAAAATGCTTTACCTTTATGTGGGTAGGTAGAAGCCCTCAACGCAAATTCCATCTAGCAAATTGGGAAGCCATGGCTAGACCTAAGACCTATGGTGGATGGGGCATAAACAATATATATGGTTTTGGCAAATCCTTGACCGCAAAAAGCCATTGGCACTGGCTCTTTGGAATCGATTTGTGGAGCATGATCATGCAGGCTAAATATATCAATTGTATCCCTATTGTTTATTAGTTAAGATATGCTAAGCCCCCCATTCAACACGGATCCAACTGCTGGCTATGGATTATCAGATCGTTGATGTTCTTAACGATTGGATTACATGGAGACCAGGTAACGAATACCAAATTAGTATCGGCAAAGATCCAATCTTTGGAGGAACAACTTGTTCTTTTCTCTCTCCACACCTTATCCATGAACTTAGATCTCATGGTATATATGTGCTGGCACAAATTTATGAGTGGGGTGGTAGTTTTTGAGCTCCTCACTGCTTGAAAAACGCAAACACCCTCAATCTCCCATCTCTGCTCCATGATGAATGGGAAAATTATATCACTGATCTCAAGAGGATCGGAGTTTTTCTTTCGAAAGAAGAAGATCATCTTTCATGGTTGTGGGATGAGAATAGAGACATTGTTTTCATAAAATCTGCTTACAATGCAATCATTGCTAGCAAATGGGATAAACTAGATATCTAGTGGTACACCAAACTATGTTCTTGGAATTGTCCCAAACAATCCTATGTTTCAGCTGGTTCTAGTTCTTATGAACATGTTTCTTACATGGCAAAACTTGATGAAGAAAGGATGGCAGGGACCGAGTTATTGTTGTCTATATGGAAGAAGAAAGGATGGCAGGGACCGAGTTATTGTTGTCTATATGGAAGTGCTGAAGAATTCGTTGACCACTTATTTTGCAGATGTGTTTTTACTGTGCATATATGGCATAAGATTGGCATTTTATCAAATGAAATTTTACATTGGGGCCATGGCTCCTTTGAACAAAATCTTTTAGTGTGGATTACCAAGCACCTGGACTGAGAAACTCTCCCTATATATATCAGCTGGCACATTTGGAACCACGGGAATAAGGTAATCTTTGAACAAAGAAAAGTTAATGCTGATCTGATCATCCACTCCATCATTACTGGCCCGGAGTTAATTAAGCAAATCAAGAAGTTGCATGCCATACTATTTCATCCATCATTGATTGATTTTATTTACCCAATGGGACACTTCGATGGAGCGTCGCAGAATAATGGATTGTCATCGCGTGTTGGCAACTTGAGCTTAAAAAACATGTACGTTCGGTCCATCCAACAGACCAATAGCAAAGTCAATCATTGACTTTGTTGTTGGTCCGTTGAATGGACCGAACGTACATGTTTGTTAAGGATGGCCATGTTGGTATGGTGTTATCCATAACTCCCACATATTCTTTCGGGATGCAAATGGGGAACAAAATCTCACAGTGAACTGCAGACCCTTGTGGGTCTCCTTTATTTTGCTTTCAACGGTAGAATTCAATCTCTTCAGGTTTTTGGACACTCCAATACTGTCGTCAATTGAGCTCACCTCTCTCATGATTTAAATATATTCTCCTTCGCTGGTGGAAACAATGTATCTGGGGTTCCAAGCATCTTTTCAATCCCTTATTTTTCATCACATCTTCTGTGAGGACAATACTAATGTTGATCTCTCATCCTAAAAGGCCTTCTATCTCCTGATGGTGTTATATTTTTTGAATAATTTATTGTTGGGGATTTTTCCTCTTCGAGACAACTTCCTTTTTTTATGATTCTTGTCGATCCTTTATTTCATTTTTCTGAACTCTGGGTTACCAAGATACACCGCTATAAATCATAAACTTTATGACTGCATAATATTTTACTCCTGAAATCATTTTTATGTCAGGTATCTATATCTGGTTTATAACTTGAAAGGATGTACATATAATATTTGTTAGTTTTTATAAGATTATAGCAGTATAACTTAATTGCAAATAAACAATAGGATTTTTAGAAGAAATACAAAGCACAGAAACAAAGAACACAAGAATTTATCCTTGGAACCCCAATCGGGAAAAACCCAACAACCTTCGTATAAAGATGATAGCATCTAAGAACATGGNGAGAGAGAGAGAGAGAGAGAGAGAGAGAGAGAGAGAGAGAGAGAGAAATATCCAAGCTAAAACCCCAGAAAACACTCCTTCTCACTTGTGTTGCGAACTTCTCCAAAAGAGAGTGAACTTGCTTATGTTGGATGAGTGAATAAATGAGGCACACTTGCCTCTTATTTATACACATTATAAAAACAGACTTTTACCCTAATAGGGTCGACTTGTCTAACTGACTAGGTCGACCTACCTTGGGGAAATATAAAAATAATATTTATTTTATTATTTTCTTTACTTAATCTTCCCCAGGGTTTACAATGATTCTTTATAGGGTTTACATAAGTAATTACATCAGTATAATCTCTAGTAGGAGATACAAGAAAATAAAATACAAGTACAATAAGAATAACTTCTGAAGTTGCACATATTCCAACACTCTGTATCAACAAGGAAGGTATTCTTCATATATGGTCATCATCAACATCATGAACATCTAGGTCTCTTATGTACATCTCATCTATCTTGATCATCTATATACATATTGAAGATTGTCAACACAGCCTCCGTCCGTCGATAGGTGTCATCATGTATCTGATATAGCTCCGCAACTCTACACGGTCCATTGGAGAGTACAACGATCAACATCTTAATCTGCTACGAGTATGTCTCTACCCAAGAACCATGACATGCTTCACACGACTATATACTACCAGATCATCTCAAGTTCCGATGGGATTTCTCCCACACTGTGATGAGAACCCGAGCGAATAGAGGTCACCAGTGTACACGACCATCTACTTCCTTCCCATCTCAATATATTTTCGATGGGATTTCTCCCATACTAGGCTGATAACTAGAGTGAGTATAGGTCACCAGTGTACACGACCATCTACTACTTGTTTGTCTCTATTGTCGATGGGATTTCTCCCATACCAGGCTAAGAACTAGAACGAGTAGAGGTCACCAGTGTACATGACCACTTGTTACCTACCCATCTCATAATGCCAATGGGATTTTTCTCCCATATCATGATGAGATCCGGAACGAGTAGAGACACCAATGTGAAAGCAATGTATATTTTTGTCTCAACTTTCCCTCTCCACGAGGGATGCATTTTCTTCTACTCCAAGTCTTATGCGAAAGTAATCAAACTTTGTCTTGAGAAGAGGCTCGGTTATAATATCTGCGGTCTGGTCATCTATCAGAACATACAGTAATTCAACCGCACCTTTCTGTACCATATCACGAATTGAGTGATATACAATATCTATATGCTTTGTTTTATCATGAAATATGGGATTCATTGACATTTTTATACAACTCTGATTATCGCATTGAATCACATTTGGTCCTAGAATCTAACCAAATAATCATGCAAGGATTTTTTGAAGCCATATTGCTTCTTGTCTTGTTGTACTGGAAACCATATACTCGACCTCTAGAATGTTGAGTGCTACTGGTGTCTGCTTCCTGATACACCGGGAAATTATTGCAGAACCCAAAATTAAGCAACATCTAGAAGTACTCCGCCTTTCTACAACACATCTGCCCCAATCTGAATAAAAATATCATTGCAATGCCAGATTGCATCCTGAAGCATATCTTATTCCATATCCCACAGTGCCACGTAAGTATCTAAGATAATGTTTTGCAGTAACCCAGTGAATCTTCCTTGGATCACTCATAAATTGGCTAAGAGTGTTCATAGAAAATCATATATCTGGTCTGGTTTTTGTCAAAAACATCAAGGATCCAATCAACTAACAGTACATGGTGGGATCAATCGAATCGGAATCTGAAGCAAATTCCCTCACTTCTTCATATTTGCATCCATCAGAGTAGCCATGGACTTGCACTCCAACATCTCAAATCTCTTCAAAATGTCAATGGTGTGTTTTCATTGACTTAGGAAAATTTGTTTCTGCCTCTTCCATACTTGTAGTCCCAAGAAGTAATGCATTAATCTAAGGTCCTTCATTTCAAACTCAGAGGCAAGTTGATTATTACATCATTCAATAAGTTTCTCAATCCCTTTGAGAAACAATTTGTCCACATACATAACCAAAATCAGTGGCTCATTATCCACAATATTGTAGTAAAGATTGGGATCTACATTACTCTTGGTGAATCCCAAGTTTAATAGGTATATGTTGTTACAGCTTAATTCTTAAATTCATGAGCATTTATTACATTTTCACAATAACAACATAAAGAGGATCTGTAAAAGATACACAATCACAAGGTACATAACAATTTATCTTGGGAAACCCACAAGGGGAATAAAACCCAAAAAAAATTCCTCAATATAGATTACCAAATTACAATGCCCAAAGAGCAAGGTCTCATAAGGGAGAGAGAGAGAGAGAGAACAAGCCCTAACACAAGAGCCAAAAACACTTCTCCTCATCCTTCACTATCCTTTCTCTTTCTCTCTCTTGTGTAATGCTTGAGTGAGTTATGTGTCTAAATGAGGGAGGGCGCCTCCATATTTATACTCAACTTTGACTTTACCTTTTAACCTATCCGGGCCAACCTATCAAACCGACAGGGCCAACCTACATAGGAAAGACTCAAGATAATATGTATATTAAACTCTTCTAGGTACTATTGACCCGACTTACAATGGAGTATTTACCTCATGACTTTTACATGACCTTTTACAATAATGACATGTCCTGAAGGAGGAATAATAATAATAATGTAAAGTATAAGTAAGATATTCTTCAAAGTTAACATCTGTCTATCCATCCATACCAAGAATGAGGTGCTTGCTTGAGTCCATATAATGCCTTTTTTAGTTTACATATGTGAGACTCTTTCCCATGGACAATAAACCCTTATGTTTGTTCAATGTAAACTTCTTCCTTAATAATACCATTGAGGAAGGTGGTATTTACATCCATTCGATGCAACTTCCATCCCATAGCTGAAGCAATAACAATAAGGGTTCTGAGGGAAGTATACCGAGCCACAAGAGAAAATGTTTCATCATAGTCAATTTCCTCTTTCTAAGAGAATCCTCTAGAAACAAATATAGCCTTGTGTTTTTCCACACTACCATATTCTCCATGTTTAATCTTTAAAATCTATTTGGAAGTCACTGCTGACTTCCCCTCAGGTCTCAGTACAACCTCCCATACGCCATTCTTCACGATGGAACGAAATTCCTCCGTCATGGAATCCTTCCAAACTTGGTGTCTATACGCTTCTTCATACGTGGTAGGATCTCAGTCACTGCTGTGACTCATCAATGCTACATAACTCGAGAACCTCTTATGTATTTTTCTTTCTTGATAAGTTCCATGTGGAGCTTTATGCCCCTCTGCATCCTACAATGTCTGTTGTGCCATCTAGGCCTTTTTTGTCCTAGTGCCATATCTGTGGGAGCATCAACTGGATCAACTGGCTCAATGGGATCGATCGATTCATTCTTTTCTTCAAACTCTGTCTTAACTATTGGAGGGGGATATGATCTCATCTCTTCGTCATCATCAATCTCTGTATCATATCCTCTTCCTTTCTGGATAGCCATCTCTTCTTCAAAGGTCTCATCCATAATGACTTCGATTTGCCTCAATCCTAGGATGTATATTTTGTAATCCTTTGAAGACACTGTATCCCATGAATGTTCCCTTCTTTCCTGAAGGTTCCATGTTCGTCCTTTTAGCCTTGGGTACATGAATGTAGACTGGACAACCAAATATACAAAGGTGTCCCACTTCTGGCTGCACTCCTGTGAAAGCTTCTTCCAGAGTCATGTTCTTCAAGATTTTATGAGGGCATCTGTTTTGTACATAAACAATTTTTCTTGATGCTTCTACCCATAAGAACATTGGTAGACTCTGGTCATGTATTAGGGCTTTGGATACCTCCACAACTGTTCTGTTTTTTTTTCTACAACCCCATTTTGTTAAGGGTTGTAGGGAACTTTGAGCTCCCTCTCAATTCATGCTTCCTTGCAGAAATCATTGAATTTTGTAGAGGTATATTCTCCACCATTGTCTAATTGTGGGATCTTAATCCTTTTTCCTGATAGATTCTCGACTTGTGCTTTGAATTCTTTGAACATGCTAAGTACTTCCTCTGATTCCTTGGTCTTAATAAAGTATATCCATGTCTTTCATGAGTGGTCATCAATAAATGTTACATAGTATTTGTAACCACCCATTGAAGTAACATTCATGGGTCCACACAAGTCAGAGTGGACTAGATCCAATGTTCCCTTGTATATGCTTTCACTTTTCAGAAAGGAACCCTTGGTATTCTTACCAAGTCCACATCCTTTACATATACCATCATGGTCTACATGAAGCACTGGTATATCTGTCGCCATGTTCTTTAATGCTGGGAGAGCTTGATAGTTTAGATGAGCTAGAATTTTGTGCCATAGCTCACTTATGTTGGTGGAATCATGGACTAAAACCTAAGCGGGTAAGGTTCTTAATCGATACAATCTATCCTCTCTTACACCAATCAATTTTGTTGTGTTCATGCTAGAATTATTGTTCCATGCAAGCACATTTCCATTTGCAAATGTAACTCTATATACCTTGTCCTATAAGGAGGATGTGGAGACATGATTTATTTTCATATCAGGTACATAGAGCACATCATTCAGGTGTAGTAAGTCATTGGATTCTAACTGAAGATAGGTATATCCAAATCCTTTCACAATGTAGTTGGCATCATCTCCAAGTACAACATGAAAATGAGATTCTTTCTCAACAACTACTAAGATATTCTCTTTATAACCAGTCATATGTTTAGAAGCACCACTATCTATAAGCCATGTATAACTAGTGGTGGGAACAGTACCTGATAGTGTTGATAAGAAGAATTTTCTACGATATTCATTTCTTTGTTTCTTGTGATGATGACCTTCTTCCAAATCAGATGTTGAAGCTTCATGCTTCCTCTTGTTTGCACTAAAACACTTTTTTGCACAGTGACCATATTTCTTACACTTATGGCATTGTGTGTGTGATAAATCCTTCTTCTTTTTCCTCTGACCTAGAGAAGAACTTGGTCTCCTAGATTGGTGCTTATGGTTGTGAAACTTCCTCCCTTTTCACTTGCATTTCTTGGCATGAGTAATGAAGGCTTGATTCTCCTCAACTTGAATACCATGGAGTCTTTTCCTTGTTGAAATCCTTGTCTCTTCCTAAGTGCAATATGCCCATAACTTGTCAAATTTGGGTATCTTGGTTCAACCACTTATAGTGTGGCTGAAAGACTCCCAAGATGGTCGAAGACCATTTAGAGTGGTCATGACAAGTTCCTTATCTTCAATGTGATCTCCACTGGTCCTTATCTTTTCCCGAAGTTTGGTGATCCTCATGAAGTACGAGACGATTGATTCAGACTTGATCGTCTTCATATTTGATAGTTGGTTCACCAATGTGAGAGTCACATTGATAGTACTATGTTCAAATAACTTCTTTAGATGATTGAACATATTCCTAGCTATCTTCTTTTCTTAGACTTGCAGAACCAAGTGATCCTTGATTGAGTCCACCAGAATCCTTCTTGCTTTAGCATTACTCTTCCTCCACTTGGACTTGTCTTCTTCAACTTATGGTTCTGGAACCTTCTCATTGACAAAATTCAAGAGATCATTTTCTTCTAGGATGAGAAGAACTCTAGGCCTCCAAGTCACGAAGTTGGTAGCCCCATCAATATGATCTTCAACCTTCAGTCCAATCATCTTGTCTATAGATATGAACCAGAAACCCTAGTAGGAGTTAGGTAAAAAATGAACTTTTGAATTTAAAGAAACTAACCTCACACGTAGATGCGCCCTATCAAGGAAAGTTGAGGGAAGGTGAGGTATATCCAAAAAAGTGGTTTAATCAATACAAAACTTGAAACCCTAGTTTCTACACCAATGAAATTAGGTAAAAAATGAAACTTCTCAGAATTTGATTTTTCCTTCACCAAAATATGCATCTCCCTTAGAGTGAAGTTTCCACATGTCTTTTTCTGCTGAATAGATGAGAGAACGCCTTGGAAGGTCAAACCCTAGCTTCTGGCAATGGCCTCTTCTAGAACTGCTATGATACCATGTTAGTTTTTACAATAATATATCAATATAACTTAATTGAAAATAAACAACAGGATCTCTAAAAGAAAGACAAAGCACAGAAACAAAGNACACATATATAGATAGATAGATAGATAGAGAGAGAGAGAGAGAGAGAGAGAGAGAGAGAGAGAGAGAGAGAGAGAGAGAAGTTTCTCCAAGATAAAACCCTAGAAAACACTCCTTCTCACTTGTGTTGCGAACTTCTCCAGAAGAGAGTGAACTTGCTTGTGTTGGATGAGTGACTAAATGAGGTGCACTTGCCTCTTATTTATACACATTACAAAAACTGACTTTTACCCTAACAGGGCCGACTTGTATAATTGAATCGGTCGACCTACCTTGTGGAAATACCAATATATTTGTTTTATTATTTTCTTTACTTAATCTTATCCAAGGTTTACATTTATTCTTTCTAGGGTTTACATGAGTAATCACATCAGTATAATCTCCTATAGGAGGTACAAGAAAATACGATACAAGCACAATAGGAATAACTTCTAAAGTTGCACAAATTCCAACAATATTAGCATCTTCTGATGATATGTCTGTATTGAACAGTTTTTTCTCTCCTCGTTCTACTGAGTATTGCAATGTAATATGTCTCAAATGGCTGAGTTGATATCGTCATGTTTTTCTGCTCCTCTCTCTCTCTCTCTCTCTCTCTCTCTCTATATATATATATATATATATGGATGCAAATTTGATAGAGAAAGTAAGCTTATACATCAAACATTTGCTATATAGTGACGCTAAAACAAGTACACATAATGATGGATTTTTTAAATAGAAATAGTTATATTTTGTATTACCAAAATGTTGTAGTTGAGTTACTTAGCACGAAGATAGAAAATTGAGATTATATAGTAAGAAATATATCAACAAAACCTACGGCAAAAAGATCTATGAACCATCCTTCGTAAAGGATTTTCTAAAGGATCTGTTGGCAGAAATCCTATAGAAGATGCCTAATATCTAACTTGATTTATATAAAATAAAATAAAAATATATTTTATGGAAAAACATGATTGTTGAGTGCTTCATTCAAGATGGGTTTATTTCATGTTTGTCTAGCTCCATATCGTCATGTATTTGACGAGCTACTTCTTCTTCTCTAAGATCACTAGGGACATATCAAATGGATATTCTTGGGTTGGATGTCGTAAAGTGTGATCATTTACTGAGATTTCGTACCATATTTCTTAACATAGAGGTTTATGCCTCTAGTGTTTGAATTTGGTGCTTCTATTGAACTAAATTTTTCACAGTCAAGGAATTTAGAGAGGTGCATAAATGTTCATTAATGTGAATCTTGGTGGTGATTAAAAGATAGGTTTCATATTTCCATTGATAAGTTCTTCACAGTGCTTGAGGATCCTACATATTTCCTAAATATGTGCTCATATTTCCATTGTAGTTAGGGTAGTCCATATTTCCATAATTGAAAAAATTAACCAACAATACCATAAGAGGTCTCATATCCAAGATTGTAAAAATAACAAATTGTGCTCAGTAGGACCTAGAGTGATTGCACTGCGAACTTAATATGTCAAATAATACCAAACCTCTAAAAGTATTTCCAAAGCTTCTTAAACAACGAGTATTAACAAAAATAACATGTCAAAGAATAAAGCTTAGAGGTGCCTCTGATCCAATTTTGACCAAGATCGCAAGAACCAAACCTGCTACCACTATAAGGTTTCTCATCAAACCATGAATAGCCAATGTATCAAAAATGAAGGGTGGATTGTATCCCAAAGTTACAGTCACCAAGAAGTGAATGAAACCAATTGACAGGGGAAACTTGGAAACACAATTTCCCACTATGCTCGTCTAAGGGGCAACGAAAAATAAAATACTTCAACACTATATGAAAATTCCCACCAAGATACAAAGAACTAAAATACCAAAGACAAAATCCAACATGAAAGGTAGACTCAATTAATTTCAACAATAGAGCATGGTCAAATAATAGAGGATACCCAAAAACATGAAACAACCCAAGATTCCTCCATGGTTGAGTTTGGTCATTTGCACTCCTCTCTTAGTACTAAAAGTACTGGGATTATTATTACACCTTTAATAATTTCTCTATTTTTCATTTCTTCAATACTCCAAGCTGAGATTGAGACCCACATGGGTGTGTTTGTGTGAGTATCACTACTTGCATCATATCTTTTGTTGATGTACAATGGTCCTTAGTTGGTTTGGGCATTTATTGTAGTGATACATGGTGTCGATGCAACCCATGACTCCTATGATGACCTAAGGGTATGTATGTGGTGATATTTAAGCTCTCTTGTATTCAATTTTGAAGCATTGTTAGCATGGTAATCCACTTTAAGTATTATCTCCTAGGACAGATATGAAACCCCACTCATAGTTCATTTCTTGTGTTCCTTGGGATCAAGAATGATTCCCAACACCTACCACCCCTCACACAACCATGGAAATTAAACACATAAAATTTATTATAATAAACTCAAATCCAAGTTCATTTTAATATTTTCTTTAAAATGTTTAGGTTGAATTTTATGGGCCTTTTGCTTGGGTGCATATGTGAGTGGTTAGAATTATTTTGGTAAAATTACTATTGATGATTATGTATTGAGTATATTGATGATTATGTATTGAGTGAATATGCTATTATTGACTTTGTAATTTCTATAAGCATGCATATGCATATGTTATAATAAGATATTGAATTTTGTTTTCTTTTAAAGCTATCTACTCATGTATTAATAATGTACCAAAAAAAGGTTATAATGTAAAAAAAAGGTTATAATATTCTTAGAGTTAATGACAATTTATACAATGACTTTATATGTGATAATCATCATAGTTTATTAATTTATTCACACAATCCATAGGTTTATTTATTCTAGGAGTCTTGAAAGAGTTGATAGAAAAATTACAATTAACTGTTCTGAGCCAAAATAAAAATAAAAATAACAATAATTACTATACTAACTATTCTATTATTATATTAAAAAATTATTTGTCAAAGTGTTTAGTATAATGCTCGACATAACATAAACAATCTAAGCAAACTAACAAAAACAACATTAGAGAATACACCTACTCTACACATATGAGTGAGTGTTTGGCATCAATTGGATCTTATGCGAGGGCTTATGCTAAATCTTCGGTAACTGGAGTATGGTTCAATTAAATTGAACAATTACTTCCACATCTCACAAAGGCTTAACCAATCCTTCGATATTTTTGTCTAAGAAATCCATTTTTATATGGTTTCTTTGTGCTAGTCATTTATGATGTCTAGAATAACTTTCTATTGCATGTCCTATTCTATAATTAATTGAACAATAATTGATTATGTGTGCCAATACATGTATATTTGGAAAAAGTATTTGTTACGATCCCTAACATGAGTGAAACCCGTGTCCATAACCCAATCCATTAAATTAGCATCAATTTTTTCTAAAGGAATGTTGGGTAATTTCTCCCTAACTTTATGCTATATTTTTTTCGACTTTTACTTTAATTTATGGGGAAATCTCTAGTGATATTGAATTGTCACCTCTTTGGCTCCCTTCTCAACTCTATTCAACCAATTAGTTGAGGATCCATTGTTTTAATGTTTGCAATAATGTGGCTTGCCTCTCCTTCCTATCATAGCCACATATTCCTTCTTGGGTGGCTTCTTATCCACTTCTAACATATATTAATGGTTCCTTCTCACATACAATTTCACGAATAAAGAAAGTGAAATAACACCTCTTATGAACTTGTGAAGTAAACCACACCATAGTTAATCTATATAAATTCACTCCACAAACTTCCAACTATGATAATCAAATTCTTGCCTTGTCTTTCTCATAGTATTGTTTGACTGGAATAATACCAAGGAAGATACTACCCAAACACCTCTCACTACTATCAAGCTGAGAGAATAAAACGCACTAGCTTATGGAGCTACAAAGCACTTTGGGAACAAACACTAAATTCGTCATTGAAATCACCTTGAGGAAGCTAACAACATCATCAACCTCTAATTTTGAATTTTCATACCTACGAGGAGGAGAATGAATGTAATTATGCTTATTGAACTCGAAGAGCAAACTTCCCATTAGCCATGCAAATAATCATCATGTTGCAAATCAGGGACTAAAGGGATGGCCCTCGTACCCAACCTTATGATGCCTCCGTGTCACTCGACTAGGTAGCTATTAATGTAAACATTATTCACCTTCAATCAATTTTTTTATTTGACCTTAACGGTGGGGGAAGGTGGTTTTCACCCAGCCCACCAGAGGTCAATTCCCACCGAGACATGGCCCACTGTGATAAGGCTCAAAGGGTAGACGCCCCCTGGATAGGCTACCGCCCCTTGTCGGGATTGGAGTCGGGATGCCTCGGCCCTTGCTGAGTCACAAGTTTTATTTTGGCTTGCGGGTTGTCGGTTTATACCATGGAGGTTATAGTGGCAGCCGACCGATTTGATCCTGGGCCTGGCCCAGACAATTGCGACGAGTTACCGATTCCTCTATCAAAAAATAAAATAAATAATTAAGTTTATATGCTCACGATGGATCGTATCTAAGTGGTAATATCATATATTCTATTGCTAATTTTAATGAATACTATTTTAAATGAAACGTAATCTATTTTAAATAGTGTTGATGCTTATATTAAGTTTAAGAAAGAGAAGTGATTAACTTCAAAGGTAATTGATTAACTAAATATGACTTTATTATTGGATTTTACAAGAAGAAACAAAAGTTTCAATTATAACCTTATTATTAATGGGAAGGTAACCATAGTGTATATTGATACACATGTTGTGTAATTTATGATATCCAAGAGGTTGTGAAGTTCATATACATATTATGAATTGGGAAGAATTTTTTTTATTTTTTTTAATTTAAATTTAATGTTAAGTTTTTTTTGTTTTGTTGTCCTTTTTCTAAAAAACTATAGGTCATTTCGTTTTATTCTAAAGATGGTATTTAGAGTCCAGGGTGGTAGGTGTAGGGGTTTTTCTTGACCTCGAGGGAAATTAGAAAAACAATTATCCTTGGAGATTGGAATAGTGATCAACAATTAAGTAAAGGAATACGCCTTCTATTGAGGAACACAGTTGGTGAAAGCTCTTAGTTTGTAGTAGATAATGATATATGACAACTCCCTTCATGTCATCAAAAAGGAAAGGAGTCAATCAATGAAGAAAGGTGCAATATAAATCAAGATATACCACATAATTACTTGGAACCTACAAAGTACCTAAGAATTCAATTTATTGTATATAAGACATCATAACAACAACTAAACGAATCAACTAGCAAATGAGGCCACTAAGCTCAACATGGGAGTGATGGTATGCAATGGTGGATATTAGAGAGGAAGTGGATGCCTTAAGATTTTGGTGGTTAATCATGAGCTCAAGGACTAAAAAAATTGTTTTTCTAAAGTCTTGGAGGCACTCTTGGCACAACCTCCAAATGGCAGCCAAATACCAAGAGTCATTTGTGAAGTCACATCACATTCATAATAATCATGCAAGTTCCCTCTCTTTTGTGTTCCCTCAACTCCATGTCTCTTCAATCTTCATTACAACCCATTTTAATAATATGTCTTTGCATTTGGGTATTATCAACACAGTTGGGATATCTTAGGATCCAAGGAGTAGGGGATTGGTCACTACATATGCAAGTGATAAGCATATAGTGAATGATCTTGGGTTTTGACGCAAGGGAAAATTTGGTAAGATTCCTATCTTCTCATATTTGGTTATTTGCTTGTTGACATCTATCGATGTTCTCAGGTTATGGCTTCAATTTTATTTGGAGGGGGACAAATTACACTACTTTACCTCCTTATGCTCCTTAGGAATGCATCCTCTATCTCCCATGTATTTACGCTATGTTTATATTTTGAAGTTGTTCTAAAAGGAGATGGCCCATCATACAAGTGATGTAGATGTTGGGAATGTTCTTAATGACACTAGGGAAATCAAGGGGTCTTTGAGGAGGATGAATTCCCAAATGGAGTGAATGAAGCAATATATTGACCATATTATGAACTACATTGAGTACCAAGATCAAAAGCATGATAGGCTGGAAGTTGAAGTCAATAATCATGGGGGGAGATAGAGAAGTTAGTAAAGGACACTAAAATGCACTTTAATGTTATCTTAGGCTTCTCTAGATGCAACCAATTCATTATTGGACATAGCACATGCACTAATGTACTTGAAGAAGAGATAGTCCAACATATAACCTTAGGGATAATTGAAGGTCAAAATCCTCATACCCAGGTTCTAGATAAAGAGGAGTAGTACATAGATGAAGTTCACAATGGCCATATTGTTTTAATGAACTTATTATGATGTTATGTATTTTTGTTGCTTAGTTTTATTAGGGAAATTTGTTAAAAAATATAACTATATAAGTTTTTTGAACATATTATATGCACAATGGATGTATATGGTTGAAGACATGTTGGATAAATCTATCCAATTGATGGTCATGAATTTTGTTTTTATTGGATTCTATGTAAAATTTGGTTTGTTAAGGTTTCCTTCAACCATTTAATATAAAATTCCTTCACCCATTCATGTCAAGAAAAATGATGGTGTCTAGGATGGATTCAAATCTTCAAGGTCAAGGTTATATTAACATCTCAATAACAATTAGTTCAAGAGAAAACATGTTACAAAGTGGAATTTGAACTTGAGTGGAAGAGGAAAGAATTTTTCCTCTCAACCACTCAAAGTGCACCCAATTGACAATAAAGTAATAAGGTGATATAAATTATGACAATGAACCATATTGCTACCTTAATTCTATATTAAAATCCCATGTTCCATTTTTTTTTACTTTGTTGCCACTAAACATTGTGTAAAGTTTGTCTACAAATAAAAATCAACAACAAAAACCTATTAATTTGGGAGTAGTCTAAATGTTAAATGATTTGCACTTTTACTAGCTATCGTCACTGCAACTATACAATGTTTTATCAAATTGGATTTTCTCATTGCTGAAATTGCATTTTGAATGTATTAATGGATTCAATGCCCTAAAAAATACCTTATTGTATAAAGATTGTGCAATCTCCATAATTGATATATGCAATTTTAGTAATTTCTTTGAACTTTTAATTAAATTTCAAGAAAAAATAATTAAGATAATTTGACTGGAAAAAGTTCAAATCATCTAACATTTAGACTATATAATAATTTGGATCACATGACCATATAGAAATGAATAAATGACACCACTAAAGATAAATAACATCCTCAGATAGGGTGGAAGGGATTGAAGGGAATTTTCAAGGATGCCCCATTCATGCAAGCCATGTGGAGGGGTTCCCATAGTACACCTACCACATGCATGGGGTATAGTGGGAGGGAATGGGATGGGACCACTATCAAGCCTCATCCCTATCTAATCGGTTTGCAAGATCCAATGATCTCATCATGCAGGGTTATGTTGTAGCAAACTAGAGGGATGGGGCTGAATTTGAACCTGACCTCTCGTATGTCTATACATAGCCAGATTGTAAAACAATGATGAGTCAGGATCATGGAGGAGTGTTGGGATATATTACCCATCTAAAAATTAGTCATAAAGTATTATTGTTTTCCCTAGTGCATAGATCATGTTTGATGACTTCCTAGTGTATGGTCCCCATCATTCTGATTATGATGGACTATTGTTTTGTCAGTTTTCCCTCATTATCCACATATGCACCCTCTTCCATGATTTTAGGACATGTTGAGTCAGTATCCTAAATTATAGGAGCCACCTTAAATTTAGGGGCCAAGAGCACTTTCCTTGATTCATGCATTTTGGCCTAATATGAGCACCGATGACCACTGACAGTCAACTGAAATCCCTCATGCACCCTCTTGAGAATCTATCTGCTATTTTAAGCTTGTAAATTCCTCATGCACCCTTCATGTTGACCTACCATTAGTTTTTTTTTGACTAAAACATAGGGATAGATTATATTGATGCCGGTAAAATAGCTACCGCAGGCTTGACAAAATTACAGTGCTTCAAAGCTGAGCTAGATTCTTTTCCAAAATGATTCTAGGAATCCAAAGCAGCCCAACGGGTAGATTATAATAACATAAAGAGGCATAGTATACGAGAGTAGAGCTTAAGAGCAGGTCACAGCTAGAGACCAGGAGACTTTCGAGTGCCAGATTTGTGATCTTCATTCGTCAAGTTTGGCCATTAGTTTAGAGACAACAGTCTCCAGAGCACTGATGCGTTTCCCAAAATTTCCATGGGTGTTTGCAACGTCCTTAAAACTAGTATGAACCTCTTCCTTGAAATATTCCATATTCTCTGTTGAAGCCGAGTGGTCTGCGCGCAGCTTCCTGATGTCTTCATTGAGAATGTCACAGGTTTGCTCTCTTGCCTGGTTTGCAGCTTGCAGGAGCTTGTATTGATTATCCACACGTGCTTTGAGCCTCCCCATTGTATTCTCCAGTGATTCAATCCTTTCTTCCACCGTTGGGCCCGATTCTGAAGAAGATCCTACCATTGCAAGCCGCTGAAAGCCCTGGATCAGGTGAAGAAGGAAAAGGATCCTTGGCCGTGCAGCGATGGCTTTCCTTTTATTCCTCATTGGAGCTTCAATACTCCGGGTCGTCAACATTTTTGCTGTCAAGTAGAATGAGAAAACCCTAGAATAAATAACTCGCTGGGAAGGAAACGCAACCATGAGAGTATTGTGACCAGAAGCGTTTTGCAGGGATTTTTTGGCAGTGCCAGGAGAGAAAGAAGATACGTGGTACATTGGTGTTCTGCAAAACAAATGGAAACGCTGGTTGAAGATCCTGAATCGGCTACGGCTAGGGGACGTCACATCGACTTTCCACTCCATCCTTGTGTAAGATGCCTCTGCCTAGAAGGGTCCCTCGATTTGCTTCTTTATCTGCCAGCAGGTTCAGTCCCCTTTGCACGTGGAAGAATCTAATGGAGTGGAAATTTTTGCTTAGAAGCCAAATTTTCTGATAAATTTGTGCCAATTTAAGATGAGAGGGACGCTTCTTCCTTATTAGAGCTTGAATCAGCAGGCGAGAATCACCAAATACCGTCAATTTGGCAATTCCTTTGGCTAGTGCAATTCTTAAGCCTTGCAGGAGTCCACAAAATTCTGCTATATTATTTGATTCCGTGCCTAGTCCCCAAGAGTAACTGCTGAGCACAGTTCCATTAGTTGACATAAACACTCCACCGCCACCAGCTAAGCCAGGATTTCCCTTTGAAGCTCCGTCAAAGAAGAGGCAAAGTTCGTTCAGAGAAGTTTTCCAGCTGTTGAATTCAGGTTCATCGAGCCTAATTTGCCATTGAGCAGTTTGGGAATGATTTGGCAAGAGACGATTTTGATGATTGGGGACAATCATGCTAAGCCAATGTGATTCTGCAGGGAGAAGTTGAATAGTGTCTTTCAGGGTGAGGTTGTGATCAAGAGCTTCCCCTAAAATTGCTCTTGCTTGTCTTGCAAATTTAGAGGGGTGGTTTTCCTGTTCCATGAAGATTCGATTGTTCCTCTCAATCCAAATTTTCCAGCAGATGGCTTTTGGAATCCAGTTCCAGGCAGTTTGGAGCAGCGTTTTCTTGGCCAGTTGAAACGATGAAAGATTCATCCAGCCTGAGAGTAGGCCCTGGATAGTGTCTGGAAGATTGATTCCTGGATTTTTCTCATAGCTTCTTTCCAGACCTCTTTGGAGAATTGACATCCAAGGATGATGTGATCCAAGGTTTCTTCCTCATTTTTGCAAAGAGGGCATCTAGTTGGGCCTTCCATACCTCTTTTATTTAAATTTTCTCCTGAAAGGATGCTTTTGTGGGCCAGTGTCCAACAAAATATTTCAATTTTTGGGATGAAGGCTTTTGACCACAGAAACTTCCAAACCACAGGATTGGGGGCAGCATAAGGGATAGCTTGGATGTTCTTATAACCTTCTGAAGTTGAATAATTTCCTGATTTGTTTCCCCACCCTCTTCTATCTCTGATTCCTTCTCTAATTGGAGATTTTCCTTGGAGGAGATTTGTTAGAGTTTCAGCTTCTTCTTCTAGATCAGGCGGGAGGTCACCTAGATCCCAGCCAATCCAGATAGTGTCTTCCCAAGCTGACAGATCCCACAGCGAGGTGGCTCCTTTATCTAATAGCCAATGCTTGATGTTGTTCACTTCCATGCGTAGCCCAAGTGGAGTTTCTCCCAGGATGGAGTCTTCCCACACTCTGATAGTTTTCCCATTTCCGGGTATCCATTATAGATTCCTTTTGAATGGATCAAGCGCTTTCATACATAAGTTATATACCGGAGAACCATTTCTGAGTGGGGGTTGTGTGTCTAGACAGCGCTTCCTTGTTCCAGGGAAGTATTTTTTGTGGAGAACTTCCTTGCTCCAGCTTTCTTTCCCTGTGATCAGGTACCATAGCAACTTAGCTCCTAATGCCAGATTTTGGGTGGTTAAAATCTACACTTGAAGCCCTCCTTCATCCCAAGGTTTTTGGATCTTTTCCCAGCACACGAGGTGGAATTTCTTTTCATTCCCTTTTCCTCCTTCCCAAATAAATTTTCTGAGCAGTCCTTCTAACTTTCAGATTACCAAACCCGGGGCAAGAAGAATTGAATATTGGTAGATTGGCATGCTATTTAGAACATCTTTTATAAGAATAGTCTTCCCTGCTAAGTTGAGCCAGTTGGCACTCCATCTTTGAATTTTGACTTTAATTTTGTCTAAAATAGTCTCCCAATTTGCTGATTTGATTTTGGTTTTGCAGATGGGGATGCCTAGGTAAATGAAGCTGTCCCAGTCCATCGTGCCTTCCATCCCAAGCGTTCCAGCTATTTCCCTTAGCTCTCTAGCTGAGCACTTCCAGCTGAAGATTTTGCTTTTTTGGAAATTTATTTTACTTCTGGACACCTCTTTGTATAATTCCAGCTCTTGTTTAAAGTGCTCGGCAGAATGGATGTTTGCTCCACCTAACAACAAGGTGTCATCTGCAAATTGGGCATGATTTATGTCCCGAACATTATTCACAATTCTTAGGCTAGGGAGCATGTGGATTTCCTGACAAAGGTTAAGCTGAAAGCTGAGCACTGAAGCTTGAATGGCGTAGAGGAGAGGAGACAAAGGGCAGCCCTGCCTTAGTCCTCTAGAAGCTTTGAAGAAGCCTGTAGGCCTTCCATTAACTAGAGGGGCTATCCACGGTTCACAAACACAGCCTTTGACCCAACTTATAAAGGTGGAGTAAAACCCAAATTTTGCCATAACTGCAAACAGAAAGTCATGCCTAACATGGTCAAAAGCATTAGCTAAATCAAGTTTAATGACCATACCTTTCTCATTGCGTTGATAGCTTGAATGTATTGCTTCTTGGATGAGAATGATGTTGTCGAGGATTTTCCTTCCTTTGATGAATCCTCCTTGATTTTCCGGGATAACCCTGGGTAGAATTATTTTAAGCCTAGAGGCTATAATCTTGTACCCTGTATTGCACAAGGAGAACGGCCTGAAACGGTTGAAGGTGGTGGCACCTTTTTCTTTCGGGATCAGAGCAAGGAAGGAAGAGTTGGTGCTCCCTCCTAGTTTATTGACCATCTGAGAATACCAGATCATTTTTAAGAGATCAATCTTGATTATTGAACAGCAGCAGGTGAAGAATCTTGTTGTGAAACCGTCCGGACTGGGGGCGCTGTCAGGTTTCATATTCGAAAGAATGCCTTTAAGTTCATTCATTGTGACAGGGGCAGTAAGAAAATTGTTTTCCTCTGGCTTGATAAGAGGCAGAATGAGATCAAATGGATGAGAGGAGGTGTCAAGCGGGTCCTCTCTGGGAGCTGTGAAAAGCTCTTTGAAAGTAGCCACGGCTGCCTGCTTTATGCCTTCATAGTCTTTGATCAGACCACCTTGAAAATTTATTTTAGATACTACTTTGTAGTTCTTTCAAGCCTCTGCCTGCTTATGGAAGTACTTAGTGTTGTTGTCCCCACTTAAGAGCCAGAGACTTCAGGATTTTTGCCTTCAAAATACTTCTTCCAGCCTGCAGGCCGAGAAGAGTGCTTTCTGAAGGTTCTCTTCCTTTCGTAGAAGGCATTCTGATACAGGAGAGGCCTCCATATGGAATTGGAGAGTTTCCAAATCGGCTTGAGCTATTTTCCTTCTTCATAGGGGAGAGGTAATGAGCCTTGCCCAGTTTTTCAGGTCAAGTTTAAGCCTCTTTAATTTTGCTTCCCAAACGAAGGACGGCGATCCTCTTATTTGGGTTTTCCAGTAGTCAGAAACTACTTGCAGAAAGTCCTCATGTTAGATCCAGAGAGGGCTAAATCGGAAGGGAATCGGGCCAAGGTCTTGATCTAGAGCCAACTCGAGGAGGATGGGCTTATGATTGGAGGTGCAATGAGGGAGGATTTTGGAAGAAGCTAAGAGGCCCAGGGAGAGAAAGGAAGAGTGAACTAGGAACCTATCAAGCTGTGCAGCAACATGACCAGGTCCAATTCTCTTATTAGTCCAGGTATACTTTCCTTTGGCAGGCTTTATATCAATTAGATCCCATCCAAGGATGAAATCTTTGACCCACTCCCTCGATGGATCTCTGACCGGCGTGCCTCCTTTTTTCTCAATTGCGGCAAGGGTGACATTCAAATCGCCTGCTACTATGATATTTTCTAGGTGCTGCAAGTTAAGAAAGGATTCTAACATAGACCAACAATCTTTTTTTTCCGAATGCAAGACGGGGACATAGAGGTTGAAAAGACTTACAATTCTTCCAGAAAGTTTGTGGATGAGCTTGGTGAAAACCCAATGTAACGCCTGTTCTTCAGCTTCGAGATCATAAAGGGCGGAGTCCCAAAAGGTGGCAATACCTCCAGAAGCAGCTCTGGAGTTGTTGGTGATTCCAGGACCTTTTTTCCAGAACTTATTCCCAGCTTGGAGGCTAGCAGCTTCCTCCATTTTTGTCTCCTGGACTAGCAGAATCTCAGGGTTATGAATTCGGATCAGGTCTTTCATTGCTTCTTCTTTTAGAGTGGAACCTAAGCCTCTGCAATTCCAGGAGATGTAACGCATTAAGTACTATGGGCGCGGAGGGGTTGGCCCCTTTTGAGGCCGTCGATGTTCCTTTTTTGGATCTGGTATGCATGATGCATTTTAGAGTTTTTTGCGATCCTTCGAGGATAGCTAGATATGTTGCTTCCTCTCTTTTATTCTTTTTTGACTTCCTCCCTCTTGGGTTTTTGATGGGAGCAACATGAAAACTGCTTAATGAGGCACCCTTGTCCGTCTCTTCTCCTGGATCCGTTTCTAGTAGCAAGGAGTCCTTGATTGTTTCTTTGGAGGGTCTGGAGGGTTTAGCAGCCATCAAGGCGCCTGGATCGGGGTGGATTTCCCCAGGTTCTAGCGGATCTGCAATCAGGGACTCTACCTCTTTGCTACTAGGCTGATTTTCAGTGTGATTTCCTTCAATGCTTACAGAATCTGGATCATTTCCAGCTGGATCTCTGATCTTCTGTGGTTCCTCAGCGTCTGGAATAACGATTGGTGCGCCTATTGTGGCTTCCTGGTTAAGTTTATTTGAGCTTGCCGGTTGGTTCTGCATGTCCCCTGCAGCCTTTTTTTCCTGGTTTTTGGCAGTCGTTTTCCCTTTCTTAACTTTTTTCCAGCCTTCTCCCTCTTCAGGGACCTGTATTTTAGGGCAGTTTCTTTGGAAATGTCCATGCTCGTGACAGTGACGGCATTTGAACGGAAGCTGTTCATAATCCAACTTTTGGTAATGGTGCCAAGCTCCAACTTTTAGTTTAACTGCCTCAGGAAACCCTACTTCAAGATCGACTTCTACACAGATTCTGGCATAGGAGCATTGACCTTTGTTCTCGGCTTTGTCAATGTATCGCCCGAAGGCATTCCCAACTTTTTCTAGGGTTTGTATGTTCTAGCAGTGAACTGGGAGATTTAGTAGTGTCACCCATATTGGAACTTCTTTTGGGACGTCAACTTTAGCATTGAAATCCGGAGTCCATCTATTGAGATACAGTCCTTGGGTACCCTTGAAGTATGGGCCGCTTCTGAAGATAAGATCTCGGTCTTCTTTGGATATGAATTTAAAGATGAAGAACCCTCGTCCAACCGGGTAGCAGGTAACACTGTTTTTGAGCCGAGGCCTCCAATTCCTTTGGATCCAATCATCTGTGGTTCTTGTTGAGGGCCATAGACCCATGAACTAGCCTACCAATCCTCGCTCAGCCAGAGCTAGAGCGATCTTGATGGGTTGTTCAATTGGAAGGTCAATTCAGGGACAAAATCTAGCTTCTTGATGAACTTCGGGATGGAAGGGGCCACCGGTTTAAATCCAGGTGACGTTAGTGATCTTCTGAAAGCTTCTTCAGCTGAGGTAGGAGCAGAGGGAGGGGGGAGCCCTTCCCCAGGTGCAACCATGGAGGCGGCCTGAAGCGGCTTGAGCAGGAGCAAGGTGAGGGCGCGCTAGCTAGGGCAGCGCGGCGTCCAAGTCGTCAAACCCTATTCCCTAGTACAATAGTCGGGGGTATGTGATATTATTGATCTCCTTTCATCAACTAGTTACCCGTTGACCTACCATTAGTTACCATCAGTTAATTGGCCACATATCAAGTGTTGCAACTAACACTTATGTTTATTGATGAGAATATACTAAAATAGTATTGCCACATGTATGGATTTCTAATGCATCCCAAGGTTCATGAATTTATTTCTTTGTAACATATTTATATGGTCCACACATTGTCAGATAACAAATGAATAAAAGTAATTCCACTGGAGCTCCTTCTCTCTGGTGAATCATCTCATATTTCTTCTCAATTTTTTTGTCCATCTCTGTGAAACAAAGTGTGAATTATTTTTGTTTCTAGATCTAATGTGTAAAATTCACAAGGAGGTGGAGGCCATCAATGATTAAGGAACCTTGGACCTTGTTCATTTGTTTTGTGGAGGGTGATAATAAATCATTGCCTTTGTTTACATAAGATTTGTCTCAACACCACACATTCTCTAGGGAAGTTGCACACTCTTGAATGAATTCTAGATGCTCCTTTATGGGCTGCTCAGAAGAGCACAAGACTCCTTTGCAAGAGAAAGGGAAATTGCCCACACACATTTTACTTACTTGGTCACTGTGATCAATTCAATTGATTTCATTCTCTTAAGTGTGGAAACTACGAATCTTCTCTCCATGGTGGATAGAGGCAGTTCCAAGATGAATAAGAGGGGCACTAGAAACGTGCTTGGGACACTTATTACTAGGAGATGGAAATTAGATCGTAGCTAGCTCAAGCAAAATATTGAGTGAAGGCAGAACAAAACTACTCCATGCCCAAGGACATTGCAGAGTATATGAAACTATGGGTTCAATACTTTATGAATACACGCACCAAGGACACCAAATTTTTTATAGGACACTGGCACTTCACTAGACTACCAAATCACTATTGGGAAAGGTCTTACTAGACACTAAGGAAGAATGAAACAAGTTGTTACTGCAAATAGGCGACCTCAACATGAAAATGTACCACCTTCTCAAAGCTGCCACCATCAAGGCTTATGAAGTTGATCTTCTAGCTCCAAGGTTTGAGGTGCCTCATATTTTTGTTTTTGATGATGACATGGTTGTTTAGTTTTGTCAGGTTTAAAAACCCCTTGGTTTTTACATGTCAAAGGTTTACTCAAAACTTTATTGCTATTACTAATAATATTGTTAGAATTAGTTATAATCTTTTTCAAGCAATTGATAAACTATTTTTATATCTATGGTGTGGCTACCCATAGGGAATACCTAGACGGTTTATAATGTAATTTTTTCCTCAATTTAATACTAATATTAGCTCAAAAGAAACATAAAGATAAATAACAAATTTTATAAAAGCGACATCGCTGACTCAGAATATATCAAAGGTGGCTTTAGATTTATTCAATGGATAGAGAAAAGGAGAACTATTTGAGTGATTTTTAAAAATTCTTACCTTTATTATATAAACACATTATGAAGTGGAGCGATGGAGGATTTTGGAGGGTTTTTGGACTGATTTTTAAGGTTCTTGGGTAGATCCACTATGGAGTTTTCCTTTTGACCTCTGTACTCCTCTCAAATGAACCACGGTTTGTGTTTCTTCCTGCCTTATTTGTGATACCTTCACTCGGTTTTGGCAGTGGGTTCCTTTTATTTTGCGACTGTGAGGGTTTGTCGGTTACCTTTACTCTACTGTTGCTCGGGACGCAGTGTATTGAATGTGGTTGGGTCTCCTGTTGTTGTTTTCATGGGGGGGGGGGGGTTGCACGGATTTTACTGCTCAAGGTTTTTGTCAGCAATTTGGCCCTTACTTTTTTCGTGGGATTGTTTTTTATCGATGAGGGGTTTTCGTACGATATGGGCGCGGTTATGCCTACACCAGTTGTGTCCGGAGGGGGACTGGTTTTGGATTTTTTCTGGACTACTGACCCCACTTTGGGGGAAGGGCTTGTCTCTGATTTCCTGGGGGGTTTACCTCACCCTCAGATTACTACTCCTATTGGGTTTGTTGAACTGGATGGTGTTTCGAAAGACCTAGAATTTTTGGTATCTTCTGGGCCTACTGGAAGAGTGATTGCGAATTTGGAGGGTTATGGTGCTGATTTGGCTTTGTCAATGGACGTGCCTCTTGTGACTTTTGCTGACCTCCTTAGAGTTTTAAATCCTGGTTAGGTGGCACCAGGGTTTACTCCTAGGCATTTTAGGATTCCGTCCTCATTTTCGATGGGGGATTTTTTTTCTATTGGTTATGATCGTGAACTCTGTAGGAGCCCGGAGGTGCGTACTGTTCCGATGGTGGTTTCCTTTTCTAAGGTGGGTGTCTAGGGAGTTTCCCCAAATGTAGATGAGGGGAATAGTACATAGGTGGATTCACTACTTTCTTTAAAGGTAAAATTGGGTCGACGGGGGGCCTCGCATAAAAAACTGCACTGTGTCTCTTCTAGGGCATGCTGTGACTCGTTAATCTTTGGGGTGTACTTACAAATGGACGATGTGGTGGATTTTTCTGTGACTGTTGTTGTGGCTTGAGCTCGTGGTAGACATTTTGGTCACGAATATCTCAATCGGTGGGTGAAGGAACAATGGGGGGATTTTCTTCCTCGGTTGAACTTGACCAAGGTGCTGTCCAAGGGCTGGTTCTCCTTCATCTTTGAATCAAGTAATTTGGTTGATAAGGTTTTGGACCTCCAGTGGAGTATGGATTGGGGTTCCACTATTTTTAAAGCGATGGGATCCGCTTTTTGACACAAAGAAGGAGAAGGTGGCTTTGGAACC
Source organism: Pseudotsuga menziesii (assembly GCA_001517045.1). Taxonomy (NCBI): domain Eukaryota; kingdom Viridiplantae; phylum Streptophyta; class Pinopsida; order Pinales; family Pinaceae; genus Pseudotsuga; species Pseudotsuga menziesii. The sequence continues at coordinate 600,313 of LPNX010986451.1, read as the reverse complement.
GATATGGGTTCGACTTCCTCATTTTCCCATGCATCTATGAATGCCTGCACGCTTTGCCGCCATTGGAAATTTTTTGGGTGTGTATGTTGCTGCTGACCTCTCTTTTCAGACTTTAGGGATGATGACGGTGGGCCGTATTTTGGTTAAAATTGACATTAAACTTGGGATTTCTAAGGATATAAAAATTTAGACTCCAACGAGAAAATTTACGCAAATTCTGGATTATGAAGGGGTTCCTTTTTAGTGCCATCGCTGCCATGCGTATGGACACCTGTTGGCGTCTTACACATTATTTTTTCAGGGAAAAGGTCCCTTGTTTGGTAGTAAGGCTCATTTGCAGCCGGGGGTGCCCACATATACTCCTCATAGGGGGGAGGTGTTGGAAGGTCCTTCTCCTTGTGTTGGTGTTCAGGAGATTGTGGATGCTGAGAAGACTCTTTCTCCCACTGTTCATGTTCCTGTTGCAGATGATGTTGTTGGTGTTTCTACTTTTGTTCCATGGACTATTGTTGCTGCAACAACCTTGGGTACATTTGCACATAATACTTAATCTGAATTGTCTTTTGATGTACCTATTTGTATGGATGATTTTTCGTTTCTCTCCCCTTCTTTGGCCGGTACACCCTTTCTCTCTAGAGGGCTTCCTTGTATGATTCCTAGTGTTAGTAATTTTTTCTCACCTTCCATTGTTTCTACTGAACCTTCTTCATCTAGCACCTCTGAGGGGAGGAGTATCCATTACAATCTAAGAAACCGTGAGGTACTTAGTGAGGAATCCTGGGTTAAGGGTCTCTCTGTGATTTCTCGTGCTTTCTCTTCTTTGAGGAGTCAAGGGAGGAAATCACATTTCTCTCGAGGCACAAGAACGTGCCCTTCTAGATGTTGCATCGGGTAAACAATCTTCTATTAATTAGGAACTTGGAGAAATGAAAGCCCTGGATGGGGTTATCTCATGAATATTATGTCTTTCAACTGTCGTGAGTTGGTGAACCCCTCCAAAAAATAGTCTCTCAGGCGTTTGATTGATTTCAACCGCCCTGATGTTCTTCTTCTTCAAGAGACACTGGGCTTGAATGAAGACGTGTGTTGTATTTTGGAATCCTTGCTTCTGGGTTGGAAGTTTGTTGCGATTGATGTTTGTGGATGTTCTGGTGGTTTAGCCTAGGGGTGGAATTTGAAGAGTTGCCATTGTGATGGCATGTGGAGTTTTTCTTCTGGTATTGGGCTAGAACTTTTTTATGCTCATCTGGGGAAGGTGATGACTATTTTGAATGTTTATGGCCCTTATTTGAATAGGGTGCCTTTTTGGAGCAACTTATTAAATAAATCCTTTGTTTCAAATCAGGAGGTGATCTTGGGTGGCGACCTAAATTTCTCTTTGGGTTGTGCTGAGGTTTGGGGACCTAGGGCTGTACCAGATTCCCTGGCCCCTTTTTTTTTCTAATGCTTTTTCTTGTCATGATTTACTGGATATTGCTCATATAAAACTTTCTCCAACTTGGAGAAATAAGAGAACAGGGGAGAATTAGGTGGCAAAGAGACTGGACATATTTCTGGTTGCGGACCGTTTGGTGTTGGATTGTGATTTGGTTCATTAATGGGTGGCATGTGGGGGGAATATGATCATTGTCCTATTTTCTTTGAGCTACAGGGTAGGAATCGGAAACCCCCCAACTCTTTCAAATTTAATCCTGAATGGTTAAAAGAACATTCGTTTTGTAAATTGGTTCAAGGCATCTGGATCCCTATTCCACCTGGGACTGGTGATTTTGCTGGGGTTCTCTTTATGGAAAATTTGAGTAAAGTAAAGTAGGCTACTATCACTTGGGCACATGATAAGCATGCACGTGATGAACAAGAACTTCATCGTTGTTAACTCTTCCTTGATCAAATACTTGATCGGCCTGGTAAGGGTTTCCTTGATTAGAATACAAAAGATGAAGTTTTTTTCTGTGAAGATAGACGATGAAAATTATTGGGGGGGGGAAACCTGCTTGGCGATTAAAAAAGTCGAGCACTACTATTAACCTGTGGGGATGAAAACACAAAAAAAATTCAGGATTTTGCAAAGGGAAGGAAATTATCCAATACCTTTTGGGAATTCAATGATGATCAGGGTGTTTCAGTTTCATCCTTTGATGATTTGGTTGGTTTGGGGGTGCGACACTTTGGGGAACTTTTCTTGGCTCTTGCTAGTACATCTCTTGTGGAAATCGTTCGTATTGCACAAATTTTTCCTGTCTTTGTGGATGACAATGATAATCGTAGGTTGATGGAGGCCTTCACAAATAATGAATTACTCATGAAACTTCACTCTTTCCAAAAGGATAAAAGCCCAGGATCAAATGGATGGCCTGTCGAAATTTTTATTTGTTTCTATGATCTTATTGGGGAAGATCAGTTAAAAGTTGTGGAAGAATCCAGGTTGGTTGGACATGTATATGGGCCTATAAATTCCACTTTTATCTCTCTTATTCCCAAAAAGAATCAACTTGAAAATTTTGATGATTTTCGCCCTATCTCTCTTTGCAATTGCCTTTATAAGATCATTGCAAAGGTGATATCCCGAAGATTAAAAGTTATTCTCTCTTGGTGTATTTCCAATGAATAGTTTGGGTTTCTTGAAGGTAGACAGATCCATAAGGCTAATGGGGTGGCTCGGGAGGGATTACATACTTTAAATAATTGCAGGCTAAAGGGGTGGTTGTAAAGATTGATCTCTCAAAATATTTTGATCGGGTTAGTTGGATTTATATTATGATGTTACTTACACATTTGGGATTCTATTATGATTTTATAAAATGGATTATGTCTTGCCTTACTACGATAAGTTTTGTTGTTCTTATAAATGGATTTGCTAGCCCTTTTTTCATTGCTGGACGTGGATTGAGGCAAGGATTTCCACTCTCTCCCTTACTGTTCCTTCTTGTGGCTGAGGGTTTGAGTCGTTTTATCCTAGATGCAAAGGCTCTTGGATCCTTCAAAGGCATTGCTATCTCCGAGGTAATGTATATTACTCACTTACCCTTTGTTGATGATGTCTTCATTTTTCTGTGATGGCTCACGTCATGATATTAAAAAACTCAAAGAAGGACTTCTCCTGTTTCAAGCTGCTATTGGGATGGTTGTAAACAATGATAAATCTACCATCACTTACTCATTTTTGGATGATCGGGAGATTTGCTGGCACTCCTCTTTATTCCTTTTAAATCTTTACTGATTGAGGATGGACTCAAATATTCGGGTTTTTTTCTAAAGCCAAATGCATAGTTCATTGCTGATTGGATGTGGCTCTTAGCAAAATCTGAAAAGTGTTTTTTGGGCTGGAGCTACCGTTGGCTGTCTAGAGCCGACAGATTGCTTCTGATTAAATCTATTTTGGAAGCCATTCCGGTTTTTTGGATGTCTCTCTCTTGGATTCCAAAAGGTATCTTGGAAATAATGCGTAAAGCTTGTTTTTATTACCTTTGGAGGGGGAGTGTGGATCATCAGGTCATGGAGTGGGTTCGTTGGGAGAGGTTAGCCATCCCTAAGGAACTGGGGGGTTGGGGCTTAAAAAAAATCTTTATTTTTTCTAAAGCATTAGATGCAAAGGTCTCATGGAGACTTATACATTCAGAAATTCAGTGGTCCCGGGTGATTCATCAAAAATACATTGTCCCTCTTTCTATTATGGATTGGATTTGTTTGGTTGATAAACAGAGTGGTAGTTGCTTTGTTATTTGGAAGGCTATATTACACTCCTTTAGACTCTTTGGGTTTGGTTTGATTTGGCAGGTTGGTAATGACAGGTTGGTTCCGGTTGGATTGGACCCGTGGGTGGGCTCAGATGGTGCTCACTTATCATCTAAGGATTTAAGGTTTCTATTGGCAGATAGGGGGATATTTTTCCTTTCTCAAATGGCTGCTCCTGGATTGTCAACAATGTGGCATCAAGGCTGGTATTCTGGCACTGATTTGGATTTTTTGGTTGAACTTTCTGAGGAATGGGCAAATTATCCGACAGTACTGAGAATCTCTCATACCAGTTTGTCAGATTAGGTGGATTCACTGGTTTGTGCACATCACTCTTCTGGGAGATATACACCTAAGCATGGTTATATACAAATCAATTTAGAGGTACAAAATCGACCTATTATTTGGTGGTGGAAGAAACTCCAGAAGTTAAAGCGTCCTACAAAAGCCAAACTTCTTTGTTGGACTATTTTGGAAAATAAATCCCCAACTTGGGATGTAATTCAACGTCGATGCTTTTAGGGTTCGGGTAGATGTGCACTTTGCTGAAACTCTCTTGAAACTCTCGATCATGTTTTTCTGCATTGTTGGTACACACAACAGATTTGGCTGGGGGTTGGATTAGCTCTAAATACCTGTTTTTTATGGCAAGGTGCAAATTTTGTGGAGGCATTTCATCTCTGGTTCACTAAGAAAGGATGCCTGACATATAGGGCACTTCCTTGCATTATATCATGGGGTGTCTAGCTGGCCAAAAACAAAACCATTTTTCAAGATCTACGAATTCCTTTGGAGGTGATTGTTGCCAATATTTTGGTCGTTTTTCAACATTTTCCCTAGAAAAATATGGATACTACGGTTAGAAATGTACAGGTGGAGGTGATTGACCGTCTTCGACCTTGAGGTTTTTTCGATGGCTCCTCACAGAAGCAACAACTCTCATGTGGGGGTGGGGGTTGTCTATTTCTTTCCAACTCTCACTCTTTTCATTTATCAACTGGCCTGGGGAGAGGATCCAACAATTTTGCAGAATTGATGGCTTTAAAAATTCTTCTCTTATTTTCTCTGGAAAAGAATGGTCATACTTTGCAAGTATTTTGCGATTCAATGATTGTATTTGAATGGGCTAGAGGATCTACCAGATGTGACATGTTTCATCAACTACCTATACTTGAGGAAGTGTTTCTTATACAACATAGATTTAACAATATATCTTTTACACATGTTTACAGGGAACGGAATGGGGTGGATGACAGGCTTTCCAAGGAAGTCACACAAATTCCGTTTGTTTGTGGCAATATCTTAGAACAAGATCTGGCTAGCAGCTATAGTTACTATCATAGACCATTCAATGAGGAACAAGTACTTGCTATTTTGAACAGGGATTAATGGACAAAATTCTTGTGGATATCTTATTGATATATGATATATGTAATATGTTTTTATTTGCCAAAGTTTGTTTTGACAAATTGTTGAATACACTACCGGATGTGAAAACTGTTAAAATTTTTTGTGATACCGTGGAAACATTAATTTGTTTTTTGTTGACAGTGTATGGGGTACTCATCTACCTTTTATACATATGCGAATGTAATTTTGTTCTTTATCTGAAATAAAATTATGATTTGTTCCAAGAAAAAAAAATACATTGTGAAGTAAAGAGATTAAAGATAGGTTTAAATTTATTCAATCGTTAAAGAAAAATAGGTTTAAATTTATTCAATCGTTAAAGAAAAAGAGAATTATTTGAGTGATTTTTTAAAATGAAAGTACTTTAAAAAATGGATTATAATTTTATATTGGAGTTTTGATAAGTTTTTAATTAGTTTTAGTGGGCAATTACCGAATTGTAACATTGGGAAAAATAGCGATTAATAAGTTGTGGGAGATTGGGATTAGTTATTAAAAACAATTATAAAAACAAAAAAATATTAAATAAATTAAATAATAAGTTATGGGAGATTGGGATTAGTTATTAAAATTAATAAAATATATTTATAAAAATGAAAAATATTAAATGAATTAAAATATTATTAAAAATTGTTAATTTCTTTTAGTTGGTTTGGTTAAATCTCGTGAGTAGGGCGACTCATGTTCAATTTCCCTTAGGGTTGAACTAGTTGGGAGGAGACACTCAAAATTCAACCATTTGAGGGTTGGTGTGGCCTAGACCGTGGATCCTTGGGTGATTTTGATGGCTTAGATGCTCCTAGCTCGTGGTTTTTTATTCCAAAAGATAATCCCACAAGTGAAAGATTTTAGCAAACAAAAAAAATATTATTAAAAAGAAGAAAATTAGTTAAAATAATTAAAGGAAAAAATCTATATAATAATAAAAAGGAAGTTAATCAAATTTAGGAGTTGGAAAATAATGAGAAAAGAAGGGACTCACATTTGAAGTAGAAAAAAAGTGTTTAGTAATTATAGAAATCCACTTATAATTGTGTTTTAATAAGTGCCTAGGTGTTACCCCTTAATAGAAAGGGTTAAACCAATCAATTTGTCACTTGAGACTAAGTATATATAAATTATAAAATATAATTAATATTGATTTTTTTAAACATGAAATATTTGTATTAAAAAACTTGCAAAATTTGTAGAATTTTACATAGAAAGGGATGACCATATATCTTACAACTTTTTTTGCCGATTTAAAAAACAACAGGTCTAATTGCCAATAAAGATATGATCTATGCTTTCCAAGATATTTTATTTTCCAATTTTGTCCCATGTACAATCTATAAAACTTCCCCAAATCCCTGATGCTAGCACCTTGAGGCTTTTCCTATTCTTCTGCTAGTTCTTCGTGCTTTTGAGTCAGAAGCTTTATTTCATCATCTTGCTTCTTCTCATATTCCTCCGTGGATGAGGGATGGTTGATATCAAGGATTGAGCGATTCATACTGGGGAAGGACTCTTCCATAACAATATTTGGGGAGGGCTTGCCACACATTTCTTCTAGATCTGACTAGAGGGCATGCTACTCGTCCTCCAGTTTTTGTTTCCTCATTATCCGCTCAAGAAAAATTTATAGAGTGGAAAGAGATTGCATTGAGAATCCCTGCATTTGAATTTGCAAGGCTTGGTTTGTAGCTTCCAACTCCTCGTCTATGCTACTTCACTCGTCTCTCTCTTCCTTTCTACATCACACGATCCCTTTTTCGTTTATTATCCATAGTTTTGATGAGATTCTCCACCATGTTGCAACTCCTAAATATGAACCAAGTCTCTTACTCATTCTCTCTAGTCTTTTTAGTCTTGTGCAACCCTTCCCTCTTATCTTCTTGGTCCATTCTGAATAATTTGTAGGCTACCTTATTTATAAGGTTCGTGTAATCAATCTTGTTCCATAAATGCCTATTAATTTCAAATTTCCACTTCAATTTCTTTACATCTCCATATTTGTCCTCATCCATCAGGATCTTTAACCAATTTGAAGAATATTTCAGCCTCCTATGCTAGCTGACATCCACACAAATCCTTAACATGAGAGACCATATGAGGGGAGGATAACTAATCTCAGCTTTGGTCTTCTTCAAAGTACTTCTCCTCTTAATGAAATTATATTTCGCATTCTCCAGGTATGCATGAAGTACAGGTGCATTGGAGCAATGATTACTCCAACATATTTTCTAAATGATGCTTCAACACAAGGATTCTCACACATGTCTATCACGTCTCTAACACAATCTGCCATTTCTCCTCATTAAAAAATTATTGAGAAGTTCCATCAACAAAGTTACATAATTGGGTGATAGATAATTTCCCATTTACTCTAAGCGACTCTGTCACATCCCTTGTCGCCAAATTTGCTTGCCTATCTGCCTATGCATTATTGAGTCTTAAGATATGGAATATTCATATCTTGTTGAAGGTATTCAATTCTAGGTAAATTATTCTAAAAATCAAGTTGAGTTTCATGTCTTTGAGAAATGAACTATTTATGATGGTGTTAATGAATAGTTTTGAATCCCACGGAATGGATAGCGAGAAAATCCCCTACTTCTTTTCTATTAGGATATATTGAAGAAGTGATAATGCCTCTTCCTGGTTGTTTGTAGCTTTCCTGATACTCCAAGAGAAATGAATACATGTGTTTCCTCCAAGAGAGAGAATCACCCCACTTGCACCTATTGCCCTAGGGTTCCTTTCAAAGCTCCATCAAAACAAATAGTGAAATCTTCCTAACAAGATTTCCAGTTTTTTAATTCCTCAACAGTTAATTAAAGTTTCCATATTGATTTGGAAGATATTGTTGGAACCGATCTAGGGATATTCGAATAGTTGTCAGGACTGGTGCCTTACCACTATATCCACCATGGTTCCTCTTGATTAAGCGGACATGTTTGGATATTTCTCTTTCTCTGATTAAATTTTTCAATCATCATGATTTTACTTATTGGTGCCACCGTTATAGGGGTGACATCTTCCTCCGAGAAAATGTTACAAATGCTAAATTTAAATATTAAGCTAGGTTAATTTTAGTAAACGTTTGTAATTAAACTAAGAGGTGACTTGAAAAGTCACCTCTCTTCCCCACTTAAGGTATAAATACCCGAGGCAATTATTATTGTAAGCCATATTCTTCATAGTTATTACTTATACATTTTACATTACATTTCTTTTCTCCTCCATCAACATTTCTAGTATTTCATTGGTATCAGAGCCTCTCGGCTCTCGGCACCAGTCCACCACCATCTCCCCTCCACTGGACACCTCCTCCTTACCGTCCACACGCTCACGCTGCACTCCATCTCCACCTCCATCCTGCTCCACCATTCCGCCTCTCCCCAGCACCCCTCCTCCCACCTCCTCTCCAATACCAATTTAATATTAAATAAATTATTAATATTAATATATTTTTTTATTAGTATTATTAATTATTAATATTATTATCAAACAAAATTATATTATAATAATAATAATAATAATAATTATTTAAAAAAAATTGTGGCGGGCTGGCATCATATCACAAACAAAAATAAATCCACATTTAGCACCGAGAAAATTCCAATCATAAGATCAATGGACGCTTGGTTCGACCAAATCAATGAGAAGATTAACAAGAACTACGAGGAACTCTAGGAAAAGATCAAACAAACGAGTGACAATTTGACGTCGACTTGGACACAAATCACATCACGAATGGAGAATACCTTCCTCACTCTACAAGAAGACCGAAAAATCAAGCATTTTTAACCTCCATCTTGGACAGATTACAAATATCTAATGACTTGCATCCAAACTCTCCAAGAACACCAAAGCAGCCAGATCCTCTATTCAAAATGTCGTCCTCAAACTCATATACACAAGGACGCCAAATGTGGGTGAAAGTCGAGTTACCCAAATACGACGGGGACAAACGACAATGCATAGCATGGATTAACAAAGCCGAGGAATACCTAGACATCGACAACATCCATTATGAAGGCGAGAAAATTAAATATGCCTCCATGCATCTAGAAGGAAACGCTTATAATTGGTACTTATGGTGGAAGAAAACTACAGGAATATGTTCTCACAACTGGGCTAGTTTCAGGAATGACCTCATCAAAAGATTCTAGGGTGTTGAAGAAAAAGTTTTTTTTTCCAAACTCACAAGGTTACAACAAAAAAACAGTGTCGATGAGTACACCTGTGAGTGGGAAGCGTTGTCAACTTGAGTCCCAGAGTTAACCGATGACCAATGATTACATACCTACATACATGGTCTTAAACAACACATCTGTGATGAACTAGAGTTACATAACATCTCTACCTTGGAGGAAGCACAACGCAAAGCCAAGATTATTGAAAAAAAATTCAAGAAATCTGCTCATACACATTTCAACAAAGACGACTCCAAAAGGAAGCCTTTCCAATCAACATACATAGGAAATCCAAGATATACGTCACCACAACTCAGGGAAGGAATGAAGCCCGGTTTAGAGGCCCAGAGAATAAAGGAAGGGAAATGTAAGTTCTATGGGGACAAATGGGATCCTAAGCACCGGTGCTTACAAAAGAAATTGTATGTATGTGAAGCAGAAGAAGGAGAGTTGGAAGTCGAAGAACCAATTGAGAACGAGGTGGATAGTCAAACAGACTACCAAACAGAAATTGAGGACGACACCCCAAAAATATCATTAGCCGCTATTACTGGAATCTCCCAACCGAAAACATTGAAGATTAAAGGACATATAAAAACTAATAACGGCACAGTTCTCATCGACTTTGGTAGCACCCATAACTTCGTTAATGCCAGCCTTGCTAAAATATTTAACTTATTTTTTTGTCCAGTACCTAACATGAAGGTTATGGTAGAAGATTGCAAGAAGATTGACAATGTGGGAAAATGTCACAAAGTCAAGTTACAAATGCAAGAATATAACTTAGAATCAGATTGTTTTGCGGTACCACTGGGAGGAGTCGATGTAGTATTGGGAATACAATGGTTACAAACCGTGGGTACATACTCTGCAAATCACTAAGAGCATTTTATTGAATTCCAGTCATTCGGGAAGACACACAAATTATACGGGTTCCAACCACCTCTGACATAGTTAGTTACATCACATCACATGGAAAAACTACTTCGAAAAGGCGCACCAGCATACATACTTCAATGCCAAGAAATGGAGCTTCTAACGTGTGAAGGAGATATGGACAAACAAATAGAGATAAAAGAGATGATTAAAAAACATCACAAGGTGTTTCAAGAACTACCCATGGAGCTTCCACCAAACTGAAATATTGAACACATAACCGAAATGGAACCAGGGACAAAACCTGCAAGTAGCAAACCATACAGATACCTGCATCACCATAAAACAAAAATTGAGAGGTTAACTCAGGACCTTTTGGAGTGTGGCGTCATTTCAAAAAGCAGAAGCCCCTATGCAGCTCCAGTAGTGCTAGTACGAAAGAAGGATGGTTCGTTCAGGTTGTGCATAGATTACAGAGGACTGAACAAAATAACTATCAAAAATAAATTTCCGATCCCATTCATCGATGAGTCGCTGGATGAACTTCATGGGGCTAAGTACTTTTCAAAGTTGGATCTTCGATTTGGTTATTACCAAATCAAATTTAGAGTAGAAGACATAGCTAAAACTGCTTTTTTCACTCATGAAGGCCATTATGAGTTCAAAGTAATGCCTCTGAGTTGACTAACACTCCAGCTACGTTTCAAGTTGCAATGAACGAATTGTTCCAGCCATTCTTAAGGAAATTCATACTAGTGTTTTTTGATGACATTCTCATATATAGTAGAACATGGAAGGAGCATTTGCAACACTTAATTCAAGTACTTACCATTTTGGAAGAAAACAAATTCTACGCGAAGAGGTCTAAGTGCACCCTTGGGAAAGAAGAAGTGGACTACCTAGGTCACAAAATATCAAAGGAAGGTGTCCAGGTTGATCCAAGTAAAATCAAGGAAATCATGGAATGGCCCAAACCTGATAACATATCGAAACTAAGGGGATTTCTAGGCCTAACAGGATACTATTGAAGATTTGTAAAGAATTACGCCCATAAAACCACCCCTCTCACAAATTTATTGAAGAAAAATTCCTTCCAATAGAATAGTGAAGCAGAAAAATGTTTTGAAACATTAAAATGCATGATGTCTTCAACTCCGGTATTAGCCACGCCAGACTTCACAAAACCCTTTGTAGTAGAGTGCGACGCATCAGGGTTCGGATTAGGAGCAGTTTTGATGCAAGAAGGGCACCCGATAGCATTCAAAAGTAGAAATCTCAACAAGAGAGAAAGTTTGAAGTCCACTTATGATAAATAGATGCTGGCCATTATACATGCCTTAACAAAATGGTGACAATACCTTATAGGGAGAAAAATACTCATAAGAACAGACCATAACAGTTTTCAATACCTCCTCCAACAAAAAACATTTTCAACAGAACAACAGAAGTGGATAGAAAAAATCGCTACCTTTGATATGGAGATATTACATAAAAGAGGGAAAGATAATTTAGTCGCTGATGCTCTATCTAGAAAGGATGAAGTCCAGACATCTGCAATTTCAATCATTATTCCAGAATGGTTGGACGAAATATGAAGAGAATATGCTAAAGATCCAAACACGCGCGCCTTAATCGAAGACCCAAATAGAGGTTCAAAATTCGAGTGACGAAATGACATCTTGTGGTACAAAGGAAGGATCTATTTAAACCCAACATCAAGGTTTAAAACTAAGGTAATGATAGAATCTCATGATTCACCTGCTGCAGGACATGTAGGTTTTTTCAAAACATATTACAATGCCATACAATCATTTTATTGGAAAGGAATGCATAAGGACATTAAAAAATATGTACTCGAATGCGACACATGTCAAAGGAATAAAAGCAAAAATATCATGACTCCAGGGCTACTCCACCCATTGCATATTCCAAACCAAAAGTGGGAGGAAATTTCTATGGATTTTATTGAAGGGTTTCCCTTATCAGAGGGTAAGGATAAAATTCTTATGGTAGTAGATCGACTAAGGAAATATGCACATTTCATGGGCATAGAGAAAAAAGACTCCTCTAAACAAATCGCTGAAGTGTTTTGTAAAAATATTTACAAATTACATGGTTTCCCAAAAATTATAGTTAGCAACAAAGACGCCAAATTCACAAGCAATTTTTGGAAGGAATTCTGCAAGCAAACATGGATCACTCTTAATATGAGCTCAGCATATCACCCAAAAACCGATGGGCAAACCGAAGTGGTTAACAAGTGTCTTGAAACCTACCTCCGTAGTTTCATCACAGACAAGCAGACCAGCATAGAACCGAGAGAGAGTTTGAATTAGCAGATTGGGTATTCGTAAGACTTCAACCATACAAACAATTATCACTAAAACAACAAGGAAAGAACAAATTAGCACCTAAATTCTATGGTCCATACCAAATTATACAGAAGATTAGCAACGTAGAATACGAGCTAAAGTTACCAGAGACAAGTTGAATTCACAACGTCTTTCACGTATCAAATCTTAAAAAGTTGTTGGGTCAACAACAATCAGTTCAAACAACACTCCCCACTCTAGATGAAGAAGGGAAACTAATCTTAGAACCAGAAGCTATCATCAACATCAGAGAACGGAGATTACGCACTATAATTATCAAGTAATACCTCATTAAGTGGAAGAAATGCCCAGAAGAATATGCATCATGGGAAACAGAGAAATTCGTTCAGCAACACCCGTCTTTACCCTGCTTTGAGGACAAAGCAATTTAAAAGGAGAAGGCAATGTTACAAATGTTAAATTTAAATATTAAGGTAGGTTAATTTTAGTAAATGTTTGTAATTAAACTAAGAGTTGACTTGAAAAGTCACCTCTCTTCCCCACTTAAGGTATAAATACCCGGGGCAATTATTATTGTAAGCCATCTTCTTCATATTTATTACTTATACATTTTACATTACGTTTCTTTTCTCCTCCATCAACATTTCTGGTATTTCAGAAAAGGGCATGATTATATGCAAGCAAGATCTTCCATAGAGTGAATTTTGGCAAGCCCATGATGACTTCTTTGAAAAAATTCTTGTTATCCAGATTTCCTTGTAGCTTCTTTTCCAACCACTTAAGTTCTTTCCTGCAGAATTCAACGACATGAAATTAATGTAAAGGTTTCTATTTATGAGCCTCCAAACCTCTTTAGAGAATGAGAAATGCAAGAATATGCGAGAGCTTGTTTCTTCTTCTCTTTTACCAGGGGCACAACTGAATAGGCCCTTGAATCCTCTTTTTGTATATTTGATCCCGTCAATAACTGGCCATGAGTTGGAAGCCAACAAAATATATTTATTTTTGGAACACCATCAGAATTCCATACCTTTTTCCATTTTCTTACTTTGGAAGGAAGAGAAGGTTTCTCTAGAAGGGTGGCATATCCCTCTATCCCTCCTTAATTGTGTATTCACCTTTTCCCCAACCCCTCAAATCCTTGACTGAGCTTTGAGTTGGAGAAAATCCCTTGATATTTATGCATAGGAACTGAAATATCTCTCTCATATTTTATGGAAGGCCTCCAATCTTCAAACGGCTCCAAATTCCTTCCTCTTTCCAAATCAATATGTGTAATATAGTCTTAATTCCTTTCCCTTGACACCACATTCTCAGGGAATCTAAGTCTTGATTTAAGTCCAAAGGATAATTCCCCATTATATTGTCTTGTTATATCCTAATTCTTTTCATGTTCCCTGGGATCCAAGTGGCCTTGCTTAAAAACCGAGTTTGAGAGGACCAGGTTAATTTATAAATGGAGGAACTAGAGGTTCTGTATCGGGAGGAATCTAGGCACCTAATCCTGTTCTTGATGAGATATTTTTGGGTTAATGCTTTATTCCACCACTCTTTCTCTCATGTCACCAATATCCATAGAATATTTTCTCCTAATCCCAAATTTGAAATGACAGGGTAATGAATTCCTAGACCCCCCATGGGATTTGAGTGGTCTAACTTGCTTCCATTTTAACAAGTGCATTTTTTTTTTGTAGAATATTTCCCCCCTTTCTGCAAAAATTTTCTAATCTCTTTAGCTATATCTTCCTTAATGCTAACTGGTCCTAGATGTTGAATTTTATTCCAATTTTTCAATCCTTGATTATTATTACAATGATTCTTCAAACATTTATTTCATCCCAAAATTTTATTGCATAATAAACATTCATTTGCAGTGGAAATAAAACAATGATAATTGAAAGATAACCATGCACAAGAGACACAAAGATTTTACCCTGGGAAACCCAAACGAGAGAAAACCCAACAAACTTTTATCGGAATAAATTAATCAAATTCAAGTACAATACCAAACATGATGTTGAGCCCTAGCACATGAGAGGTTCTCCCTCCTTCACAAGAAAACCTAATGAGGGTAGATAATATTCCAAGAGATAAGAGAATAAGAGAGCCCCAAAAATTATGCTTCATGCCTTTGATAAACCTTCCTTGGAGGTGCACACTTGTGGAGAGAAGAAGATGTGATTTGTGAATGTGTCAAATGAAGTGTGAGAACACTTATATTTATATTCTTCAGTTTATTTGATTTTCACTCTTGAGGACAAATTGTACTTTTGTCTTCTAGGGCCATGTTCTCCTCTTTACTGGGGTATTTTTCCCTTCCACTTTCTCTGGGACTTCTTCAATGGATTGTATTGACTTCTTTGGTTATTTCTTCATCATAGAAAATTTCTCCTCATTGATGTCTAACTCCTTACATTATGATCAAATTATTCCGTAGAGCTCTAATGTTTATTTGACCATACTATAAGAAATCCCTAACCCTTCTTTGAGCCAATGTCAAATATGACATTAGATTAGACTTTGTCCATACCACAAGGGACGAAATATCTTATCACATAGACAAGTCAACTCACTCTACTAGAATAGATCACTCCATCATGAGCACTCCCACATATAGTATGCAATGTGACCTCTAGCCTTCCATCACTCATAGTGAACTCACATGACTAGAGAATACTAAAAATCTGAGCCTCAATACACATAGTCAATATCACACATGACTAATTAGGGTTACTAAGGGGCCATTCTCTACCAACCATTGGTCGAATCATCATTACCTCTATGGGAGAATGATCTTGAAAATATTTTCTCGATGGTGGAACCATGGAGAACATCAACACTCCCTCTCAACGAAGGAGACATTATGTATCACGCCAAGCCACATACTTGGTGAGAATGTCCATATTTACTACATATATATTACATCTGCATATGTATGGCACCTGTACTACATCTTCATTTGTATTGGATTTGTACTATATATGTGCTCCAATTTCCTATGACCTTTGTATATAGGCCATTCACCTACTGTGAATGTCTATCACTCATCTATTGAATCATCATGATATCTAGGCCATTCATCTTCTCATGAATTACTTCCTTCTCATATGTAGGACCATCATGATGTATGGGCCACTCATCTCTCATGAATGTATTCTTGCTCATCTGTAAGACCATCTGGTGTCTGGGCCACTCATATATCATGAATGTTTTCCTGCTTATCTGTAATACTATCATGGTATATGGGACACTCATCTCTCATGAATGTCTGTCTGCTCATCTGTCATGGTGTTCCACATCCATAAACATTCCCTCTCACTCAAGAGAAATTATCCATCACATCAAGCTTGTTCCTGAAATATACAAAATTTTCCTTGGAAAGGGGATTGGTGAGAATTTCAACTATCTGCTTGTCCATGGATATGTACTGGAGCTTCACTACTCCATTCTACACTATGTATTAGATAAAGTGGTATTTGATCTCAATATGCTTCGACCTGTCATGGAACATTGGATTTTTCAAAATCTTGAAACAACTTTGATTGTCACAATGCATCATGGCCATCCCTAACTCCTGATCAAATAACCCTGCAACTAGCTTTCAAAGCCACACTAATTCAAGACTTGCAACACTAGATGCATAATATTTTGCTTATGATGTATCGATTCTTCCAGATGTTTACTTCTTTCTAAACCAATGTATCATGGTTGATCCCAACTGAAGCAACATCTTGAGGTGCTCTTTTTTGTCCATTGCACTCCTTTTCCATTCAAAATATGCAAAAACTTACAACTTCACTTCCCCACTTGAGACATATCTCAAGCCATATCCAATCGTACCATGCAAGTAACTCAGCACATGCTTTGCCACAACCCAATATATATGTCTCGACTCAACCATACACTATATCAAGGTGTTTATAGCAAAGAAATATATCTTCAAGGATCTGATCAACTATATGTACATCACCAAATTTGAATATGAAGTGGAATCACTCATCTTCTTCATATTGTCATCATAGTGGGATCCACCAAATCTAAATATGAAGAAAAATCACTTAGCTTCTCAGATTTGTCTCCATAAGGCATAGCCATGGACTTGCATTCCATCATCCTGAATCTCTCAGGATCTCAACTATGTACTTCCTCTTTTTAAGTAAGATATCATCTAGCATTGCCATGATTCTAATATCAAGAAGTAATGCATCAGGATGAGCCCTTCATCTTGAAATCATATACCAATTCCCTCGTGCACTCGACATTGAACTTCTCTGTTCCTGCAATGGAATAGATAAACATTCATACAACGCCAAGATCAAATCAATAACCTTGTATTAAAGGTTGAAATCCACATCATTTTTGGTGAAGTCTAATTTCATCAAGCACATGTTTATCCTAACATACCAAATCCTGGGTGCCTTCTTGAGTATGTATAAATTCTTCTTTATCATCAACAGGTTGTACTACAACTACTCAATCTGTGTTGGAGCTTATTACTCCCTTTTCATTTGAGTATCTTGCTCCCTCTGCATCTAGACACTCTGCACTCTTTGCATATGAGTATCCTACACTGAAGCAACCTTCTACCTTCTGCACTTGTTGATCTTGCGTATTCATATTTGTCATCTCCCTCAAGCGGGTTTGCTGAGGAAACCCTCCTTCTCTTTCAAGAACACTGAATAATATCCATGACTTCCTTTGAGTTTTCAAAGTAGATTTCCTTCATGAGTCATCTCTAATGCTGATCATAATTTCATGTTTGATCTTGTAGATCCACTTGGATCTCATCATTGGATTCCCTTCAGGTCTCGACATTATCTATCACACATCATTCTTCATGATCAATAGATACTCTTTCATCGTGATATACTTCCAAACATGTTGGTCTGTTTCCTCCTCATCACTGGAAGGTTTGTAATAAATGATGTGACTCATCAATGCCATATAACACGAGGACCTATGAGGTGTTTTTGTTCTCTCTCTGAAAGTATCATTGGGAGTTGTATGCCTCTCTACATCCTGAAAAGTAACATCTCTAGGTTTGACTGGTTCTAATGGACTTACAGACTCCTCCTGAAAATATGAAGGATGAAGAATTGGAGTTTCCTTCTTGGGCCAATCTCCTCACACCATATACTCAAGATAATGGAAGATTTTTTTCCCTTTGTTATGCCATTCACCTCTAGCCATATGACTTAGTCCCTTAAGGATGCATGTCTATCTAGGTAGATATTAATCATGGATCTTCGTCTTCTTCTTCCTTGGCACATGGGTGTATGCTGGTCAACCAAGGATTCTCTCTGGCTTCACTTCTGCAAATGCTTCCTCAATAGTCTTGTCCCCCAATATCCGATGAGGACACTTATTATGAGCATAACTATTGTACTAGATGCATCTTCTTGTAATAACATGGGTATAATTTCACAACCTTCATAACAAACCTATTCTGCAACACATGATAGAAATGTCCACATGGGTTAACCAGTACTAATTTAAATAGTTATGTTATTTATCAATAAAATAATTCAAATTTAAGCAAATAAAACTTGTCATACAAAGTATAAATTACTTATTTTTGTTTTTTTTGTTGACTTCCTCTTGATTTTTTCCTCCTTGCAGAAATCATTGGAATTTCTAGAAGGGTACTTTGCTTCATCGTCTGATATGAAGACCTTGATCTTCTTCTTTATCAAGTTTTGAACTTCTGGCAATTGTTTAAGCCTTCATATAAAGCCATCATGTCTCATAAGATTCATACATAATGCAAGGAGACATCCAAGGATGTCACTATTATGTGTCTGAATGTACTAGATCCAAGATCCCATTGGATCTACTATCATTGCTTAGAAAAACACCCCTTAGTATGATTTGCAAATACCTTTATGTTCTAACTAAAGCTTTTGGAATACTTAGAAGTACTCTTTGTAATCTCCATAAATTTTGTCTTCTTTTATTATGAGGTGGAATCTCTTCAACATTAGTTGCATGTTTCCTTTATTTTCTTTTCTTTTTCAGGTCATATAATCAAAGTGACCAATTGTATAATAGTTGTAACATTTGATCTTTGAAATATCCTTCTTCTTCTTTTTTGGAGTTGATCTCCTATTTTCCTTCTTCTCACCATTTCTTACCTTTATTTTCTTCCGAGAACATTGGAAAGCATAATGACCAATATTGTGACACTTGTAATATCTTAGTTTTGAAAGATCATTTTGATCTTGAACCGGGGATGGCTCTTCTCCTGAATCTATCTTCTTTGTTAAACTTTATTCTACTTCCTTTTCCTTTATGTTGATATTAGGTTTCCATGTCCCTAGAAGGCACCACTAAACACTTACGAGATATCATTGATATATGAAAATAGTACCATTAAGAGAATAGACAAAATAATACTAGATTTCATCTGCAACTTCAACATTATCCAACCTGTCTTCCATTCTAGAAACCATTTTGAAAAAGATGAAAGCCTGACCTAGAAACCCTAAAGGGAGATAGGTAAAAAATGAAGTTTGGAAAAGCTAAATTTTTCCTCCACATATATATGCTCCCTCCTAGGGAAAGTTCCAATATGCTAAGATCAAACCCAATTTATGGTAAGAAAGGCTTAAAATTGGAAGCCCTATTTCTTGAGCCTGCCATAAATTAGGTCAAAATTAAAAATTCATAAAACTAAGATCTTATGCACATTTAAGTGCACCCTCTTAGGGTGAGTTCCATTGTTCTATTTTCAAGTCCAAACTATGCATAGAAGTATGCAAACTTGGAATCCCTAGTTTCCATATTAGGGAACAGATAATCTCTAGAAATGACATCTATTCAGAATTGCTCTAATACCATGTTGAATTTTAATCCTTGATTAATATTACATTGATTCTTCAAACATTTATTTTATCCCATAATTTCATTGCATAATAAACATTCGTTTGTAGTCACGAAATAAAACAAGGATCACTGAAAGATAACCATGCACAAGAGACACACATATTTTATTGTAGGAAACCCAAATAGGAGAAAACATAGAAAACTTTTCTGAGAATAAAATAATACAATTCAAGTACAATACCAAACATGACTCTTGATCCCTAGCACAATAGAGGTCCACCCTCCTTCACAAGAAATCCTAACAAGGGTAGACAATATTCCAAGAGATAAGACAATAAGAGAACCCCAAAAATTTTGCTTCATGCCTTTTCTAGGCCTTCCTTGGAGGCGCACACTTGTGGAGAGAAGAAGTTGTGATGTTTGAATGTGTCAAATGAAGTGTGAGAACAATTCTATATATATTCTTCAGTTGACTTGATTTCACTCTTGAGGCCGACTTGTACTTTTCTCTTATAGGGCCAAGTTTCCCCTTTTACTGGGGTATTTTTCCCTTTCACTTTCTCTAGGACTTATTCAATGGATTGTCTTGACCTTTGGTTATTTCTTCATCATAGAAAATTTATCCTTGTTGATGTCTAACTCCTCACATGCAGATCAAATTCTTTTGTAGAGTTCTAATGCTGATTTGACCATACTCTAAGAAGTCCCAGACACTTCTTAGATCCAATGTAAAATACAACATTATATTATACTTTGTCTATACCACAAGGGATGAAATCCCTTATCACATAGACAAGTCAACTCACTCTCCTAGAATTGATCACTCCATCACGAGAACTCTGACATAGAATCTGTAATGTGACCTTAGATCCAATGTCAAATACAAAATTATATTATACTTTGTCTATACCACAAGGGATAAAATCCATTATCACATAGATAAGTCAACTCACTCTACTAGAATTGATCACTCCATCACGAGAACTCCCACATAGAATATGTAATGTCACCTCTAGCCTTCCATCACTCATAGTGAATCCACATGACTAGAGAATACTTATAATGCTCAATACACATAGTCAATATCACACATGACTACTTAGGGCTATGAAGGGGCCATTCTCTACCAACCATTGGTTGAATCATCATGACCTCTCTGAGAGAATGATCTACATAATGTTTGCTCATTGCTGGAACCATGGATAACATCAACACTTGAATCATGGAGAATTATAATATTGGGAGAGCAGAGATAATGTATTTAATTAGGAAACTCCTCTTACCAGATTCGACCATTGCGAACCCCATATGGTCAATTTATTTTTTCTATGGTGTGGACCAATTTTGACTTTGGGGGATATTTGTAGCATACCAGGATTCCCAAATATTTGTAAGATTTCTAACTTTGCTTTAGGGGGAATTAGAGGATATTTTCTATGGCTACTTTTGTTCCTTTATTAATATTCTAGAAAAATATTTGACTTTTAAGATTATTAATTTTGCTTCTTGAATCCCTCGTGAATTCATCTAAGATCCTTTTAAATCTCCAAGCTATGATGGTGGCGTCTCCCACCAAAATCAAAGTGTCGTCACCAAACTGTGTGTGATTTATTCTTTTCACTCTCCGAGCTATTTTCAATCCCAAAAATTGTTTATCCTTTCTTGCTCTATCCAGATGTCTGCTCAAAGATTCATCCATAAAAATATACAAAAGGGGGGATAGTGCAAAGCCTTTCCTCAAGCCTCTTGAGCTCTTGAAGAATTCAGTTGGTCTCCCGTTAACTAGTGAGATGATCCACATGCTACTAATACATGAAGAAATCTAGACAAGCATGTCTACTGCAAACCAAAATATAGCAACGAATCAAGAAAGAAAGTTGTGTCTGACTCTACCAAATGCATTTTCCATATCTATATTAATGACCATTCCTTTCTCCCCTCTTTATTTGCTTAAGTGAATGGATTCCTAAACTAGTAAGATATTATCCACCATTTTCCTCTTAGCCATGAAGCCCCCTTGGTTTATGGAGATAATATTTTGCAACAAAGATTTAATCCCATTAGCTATGATTTTGGAGAAAAGCTTATATGAGACATTGCATAGCGAGATTGGTAGAAAGCGAGTAAAGTTCTTTGGGTTGATTGCTTTGGGAATTAGCAAGAAAGGAGGAGTTCAAGCCACCTCCCATTTTTGCAGATTTTTGGACATATTGAATCATTCTAGTTGGGTACCTTTTGATAATATGCCAACAGAGGAGGTAAAAATCCATCTAGGCCCGACGCCTTATCCAGGTTCATTTATTTAAGATCCCTGAATATTTCTTCTTCCCTCACTGGATTCATTAGTTCTTTAGTTTCCTCAGAGCTGATAAAGTTGGGAATATTATTGAGTAGAGATTCTTGCACATATAGGTCTCATTCCCCTTCTTCCGTATAGAGATTAAATTCAAAATGTTGTTTAGATGTTGTTTTAATTTGGCCCTGTGCTTCTACTTTGGTCTCATCTTCATACCTTATCTCTAAGATTGTGTTCCTCCAGAGCTAGGCTTTCGCTCACCTATGGAATAATTTGGTATTTTTGTCTCCAACTTGCAGCCATAAACTCCTTGAGATCTTAATCTCCATGTTTCTTATTCTTTTGTTAACATATTTTGATATTCTGCAAAGTATTTTTTCTCCTCCATCAACATGGAAGGGGTGAATTCTTTAGATTCCATAGCCCACCAAATTTGCCCCATTATGTCTTTAAGATCCTTGGCCATCTTTCTTTTACTATCTTCCCTTTTTATGACCCAGGTTCTTAGGGCATTGGTATTTTTAAATTTTTTATTCTCATATTAATATCGGGTAACCATTGATCCAAGTAGCCTATACTTGACCAATTAGGTCCTAGAATGAGGGGTCCTGATCCCATTGAGGGTTAAATTTGAAAGGGATAGGCCCAGGATATTCTTGTTGGTTCATCTCTAAAGAGATGGGGCTATGATGAGATCCAATCCAAGGGAGGATACAAGAGAACATTGTGAGTTGATATTCTAATAAATCACTACTTATAAGGAACCTGTCCATTTAGCAGCAATATAACCTGGCCCTATTCTCTTATTTGACCAAGTAAAACAACCACTTACAGGTTTAATATATGAAAGGTCAAACCCTCATGATATGGGATCCTCCATATATTCCATGCTTTGATATCTTACTATGTTGCTTCCTTGTATTCCGAGGCGAGTAAGGTGGTATTAAATTCCCCAATTCTAATGAGAGGGCCCCTAGTGGCTCTTGCTTGGAGATTTAGAGAATTCCAACCCAAATTTTTTCTTGAAGACATGCAAACATTAAAAATAGAAAATGAACTATCATAATGGAGATGAGTCAACCTTACTTGAAGCCAATTATTTAAATGATCCCTTTCAATTAATAATGAAAATTTAATGTAAAAGATAATAATAATTTTTAAATAATATCCTTAAAAAATTAAATATATAAATATATAAGTCAATCAAAACTAAGTAACCAATACTAAAAATATTATCCATAAATATGAAGAAGTGTTTCTTAAAATTAGTGGTAATTTTATTTTTTAGATTTTTTTTAGAATATATCATTTATATTTATTATATAAAATACATTGAATTAATAATATTCATAATCTAAAATACAAAAAAGAAGTTGAAACAATAATGAGTAGACATTTTAAACGTTTTCAAATATAATACGAAAAAAGAAATTGAAACAATAATGAGTAGACATTTTAAACGTTTTAAAATATAATTGTTTAATGAGAAATGTTTAAACACAATATCATATTTTATAAAAGGACAATAGTATTTTTTCTTAAAGAAAACAATTATTATATTTAATATTTTTGGGAAGGAAATTAAATACACATTGATGCCAAACTTAAATGCTATTTAACTTGCTAAAATTATTATTTTTCTAATATTTATATTGTAAAACTACATAACACATCATGTGCTAATACTGCATAAGCTAAAAATTAAAAAAAAAAACAAGTCGCTTGTAATATCCATGACCATTACTTAAAAACAAGTCGCTTGTGGTCTCAGAGGACGTTAACCATCATCATCATCAATATCCAAGACTATTACTTACTTCCTCTCTTTAAAAAACAATTATATAACTTCACCAAACCAACCAAAATATTATTCATAATACCCCTTTCTTTATGCATTTATTTCAATGGTTAGTTAGAGAGTGTTCACCTTTAATTATTCTAATTTACGTAAGGTACAAGTTCAAAGTATCTTTAGATAACTTATTTTCCTGGGTATTAAATTTTAGATAACTTATTTTCCTGGGTATTAAGTTTCTTAGTGCAACATTAGTGATTTTCTTAATCAATCAGAATCTAGGAATCTTTAAAGACGTGAAGCTTTTTTAAATTTCATTCTTTTACTCCTTCTAGCGAAATCCATAAAACGTATAATTCAACTCAATTATTAAATCCTTGACCAATTACATACTTCATCATAATATAATGTGAGGAATCAAAATAGAGAATTGACCCCTTCTTGATATATAATAAAGTTTTCTTAACTTACTCAATCGAAGTAATAAAGTTTTCTTAACTTACTCAATCGAAGTAGTCGCATTATTTTTCTTTATTAATACTCGATCTTAATATTACTTTAATAAAAAATTATTTTAAAATAGTTTTATAATCAATACAAACTACCCTTACTTTATATACAACTATATATAATATTATAATAAAATATTAATAACTTAATATTCTTATCATCAATACATTTAAGCCCAATTCTAGAATTATTTACCATCTTTCAAATTACAAAAATATAAACAAGCTACCAAAAATTAAGGCACTCGAGGTATTAATGAATGTATTTCAAAATTACACAAATATAAAAATTATACCAAAAATTAAGGAACTCGAGGTAGGAAAATATACCAAAAATTAAGGTACTGAATGAAATGAAAATATTTTTTAAGAAAGATATTATGTTAATATTTATAAGTCATTTGAAATATTATATTGATTTTTATAAATAAAATTAAATATAAATTTATAGTTTTGATTAATTAATTGAGGGTAGTTAAAATAGTTAAAATAGACAAATTTTGTTAGCAAAGTTGGTTTTGGCAGGATGGCAACCATACTTCGTACTCCATGAGGTAATTGGAAGGAGACACTTAAAAAATCAGCCATGTTAAAGGTTGGTGTGGCCTAGGACGAATGTGATCCCCCAATGATTTTGACGACTTAGATTCCCCTAGGTTGTGGTTTCTTAGACCACATGCTAGTTTAGCAAGTCACAGACAAACTAACAAACAAAACAAAAATGGTTGAAAATGTTTATTTTTTCCCCTTGAATAGTGCTCAAATCTCACTTTATAACAAAGTTTTGAACTCTCAACAAGCACAACCAATATTATTTGAAGTAAATATTTAATATGTTAAATATATTTTTCCATTTTATATGAATAACATTTTAAAAAATTTCATATGAATCCTTACTATTCATTTTCAATGGCAATGACAATGACAATGGAGGATGAGATGTATAAGAACATTCCACTTTATATGTTTACCATCTCAATTTTATACAATTATACATTACAAAAATAGTTTTTCATATGAATTATATTCATTATGAGCTTAACATGTCACTTACCCAACTACCATTTTAAAACTGTGTAAATGATAACAATAATTGAAATTTGAAATTTATATTAATGAATGATATTTATGATCAAATGTATTCAATTGTAGATAGAAAAATAAATTTAAACCACTAAGATTAATGAACAGTGCTCTAGACATCAATTGGGAAGAAGAGTAATTGGTAAGAATGAGAAGGTCACTTGTGATTTGGTTGCATTAGGACATGGATCCTTAAGATTGCTTAAATATATATTTTGTCAATCTTTGTCCATGCTTTTGACCGATATATTATACACAACGTGCAACCTCAATATTCTAATATATAATTCCTTCTTTCCACCAAAAGAAATTCAAATTTCATGACACACACACACACACACACACACACACACACACACACACACACACACACACACACACACACACAGACACAGATAGATCCATCCTTTGGTTGACATTGGTTCCATTACATTACCTTTCAACCTATATTGTTCTCCCTACCTAATAATAAAAGTCTATCTTGACCTACCCATGTTGAAGACCTTCTAAGCACATTAACTGGGGTTGAAACTCATTCCTAGAAAAGTTCGATGAGCCCTTGTACTCATCTATTCCTTGCATTCTGCTCCACTATACAATCTCAAACACTTATGCACGCTTGACAAATGAGCCTCCCATTACACCTCCATGCATTCCGTAGGTCACAGTAGGACCCACATATTAAAATTAGCTGAGCATGGTGGGAGAGAAAGAAAACACACACAATAAACATGTACATAATAATTACCAATATATAACCTAGAAACCATTCACTAGGAAAACCAAACTTTAAAATATATCTTTCATTACCCTAGGACAATCCTTCCAAGCCATGGCAAATATGACCAACACTAGCCGCTTGAGGTATTTTACAATGGAATTCTTCAAGCCAGTAAATAGTAAATCTATCATTGACCAAATCAAGGTTATGTCAATTACTTTATAGATAAGTCAATATTAAGCCAACATGCCCCCTTAAAATTGACTTGGGATAATCACCTACCACCCTCAAAGTTTATAACATGTATTTGGGAATACAACATGCCCCCCTTAATTTTCACCTAGATCTATGTCTAAATTTTACATTGATGACCAATAAACCATGGTACACATGCCTAAACATATCTCTTAAATCCATATGTCCATTTGCATATGATCAATGTTAGTAACTCCAAAAATAAATGCTTACAATTGTATACAAAAGCATGTGATTCTTGAAGCATATACTTGCTTCATTACCTACATCCCTCCCGCTCCAAATACAATAAAATAATCCAAATAATTCTTTATCATTGCCCCATAAGTTATTCTATCATTTACCATATCTCATAACTCTACACCTCCATGGATCTCAGTTTTCCACTACTCTTGTTGGAGAGTCCAGGTCTACTAATCTCTAATACCATAATAAAATTAAATAAGAATGGTGGGAGAGAAAGAAAAATATGAAATAAGCATGCACACAATAATAACCAATATTTATCATGGAAACCATTTACTAGGAATACCATCTTTCAAAATATATATTTCATTACCCTTTGCAAATTCAATCAACATCGACCACTTAGAGGCATTTTACAATGAAGCTTTCCAAGCATTTAAATAGGCTTCATCACATGCTAATACCATGGGAAAATACTATGGGTTACCCAAGAACACGGGCCTATAAAACCACCAATAGTAAATTCATCATTGACCAAATCGAGGTTATATTAATTACTCTATAATGGAGTCAATATTAATCCAACATTAGAAAAAGGTATATAATTGAGATCCCAAGGGTTTATGACAATATATAAACTATCAGAAACAACTACCGAAAATAACTGTCAAAAGCAACTACATGATACAATGACCAATAATTAGAGGGTTTTAGAGGTCATGCTTACCTACTTACCAGATATGGGATTTTGTGTATTAGCTGTCAAATATGGCATAAGCTAGCTTCATATTTTAGGACATATTGGAAGGTGGCTCAAATTTCTTGCCTTGGAAAGTATGGGTAACTTTCTTATTGAAAGATAATGATCTCTAAGTATTGTTAAATATGTTGTTACTCCACCTAAAAATCTATAGTAGTTGGAAGTTCACAAGAAGAAGGAAGTGAACACCAAGTGGATGATCCTTGATGCTATAAAGGATCATTTGATTACTCACATATCCAAGAAGAAAATACCAAAGGAGATTTTCAATGGCTTGGTGAGCCTCTTGTAGAGTGAGAACATAAACATGAAGATGATATTGCAGAACAAACTCAAAGCTATAGAGATTAACCTATCGGAAAATTTTATCGGTTACTTGATGAAGGTCAAGAAGATTAGTGATCAACTTGTAGTAGTTTGTGAGAATATTGAAGATCTAGAGCTACTAAACATGACACTGAATGGATTCTTAGTTTCATGGGAAACATTTGCCTATAGAATTTGTGCTCATGAAAATATTTCATCCTTTGAAATACTATGGGATAAATGTATCCAGGAGGAGACTTAGATGGATTCAAAGGCCAACAAGAAGTTTGGTGATGATAACCTATCCCTCTTTGGACAAACAAAGAAGGGTAGAGGTAAAGGACCTAATGAGGGAAAGGGAAAGAGTGAGGAGTCAACCTCACAACCAAGGAAGAAGGAATTGAGCAAGGCCAAGTGCTTCATTTGTCATAAGCAAGGGAAACATGGATCATAATTTCTAGATAAGAAGAAAGGAAAAGGGAAGAAATAATGGAAGCAAGTGGCAACATCTACACAAATTCATATGAATGAGTTTTCCACCAAATTTGAGAAGGATTGATGGTATCTTTACTTTCTACCATCATGATTATGAATGTTAATGGAAAATCTCAGTCAATGAGGACAAATACTGTTTCCCTGGTATGAATGGTTCATATCTAGAACAAAACAAACTATAATGCAAAGAAACTTTCCCTAGAAATCTAGATCACTTGAATTAAACTGCTCTCATACCTTTCAACAGGCAGATCCGTCGGTCTAAACTTGTTGTGTTCGAGCTATGTGGTTAATGGACCTGCAATAGACACAAAAGAACAAATACCAAATGAGAGTAACAAGATAATCTATACCTCTATGTTGATGACCAAGGAGAAAAACAATAAACAAAGTATTACAATGGAATAGACAATGTTTATAGGAAATAAAACAATGCTTGTATTAATAGTAAAAAAAGGAGAGATCACGACCAAGCCTTGGTGTTGGGAGCTTCTACCAATGGAACCTTTCCTCAAGCTTCACCTTTCCTCTAATGACTTGAAGAAGGTTTGGGATTATTTGGCCAGAGATTTGGTGCTTTAACACTATCTTCCTCCCTTTCCCATAAGGGTTGAGCCAATATTTAAATCCTATAATGGATAGGATGGGTTGAGGATTCAAAGGAGAAGGTTGAAAGATAATCCAAGGATAAAGGAATTTGATTTCGACCTGTCCAGATTCTTAGGGATGAGGTTCCATGAAGGTCTCTTCTCAAAACTTCTCAAAACTTCTAATTTTTTCCTTTTTACGATGAGCACTACACTTTTCAGAATGGAAACAAGTGGTGTTATGGGGTACCGCCTACTGCATGAAGGGAACAAGTGGAAACACAACACATTGCAAGTGGGAAAGGTGCGTTATTGACTTAGGTAACACCTGCAGTTAGTTGATAATTTTTGGTGATTTAAAACATGGAAAACACAAGGGACCAATCCTCTTTCTTTCCTTTCTCCACTTCAGACTCTGAGGGATTAGAGCAAACAATGGGATACCCATATCATAATACAATGGTGAAAATATTTAGGTGTAACAAAATCCCCCCCAAAGTATGAGGCTAGAGGGAAATGATAGGAAACATACTTTAATAGAGTAGGTTATGACTTCGAGGCAAAGGTCCAAAGGTCGGAACTCATCAAAAACAAAGATCATTCTGCAGTACTTTTACACTTTGATATATGTACTAAATGACTCACAACATGGATGCCGACCAATACAACACATACCCATGTGAGATACAAAAATTCATGGCGACTGAAATACGCCGTAGATCCATACAAAGAAGACTCAAATTTGGACATAGCTACCAGACATACATGGTATATCTCAGTGTCATACATACACAAATATGAGAAAAACCACGAACATACAATGTGGACCCATGCAATGAATCATACACAATACTCCATCGCATCCTGGGGCAAGCAAACCATAACAAATGAATGCTCAATGAACACCTAGGGTATTTATCTCATTCCCAAGAAAGTATGACTCTATCCATGTGAATAGATGTATTGAAGTTGAACATGGTAGAAACCAATTGATTATCAGTCAATGATGTGAACCGTTAACAAGCCTGAGGGAAATAACCTTTAATGTCAATGATTCCCAAGGTACCTTAGTAAGTTCCTCCAAATGTGAATAGAGGAATAGATGTCAAACACTCAACTGAATCCTTCAATCAAAGGCCAATGATAAAATCCTATTGTCGAAAGTGAGGAAACCTCCCATTGAAGCATGCAGATCTCAAGGTACTAACTTGTTTCTAAGACTAGTTCCTAGAATACGTGTTGATGTCGACATGAAAAGTCTCATCGAAGGAGGGCCATGATGAATCCCACATCAATGACACAAAAATCGAAACAAAGTTGTTGGAAATTGAGTATGAAGTAACCACAGGACTAACACAAAGGTAAAAGAAACAAAAGAGAGGTAGGTTTGACTGCAGAGGGTAATCCTTGACACACAAATTTGCTTTGAACATCAGATGACATGACCAAAGACTTGGAAGCATTGACTTGACAAGGAAGATACCAGGATACAATGCGACGAAGGATGATGCATTCTTTGAAATGACTCAAAGGAGTGACATGACTCATTAAAATGGATCGACTCGGAGACAAGATGAAAACCCAACTATTTTAATGAAATGCAGACATGTGCCATGTTCAAAGGTGACTAGAAAGCTACCATTAATACAAATGAAACACAATTTTCCTTCCCTTAATTTTCCCATCATGATTGATGAGTGCCTCTTTGCTTTTTAGTGAGATAGAAGAGGGTAACAAAATATCATTACAAATTATCATAGGATAAGTCCATTCTCATTTATTTTTTGAACCTAAGAAAGGAGGGGTTCTTACCCAAAGAGGGTCTTTGAATGCTTGGTTTAATGATTCCAATGAAAGAAAACTCGGTGTCATTCATGTTTAGAGAGTCTGAACGGAACTAAAGAAGACTCTGAAAAGTTCTTTTTCATAAATTTTAGTCCCCGAGGCTCGAAAAAGTATAAAATAATACTGTGGAGAACTCTTCTAGTTAATGAGTTGGATAGAGTGTACCTTTTCTGTAACTAGTCTAACCAAACCAAAAAAGGGGTAAACTACCATCGGAAAGATTACCTTTCAAGTGCTTTAATGAGCGTGAAAGTGACAAGTTCACTCGACAATATTTTCATATTTCGAGAGTCGAAAAAGAGCTTAAAGATAACTTCCAAGGGGTTCCTTTTTCGTGAAGAGTTTAATGAACCTGAAAAAGTGATAAAAGTAGGCTCGAAACCTTTGTATTAACATTTAACGAGCATGAATATGGTTTCAAGAGTGATTAGAAGTTTTTTTCGATTTTGTAGAGAATGAAAAAGGAGAAACCAAAACTCTTCGTAACCAGAAATACTGTGAAACATGATTCACAACAAGATCTAGGAGCTAAAGGAATCCTCACAACTCAAGATATTCACAAAATATGTAGAAAAATAGTGAAAAGACTGAAATTAACACATAAAATTGGAGCCAATAATAATTTTTTTTTATCACTATCCAATATTTAAATACGCCTGGAACATGTTTATATTACATTTGGATAAAATTGTTAACCTTTGGAGGCAATTTGGATGCATACATGTGGCAGGCTTAGATTGGACCTCAAAACCCCCCTTGGTGGACCAATGAGCTCCCAAACCACCTCAAACATCCATGAATTCCTATGGGAATGTGAATGGTGCATGCTAGGAAATAAATAAAGGTAGGGTAGGCCTGGTGGAGTTCACGGGTGAGTGGGAATGGCTCTAGGAAGCAATAAATGGTCCAAAAGGACCCAAAACACCCAAATACCATGCATGGGCGCCTCTGGTTAACTAATTTCCCTATTTTATGGAGTGGGAGCACACCAAGGAATAAACTGTCATAAATGAGGGTGCATGTGTAATCAAAATGATCAAATGTGGGTGCATTAATGAGTCCAAAACACTAAAAGGACCTTGCTTGACCAACATAACCTAGTTTTGGACCATATAACATAAGTATGAAACTAATGAAAATGTGTCCTAGGTGTATGAACATGGCACTAAGGTGGTGTAATGATATAACACCCCCCATAAGACTTAACTATTGCAAATACATCACAAAATTATTGAGGCCCTGGCAACCAGGCCAAGAGTCACCCATACAATCTAATGAAAAATAAAACTGCTTAATAAACTAAGGAAAATGGGGAAAACCTCATGGGAACCGCCCCCTCAAATTAAGCAGGAACAAGAAAAACAAGCTATACTTAGGAGAAAAATATTCCTCTTTGGGTAATAACTTGCAAAAATGTTGTTGCAATTTGCAGTACTTTGCAGCAACATGGTTCTTCTATGTAGCAACATCTTGAAGCTGTGCATGTGAACCTCTCAATGTTTTTATGATCTGATGGATGTTGTATGTGTTTCTTCTTTCCGGAGGAGGAATGGAATGATCAATTTTGTTCTTCTGTGGTCCAAATGGTTGATCATTCGGTATCATCAAGTAGCACTTTTCTAGAAACTTGTTGCACCACTCTGAAGAGAGTGAATCTTTATGAGAGAGTGAAACATGCTCATTTTTATACTAGGACCTTGTTCTCCTTTTGTCTTTTGGATTCCCAACACCGTCCCCAACTGCTTCAATGAGCTTTTGGTCCCATTTAGGCTTTCCATTGATTTGGGCTGGGAGATGGATCTAGATCTAGATTCTCATGAGGTACAACCTCAATATCAAGATCATGCTGATCTTGTTCCTCTTCATCTGAATCTGAAACATGTGACAAAATATCATCATCAAAAGGAAGTGGAGGGGTGTTTATACCTTCTTGTGCTTCAGATGGTGGTAGATCAAACAACTGATCTTCTTCAAACTGAACACTTTGCTCTATGAAGCATTTCCTACTTGCAACTTCCATAAACTTATATGATTTTTCATCCTCGACATATCCCAGTAGTATGCATTTGCTACTCTGGTCTTGGAAGGTAGTTCTCTTATCCATGGGTATTCTAGCCCAAGCTTAGGAACCAAAAAATCTCAAGTGAGAGACATTAGGCTTATGCCCATGCAATGCTTCGAATGGAGTGGCCCCAACCACTGATTTACGAGGAACTCTATTGTGTATGTATGAAGCACAGTTTACAGCTTCAGCCCAAAGAGAAGGAGGACGATTCTTGGCTTGGAGAAGACAAGTTGCCATCTCCTTCAATGATCTATTTTTCATCTCAACCACACCATTTTGCTGTGGTGTGTATGGAACCAAGTGTTCCATTCGAATCCCCTCTAATTCACAATAATGTTGAAAATATCTTTTAATGTATTCACTTCCATTATCTGATCTAATGGACTTGATATTTTTCTTGAAACTATTCTTAATCAAAGCTTTAAAAACATTAAAAATTCCAAATACTTATGATTTCTGTTTCATGAAATATACTCAGCAGAACTTTGAACAATCATCAATAAAAAGTAAGGAAATACCAACTGGAACCATTGTTTGATGTTGTAGGCATAGGTCTTGAAACATCACTGTGTATCAGATCAAGTATGGAGGAAACTCTATTTTCCTTCCCAAATTCATACCTCTTCTCTGGATGCTTACCTACAAAGCAACCATAACATACTCCATCTTTTGTTTGGATGAGAGGCAATCATTCAACCAGTTTTTCATTGTGGAGTTTCCCAAATCTCTCATTCCATAACTTACTAGTGTTGTTGCCATGAGTCAATAAAGATGTTGGATGTGAAACATGTAGGAAATGGGAGAACTCATATGCCTTTGAGGCATGGTTATCAAACCCTTTCGCTATGATATTTCTCGTAGCTTTTTCTGTGACTTCAACCAAGTCAGAGTCGAAGGTAACTCTCTTGGGAGAGCCTTTATGGGCAATCTAATAAACATACAATAGATTCCCCACAAGAGAGGGCACATAGAGAACATTCTCAAACTCACCATGTTGGATTTTAACAGAACCTCTCCCAACAGCTGGGATTTGGGAGTCATCTCCCATGTGAATGCTAGTTCCTCCTGATAGAGTGAGAGTGGAGAAGTATTCCTTGGAGGAAACCATGTGGTTGGATTCTATCGAATCAATCAAGTAATATTTCAACTGAGTGAGGCCTGCCTTCAAGGCATGGCATCTCTCTTGATCTTCTATCAGTTGTCCAACATCAGACTTCTTTGCTCCTTGTGGAAGGGAAATCATGTTATGTTCAAGGAGTGTTGACAGTTGTTCGATTGTCTTCTTCATACACTAGCTCTTTGGACAAAAGCCTCTGATATAGTATGGACATCAGTATTCTCTAATTTCTTCTTTTCCTTGGAACCCGAGGCTCCTTCAGAAGATCTTTGGTTCTCCTTTGGATTCGAATAAGTGGCTTTGGGCTCCTTCCCTTTTTGCTTCCCTCTAACTTGCGCATTGTTTGAGTTTGTCATTAAGAGTTCTTGATTCTTGGAGGTCTGAATCACTAACATTTGAACCAATCTATCTTGCTTTTGTGTTAGGGACTCAACAAAATAATCTAGAGAAGGCATCTTCTGATTGGGGATGGAAGCTCTTCCAGAAAGGAATTTAGAGACAAAGAATAAGTACTCAGAACCAAATTTTCTAAGAATAGACATCACAATATGCTCATCTTTCCTCTCCAATCCACATTGTTTGCATTGCAGTACTAGATACTTATACTTTGTGAAGACTTGTTGAATGGTTTCAAAAATTCTGGGCTGTAAAGCTATGAGATCATTCTCCAATATGTTCCCTTGAAGCTCATATTGTTTTCCAAACAAATATTCAAGCTTATCCCAAGCTTCCTTCAGAGTCCTAAGTCCCTCAAGGTGGAACAAAAGATCCCGAGAGATATGAGTACACATGAAGCCAAAAGCCTCATCGATCCGATTCAAAAAATTATTCTTCTCAACATACTGCCACGACTCAGTTTCTTTGCTCATAGTCATCCTATATAGGCCAAGCTTGCAGAAGGCTACCTGCATATCTTCCCTCCAATCTGAATAGTTGAAAGGTTTAAGGATTTGGGTTACGAGAGCTAAGTAATCCATCTTTCTGTATGCTAAGACAATCAATTCCTCAAGAGTATACGTAGGTACCTGCAAATTACACTGCAAAACTATAATAAATTCACAATCATGTTAGTTTCAAGCCTTTCCACCTCGACATGTACACTTTCTCAGAGTTCGTCACACCTGGATAGAATTCTCTGAGCATAATTCAGAGGGAGCAAGGCTATCATTCTAGGATTTATGTGGAAACTCAGCTACTTCTGGTGTACAATGGAGATTGGACAATACTTGTTGCTAGCCTGAACAAGGCTTTGATACCATGTTAAATTATTGAACCATTGATGTACATGAAAGGAGAGCAATTGAAAGGTAGAATTTTGCAGTGGAAAAATAAGAACAATGTACACTGAAGAAGACAAATTTCAGATAAAAATGATAACTATTGATCAGTAAATTACAACATTAATCTTCATTAATATAAGAATATTACAACAATGTTACAATAAGCAGAATTCAAATCACGTGGATAAGATTCGAATCTACCAACTGAGTAGCTAACCAGGAGTGTCTAAATCACTGCATGGGAGCCATTAGTCTAACTCCTAATGTCCAAATCAGTCCGACAATCAGTTAAGCTAGTTAAACCAGTTAAAATGATGAGGTGGGCGGAAAAAGGTGCCACTTCCCCATATAGCCATCCAAAACTGGTGCTAGACTAATTGAGAGTGATCTAATTGAATGTAACTGGAGACTAACTCAACATAACTGCTTACCAACCATAACCATCTAATGGAGGATGCTGGTGGCACTCAGAGTGGCTCCTAAATTTAGGGAATGATCTTAGAGGCACATAAACTCATGCATGAACATGCCGTAAGTGGTAGTTAACCTCTATATGTGTTCCCACACTCTTGTACAGTAATAATGTCGCCCTAAGCTAGGAAAAATGATCAAATAGACTATATGTTGACAAGGGAGGATTATATAATCCTAAAAAAACATAATTTTATTGGATGACCTTGATCCCTACATCATATTGCTCAATATCCAAGCCAAGAAAATGTTTCAACAATCCAAGGTCAATCATAGAAAACTCACTATGCAAAGAGGACTTTATTGATCCTATATCATCAATGCAACTTCCTGTAATCAAAAGGTCATCAACATACAACACTATGACTTGAAATAAATCACCAATATGCTGAAAATATACATTAGGACCAGATTTGCATCGCTCAAGGCCTAGTGAAAGAAGGAATCTAACCATCCTGGCATACCAAGCCCTGGGGTCTTGCTTGAGGCCATAGAATGACTTCCTCAACCTGTAAACAAGTGAAGGATCATGAATGAAACCTTTAGGCTGCTGCATATAGATATCAGCATGAAGGCCACCATGAATAAAATCACTCTTCACATCCATGTGGTGAACCTCCCATCGCTTAGATGCATCAATGGCTAAAACTAGCTTGATTGAGTCCATCTTTGCAACTGGTGCGAATTTCTCTGTATAGTCCACTCCTTGGACCCGAGAGAAGCCTTTAGAAACCAAACTAGAATTTTACTTGATATATTAACCATATACATCCACTTTGTTCCTATATACCCACTTACATTGCACTAGTTTTCTCTTGGAAGGTAGAGGAACCAACTCCCAAGTTTCATTGTCTTGCAAAGACTTGAACTCTTCTTGCATGGCTGTTTTCCATATTTGGTCAAATGAAGCTTCCTGACATGTATGAGGATAATATCTAACCATAATAAAGTATCTCTCTATAATATTCAATTCACAAGTGGAGAAAGCATTGTGAAATTCGCTAGTCTTCCTAGAGTCTAGTCGATCGACAACAAGATCACCGACTGCTTGTATGGTTTTCTCAGCCCACTTTGCCCGAATGGGTGAGTCATGATATAAATGCATGTCATCATAATAATCATAATAAATACTATAATCAGAAAAATCATAGGAATAATCATCACTTACATCATCATGGAGGGGAGGATGTGAGCAATCCCCTTGAGCTAGTTCAATCTCCTACATGGGCTCTTCTTTGAACTGTACACTCCTTTCAATGAATGTTTTCTGAGATGAGGGATCAACAAGATTGTAAAAATTTGCATATTCATCACATATAACCATAATGGACTCCTTGATTTGAGGTTTAAATGCCTTTCTCTTCTCGAGAGGAATTCTATCCCAAGCCTTTGAGCCAAAAACCTCGAAATGAGAAACATTGGGATTGTGACCACTCCAAACCTCAAATGAAGTTTTTCCTTCCAATGCTTTGTGTGGAGCTATGTACTAAACATATTCAGCAAAATTTATAGCTTCATCCCATAGCTTAGGTGACATATCCTTTTCATTCATCATGCATGTTGCCATCTCTTTCAAAGCTTTGTTCTCATGCTCTTCAACACCATTTTGTTGTGGTGTGCAGGGCACATAATACTACATTTGAATGCCACTATCATGACATATCTGCT
Source organism: Pseudotsuga menziesii (assembly GCA_001517045.1). Classification (NCBI taxonomy): domain Eukaryota; kingdom Viridiplantae; phylum Streptophyta; class Pinopsida; order Pinales; family Pinaceae; genus Pseudotsuga; species Pseudotsuga menziesii. Next base: position 563,520 of record LPNX010986451.1, on the reverse strand, counting down.
GTAATTTCTTTTCAACATACTCCTTTCCATTTTTAGTCCTAATAACCTTGATTTTATTGCCACACATGTTCTCAACTAAAGCCTTGAACACTTTGAAAGTCTCAAAGACTTCAAATTTTTGCTTGAGAAAATACACCCAACAATACCTTGAACTCCCATATGAGGGCATGGGAAGAGGACCTATCATATCTAAATGGATCAAATCAATCACTTGTACAACCCTCCTAGCCTTCCCTCTGTCAGATTTGCGATCAACAAATTTTCCCATTATGCACCCTTTGCAAGTGCCTTTGGAAAACTTAATGGTAGGAAGCCCTTAAACCATGATATCCTTGCTTAAATATTGGAGGTACCTGTAGTTGAGATGGACATACATCTCATGCCACAACTTGATAGTATCATTGGAATGTGATGAGAGAGCATTCCCTTGTGAGTAAGGGAGGAAGTGAGAGAACTTATACATTCTCGAATCATGGTCAGCAAAACCCATTGCAACAACTTGGCCTGTAGAGATCTCTTAGATCTCCACATCATCTTGAGTAAATGTTACTTCCTTGGATGTACCCATGTGTGTCATTTTATATATAGAGAGTAGGTTCACTTCAGGATCAGGTACAAACAACACATTGTTGAAATACCCATCTTCTAGGTTGATCTTGCCAATTAGTTTGGCTTGGATCTTTGATTCATCACCGATGAGAATGGATGGACCACTGTAAGGATATATGGACGAGAAGGAATATTGCATGGAAGCCATGTTCCTCAAGGAACCTAAATCTATGAGGAAGGTTGAAGAGCATGATGACCCAACAACCAAAGTAAGAATGGCATCTATCCTTGTTCTCTGAGCTTGAACCTCCCCATTTCCTCCTTGCGCCTTCTGGCAGTGGGATGTTGTTCTTCTGAAGGAGTTGCACCATCATGTCAATTATTTTCTTCATGCATGCAGTCTTTGGATGCCACCTCTTGTGACAATAAGTGATTTTTTTCTTCTCTTGCTTCTTCTTTTCTTTTTCCTTGCTAAGATTCACACCCTGATCTGAAGATTTGGGCTTGTCATGATTCTTCTTCTCTTAATGCTTCACATCCTTGGATTTATTCTTTCCTTTGGCCTGATTTGAAACTCCACTAGCAAGGGATTGATCCTTGGTGGATTTGATGGTACCCATTTGCACCAACTTGTCTTTTTTCTGAGTCAAGGACTCCATGAAGTATGCTAGTGAAGGGATTCTCCAATTTCGAGCTGTCAGCTTGTCTGAGTGGAATGAGGAGATAGACACTGAGTACTCAGGGCCTAGATTTGAAAGGATGTCCAAGATCAGTTGTTATTCCTTCTTGTCAATGCCACATTGTTTTAGTTAAAGCAACAACTATTTGAACTTTGTGAAGAAATCCTGGATTGTCTCAAAGTGAGTTGGGATTAATGAGATCAATTCATTTTCGAGTTGGTGTCCTCTCATCTCATTGGTATTCCCAAACAGTGACTCAAGATTGAGCCAGACTTCATTGGGCATAGTAATACTGTCTACATGGAATATAGGATCCCTCGATATACTGAGACAAAGCATCCTGAATGCTTCATCCAATCTGTTGAAGTACTTCAATTTTTCCACAATAGAGTTGGGTTTGTTCTCAATCCCCATGGTGCATTAGAGGAAATTTAGGGTCTAAAATGGGCCTTATAAGAAAATGAGCCAACAATAAATTCTTTGAGTTTGAATTCAAGAACCAATAGAATTTAAATAAAATGAGTCAACCTGAATGGTTGACTTGACATATTTGTCATAAAAAACTACTTTATTGTTTTTATTTTCGACATATCTCTATGTTTTTTTACTCAAATTTCGAGCGGGAGGGCTTGTTGGATGCATAATTAAATTCCACATCCAATGAGTATCCACACTGCATAATTTTGACAAACCCCGCTACCCCAAAAACAATAAATGCTTGAAAAAATGTGATGATGACATCAAAAAAANTCTTCCTCCAAAATTAATAAATATTATTTTATTATTTTAACTATTATTTTATTATTTTCCTTAGGAGGCCCATTTTAGACCTCAAATTTCCTCTAATGACTCTCTAGAGGCATTTTGACCTGACCTATATCACCATATCGGGCTTCCATTCAAAATAGTTGAATGGGGTAAGCAAGACATGATTATGCTTCTTTTATGATTGCACATTGAGTGACAGAAACTTTGGAAGTACCTGCAATACAAACACTCGAATTTTTCTGGAAGAAACCTTAGATAGAAACTCAAACGCTTTGGATTTCATTTGTAGCTCCAAATATCTATGATAACATGTGAAAATATGATTCACAACAAGATCTAGGAGCTAAAGGAATCCTCACAACTCAATATATTCACAAATTATGCAGAAAAATAGTGAAAAGACTGAAATTAACACACAAGAATGGAGCCAATAACAGAGTTTATTATCACTGTCCAGTATGTAAATATGCCTGGAACATGTTTATATTACATTTGGAGAAATTTTTTATCCTTTGGAGGCAATTTGGATGCATACATGTGGCAGGCTTAGATTGGACCTCAAAACCCCCTAGGTGGATCAATGAGCTCCCAAACCACCTCAAATGGTCACAAATACCTTTGTGAATGTGGCTAGAGAATGCTAAGACATAAATGAAGGTAGGGTAGGTACGGTGGTGTGAATGGGTGAGTGGGAGTGTCTCTAGGAAGCAATAAATGGTCCAAAAGGACCAAAAACACCCAAATACCATGCATGGGCACCTCTGGTCAACCAGTTTCCCTGTTTTATGGAGTAGGATAGCACCAACGACTAAACTGTCATAAGGGCACATGTGTAACTAGAATGATCAAATGTGGGAGCTTGGGTGCATTAATGAGTCCAAAACACCAAAAGGACCTTTCTTGACCAACACAACCTAGTTTTGGACCATATAACATAAGTATGAAACTAATGAAAACATGTCCTAGGTGTATGACCATGGTACTAAGGTGGTATAATCCTCCAACAAATACTTCTCCATGAGCCCTGTAATTCTCAACAATAGATTGTTAAGCACTAATTTGGTCAAAATTAAGCAATATAGGACCATTATGGGAAAAAATAATAAAAATTATTAATAAATAATCCAAAAAAGTGAATAAATAGGGGTGGATAAATCTCAAATTTGGAGTAAAATCAAAATGTTTTAATACTTGAGAATTATCTTAAATGGTCTCTAATGCCTCTGTTTGGTTGTTCAGCAGGATTAGAAGGCCACCATGGTAGTGTGGAAGGAGATGGAGCATGAATTGAATGACATCCATGGCGCCAATGGCCACAACACGATGAGTGCGTTTCGGGAGTATGGACTCCTAAAGTTCTTTCAGGTGCCAAGTATTAGGGTCCAAGTACGATTATTGGAGCACTTGATCAGTATGTGGAATCTTGAACAACATTACTTTGAGGTGGGGGCCCACATACTTACTTTGGATTTAGAGGATATCTACTTCCTCATAGGAGTATCCATGAGGGTTGCACCTATTTCATTAGCTAGTCCACGAGGGGGGTCATTACCACTGAGGGTCTCATTGTTTAGTATTGTTTTCCTAGGACACAGACAAGAGGGAAAAATATTCCCATCAAAGATATAATGGGCCTACCTCTTAGGACTGTTTTGTTCACTATGTAGTGATTAGAAGGAAGTCATGGGGCTCATCGGGATTCTAGGGCACACATGCTGTATGACTTGAACGCCATGGCTCCTACAATATTCAACTAGGCAGAGGGCCTATTGGTGGTGTTAAAGAACCAACTCACTAAGTACTAAAGAGGTGAGTTGAAATAGTTTGGGTACGAAACCATCTTAGTATATTTCTTTCTAGAGAGGGTCCCACTGCTGAGGTCCCAAGTTTCCATCAACGATCTTGGTTTCAGTAATCCACACATGCTACGATAGGTTGAGGTGATGGTCCTCCATGGTGGAAGTGGGACAAGGGTCAAGTACAAGGAACCATTCTTCCAATGGCTAAGTGACTAGCTGCTGATGATAGAGTATTACGCATACCCAGGTACCGACTTCCGTGGTGATCTTGACTTGGATCTTCCTGAGGGAGAGTAGTGGGGGAACCTCAGTAAGAAATACACTATGATGCATGTTTTTATTTTTATGATTTTTATGTGTGATACTGAGACACGTTTTCCTATTGTGCAGATGTCAGAGCAGCTAGACCATGGGGATCCTCGCCCATTGACAGGCGAGCGAGGTCCATATTTGTGCGACAGGAGGCTAACGGGGAGCTACAGGAGGTTGAAGAGAACCTCCAAAGTCTTACCATAGAAATCCCTGACATATTTGTATATTATCTCCCAAGGAGGTACCAATGACACATAACTAGTGTGTCGAGACGTTTTGGTCGCTTGCTACGCAGAGTGGCAAGGGCCGTCATGTGTTACCACGATCATCATAAGTGCTCAGTAGGAGATGTATACTGAAAGCCACAAGCTTCAATATTTTGTTATCTTATTGTGCTAAAAGATATCATGCTTCATATTTGGTCTCGGGACCACATTTTTGTACAAAACGTCTACACACACACACACACACACATACACATTTCTTTTTGTAGCTCACCATAGAATTTTGCAATGGAATTTATTTACATGGATCTCGTCTTTTTACACTGCTTATTTTACAAATTTACATGTTATTTTAAAGTATCAAAATGTCAAGAATGTGCAATATTCCAATCTAGAAGGTAATTAGCAAGTGAATTCACAATTGAATTGAAATATCTTAGGACATGTTGATAGGTTATGGACTCAAATGATTGTTCAAGGAAACACACTCTCCAAAAGAGATAAAGGAGTACGTGGTGGGAGATGACATAGACGTGATTTAACTGAGAAACCATTAATTGAGACTCTAAATAGACAACCATATGATCAACACCATAGAAGGAAGCTTCGGTCAACCATCCTATCTGTTATCCACTAAGTTGCACTTATGGGATTTTTCAAGTGAGCCACCAAGGATAGGAACAAATCAATTGTTCTTACTCAATGCTTGGAAGTTCCATGGTTTCATTAGGGCTAGTTGTGGTCCCTTTTTCTTATGTTCACACCTCCTCGGGGGAACTGTAATAAATTACATAGCATGATGGTCTCTTTTGTAAAAGGATTGGCCTTCATAGGACTTGATCATCAAGGTCATCATCCTGGAGTGTTTTTTCCCTTGTTGATTATGTGATGTTTTTTAAGCGACATATAATTTTCGAGTTTTTCACTCAAAATGCTCCAAAGCCGGGATGGTAAAATTGGTGATTATGTATTAAAAGGTTATTAAAGCCTAGGGTTTATGTATTTGTTGAGGCTTGGAAAATCATAGGCAACAACAGCAAGGGATTCTCCCCAGTCAATGTTCCCAACTAGCCCGTGACTGTTTGGTATGGGGAATCCATCCGGTTTACGTTCCGGCTACCGTAGGTCAAGTAACAAAAATAAAAGGTTTTACCGGTTGCGGCCCGGTCCACCGTATGTATTTTTGTGTTTTTGAATTTAAGTATGATATGCAAGTGCCTATCTAAAATGCATACTGATAAAGAATACGAGGAGCGGTCACAATTTGATGCGCAGGTTCTTACCTCTCGTCTTAAACTCTCTCGCATCTAAATCACACACAACAAGAAATAAAACTAACTAACTAAGCTATCCCTAGGGAGTGAGATTATCATTTAATGAGTAATGTATTACTGTTCATGTATTAAGAGAAATCATAGGTAGCTGTTCTCATTTCAAAACACATAAACATGAATAGATAGATGAACAACAAGATAGCTCATTTTTTGTGAAAACATTCATTACTCATAGTGGAAATTATCATAAAATAAACCAGAGAACATTCATACAAGAACATAGGTTCAACAAGTTAGAACGATCTCATAGTTAATGAATAAAAGCTGAAAGCGAAATAGTTCCCCTTCAACAACATTCATTGCATAGCATTTGAACATTCCACCAAAGCTTCCTCCAACAGGCAAAATTGTAATTATCTATTGCAAAACGAAATAGTTCCTCTTACAATGTGTTCTCACAAGTCTAACTGGGAAAAATTCCTGCTTCCTTCTAATTTTCCTATATTTATACAAAACCGCAAAACCTTTGGGTTGCCTCACCAGTGACCTTTGGGATCCCCCAACCGTTTTAATCTCACAATTTTGTCTTTTGTGAGTGCTCATGATTCATACAAACGTTATATTTCAAATGAAGATTAATATTTACAGGCACTTTGTAAAAGGGACCGAATTGGTAACTAACGAACTTCCCAAGCCTGGGACTCTGTTCTTAATGATTACGCTCAGTAATCCATTGGTCCTTTTGAGATCCTGTTGATCTCAGACTTCCGCTATCTTCTTTTCCTTCAAAAACATCTCTGTTTCTTTATGCTTTAACTGCTTCTTTATTCAACCAACTTACTTCTGAGTTGTCCTCCAGCTATGTCTTCTTTGCAGCAATAATCATCAGCTGGATCTGAGAAAATCTCCCATGTCTATCTGCGATCAACACAAAAAATGCATCATTTATCCAGACCACTTTTCAATGAACGTAAATCATACTACCAATAAAAATGAGCATCGACAGTAAAAACCCGGGACTGCGCTTTCAACGTGGAAACCTCAAACCTGATAAAAAACCAAGAAATTCATTGCCTAGGGCGAGAAAAACCCCACCGATGGTAAAACTAAACCTCCGGCAGATAAAAACTTCATCGGTGAATTGAAACAAATAACGTCTGTCGGTTAGTTTAGTAAAACGCCTCAACGGTGGGTAACCCATGGTCTAGGTGCTCTAGAGCAAAACAAAACATCGGTGAAACAAAGCATTACAATGGGATTCGAGACATCAGAGGTCGGAACTATTATAGAATCGGACGGTTAGTCTATTAAGGAACCGCAATGGTGGGAATCAAATAGACACAGCTTCCTCCCACGGTTATGAACTGCTCCGATAATGAGGAAAAGCGATAAACTCGCGGGATCGACCAAGGTAGGGGCTATGCATTGGAACATTCATCGTTTAGCTTCCGCAATGGCGACTCTGTAGAGAACTGCGGCTTCGATACACTGTACAAAATACCTCCGACAGCGAAAAGAAAAACGCTGATAGTAAAATAAAATGACAGAGAAAAACATGCATCGACGAACAACAGACTTTACATCAGGTCATTCATTATAAAGCTTCCGCAAGGGCGGCTGCGTAGGTGACTATGAACCCGACTCATAATTAAAAAACCTTCCAACAAAGACCAAAGGAAATCACCAGTAAGTCAAAATCAAGTTCAACATAGTAGCCTCAGCAGACAAATATATTCATTCAACAATCAAAATGATCAACAATCTGCATTGAATTAATCTCAAAAAGATCAAACTCACGGCAGAGGAACAACAAAGTTCAGCGATCCAAACAAAACTAAGCAAGACAAAATTAAAAGGGGGGTCCAAAATTTAATTTTTTTTTTTTGGGAAACGTTGCAGCTGCAACAATTGGCGACTACCTGGTGAACCCAGATCTCTGGACAACTTCTTCCTTAAGTAACAGATTGTTTAACAATAAAACCAACATGTTGAATTTTTCTAGATGTCTGGATTCCCAAAATTGCAAATATATGTACCTTTAATCATTGATGATAGTCCAATTTAGGAAAATGGAACCCAAAATATCAAAGTCAGGATAACTCTTTTGAGGCTAGGAAGATGAGTTTCATTTTTTTACCTCTGTCTTTGGGTAGCTTCCAGCTTGGACACCACAGGATTGTAACATATGGTAACAAAAATATTTATTTGTTCCTCATTCCCATGCTATTTTGCACTTTTTTGTGCTTTGGGACTTTTTTGTCCTTTCGAGTCCTCCTCATGCCTTTCTTTCTGAATTTTTATTCAGACTCCCCTATCCATAGTGTCCTTTTGTGTGAGAGATGTATTTAATTTTCAGCTCACGGACGGAGAAGAAATTTTGGCAATATATGCTCATACGATTCAGTACTTTGTTTCGATAGATATTGCTTTCTTAGGAGTTTTGACTCTTATTAGCCTTTTAGCTTTCAATTCTTGGCATGGGATCATTTATATATAATATACTGTTTACCTTGCTTCCTTTCCATGGGTCTTTTGCTGTCACCCCCTAGGACATTTTTTTAGATGTGAAATGGATGGAGCCTCGAATTAGTATTCCAGACCTTTTGATCTTGAGTTATTTTACAGGGATTCAACAGGACTTCAATGTGTTCACAACCATTTAGGAGAACTGCTTAACTAGAAGAAATTCTATCAGATCAAACAATAGTACATAGCCTTATACCCAAGGATCTTAGTTAATCCAGAACTCTAATGTTTTCCATGCAACTAAGACTTTGCCTCTTTTATTGAAATCAAACAAAATTTCAACTAAAAACCAAACAAAATGAAATAAATCAGAGTAAACAACCAAATCAAATTATTTATGTACAAAACAAAAATAAAACAAAAAATCAAGAAAAATAAGGTTTGAGAACTAAACCATTTACTGGTAAGTTCTCTTCCCACCCTTGTAAATCTTGCAATTTATAGGTTGAGGGTCCAAGTTTTGCTGCAATCTAGAAAGGGCCTACCCATAACTATTGAAACTTCGTGTGCTTTCCCTTTTCATCATGCAGGTGATCCCACTTAAGAACCAAGTCTCCCACTTCAAATTCCTTTGTTCCAGCTTTGTGCTTATCAAACCACCTTTTCACTACCTCCTGTTGTTGCTTAAAACATTCTTTGGGTCTGGATCTAGACTCCTCCGCCTTTAACAGATTATAGATTCTAAGTTGTAGGATTTCATTATCTGTACCTCTAGACTCTTGGGATATTATGGAAGATGGTAGCATAATGTTAGGAGGAATTATAGCCTCTTTTCCATAAACAAGGGTATATGGTGACACACCTAAGGAATTCTTGGGTGTGACCCTATCAGCCCAAAGAGTGTTTGGTAGTGCTAAATGCCAACTTCTCTGGTTTTCTATGATGGTCTTTTTTAGGATCCTAATCAAATTTTTGTTTGTAGATTCCGCCAAACCATTTCCTTGTGGATAGTAGTTAGCAGAATAATGCAATTTAATTCCCTTTTCATGAACAAATGCAGTTAATCTAATGGAAGAAAAATAAGTAGCATTATAAAAAACCAGGGAGATTGGAACCCCAAACCTGGTCATAATATGATCCTGCAAGAAATCCATGACTGCATCTTCATTGACTTTACGTAGTGGGATGGCCTTGACCCATCTAGTGAAGTAGTCAGTTGCCTAAATATATTTGTGCTGCAAGGAAGAATTTGGTTTTATTTCTCCAATGATATCAATTCCCCACTGCTCAAATGGTTTCGTAATCATGACCGGCTTCAACGGTCCTGCTTCTTTGGCTTGTCTTCCCCCACACCTCTGGCAGATATCGCACTTTCTAACATGGACATGAGCATCCTTGAACAGCGTGGGCCAATAGTACCCGGCTCTCAGAATCTTGTGGGCTGTCGTATCTCTGGAAAAATGGCCTCTAGCAGGCCCATCATGTAACTCAGTTATGACCGTTTTTGCATCTTCCTTCTATAAACATCTGAGAAGGACTCCGTCATAATTCTTCCTGAATAAAATCCCATCAATGATCTGATACGTAGCTGATTTAATGCACAACGCTCTTCGTTGCTTGGAATTCCAATGTTCTGGCAACACACCTTCCTGAAGGTAATGAACAAGGTCTCGGTACTAGGAATCTGGAGCTGTGAAAAGAGGACTTACATCCATCATATGTAACTCTGCTTCATTTTCCCAATTGTTTTGCTCATTACTATTGCCTTCAGCCATTAGTTTGCACAATCCTTGCCCTTTAACTATGGAGGCTAGCTTGAATTCGAGGTCATACTCTTGTAAAGATGTTACCCAGTTGCCTCTTCTTTCTCCTAATTCTTTTTGTATGAAAAGAGACCTCATAGCTGGGTGTGGAACTATTACCTTTGTTCGGTTCTTAAGTATATACGACTTGAATTGTTTTACTGCTTTGAAGACTGCGTAATCTTGTTTATCCACAACTGGGTAATTCAATTCATCCCCCTGCAAACCAGGATTCATAAATGATATGGAGAACTCATCCCCCCCATCTTCCTTATGAGTAAGCACCACTGCTAGTGAATTGTCAAATGCGAAAGTGTACAAAATAAAATCTTTCTCAAAATACGGACTTTTGAGGGAGGGTGCATGCGCAACAGATGTCTTTATTTTACTGAATGCATTCTTCTCTACATCAGTCCACTTGAATTGTACACTTTGTTTCACCATTTGCTGCAAAGGTTTAACAATTTGAGCGAAATCTGGCACAAACCTTCGTACAAAATTTATTGTCCCCATAAATGATTGCATGCCTTTTTTATTATGGGGTAAGGGAATCTGTTCAATAGCTTTGATCCTCTTTGGGTCTATGGAGACCCCCTTCTTAGAAACCATGTGACCTAGTAGCTTTCCTTCTGTAACAACAAACACAGACTTTTTGGGGTTCAGCGAGATACCATATTTTCAGCAACGCTCGAAAATCTGTTTTAGATGAAATGCATGTTCTTCTCTCTTCTTTGAAAATATTGTGATGTCATCAAGGTATACTACAACACTACGACCAATCAAACCGTGAAAATCTATATCCATAGCCCTCTGGAAAGTAGCTCCAGCGTTTATGAGTCTAAAGGGCATCCTTCTGTAAGCAAAAGTCCCCCATCTTGTTCTGAATGTAGTTTTAAGTCTGTCTTCTTCAGCTACTAGCACTTGATTGTAGCCAGAGAATCCATCTAATAAAGAAAGCAACTCAAAACCTGAAACCATTTGCAATATCTATTCCATGGGTGGGACTGGATAATTGTCTTTATCAGAAGTGCGATTTAAGTTTCTGAAATTCACACATAGTCTAATTTCTCCAAATTTCTTCCTTACTGGTACCAGATTTGAAACCCATTCCAAGTGTCTAACTTTGAAGATAATTTTAGCATCCAACAATTTCTTTACTTCATTCTGAATTAGAGGCTCCAGTTTTGGATGCATTTTCCTCAAAGGCTGCTAATAAGGATTGACCCCAGTCCTAATAGGGATGACATGCTGAATAATCTTGGTGTCATATGTTTTCAAATCTTCATATGTCCAAGCGAACACATCTTTATATTGTTTGAACAAACTGATGAACTTATTTCTTTCACCTGGGGAGCAACACTTTCCCAAATTCACATATTTAGGCTCAATTTCAGTTCCTAAATTAATCAGCTCGAATTGTAAAGACGAGCTATGAGTCTTAACATTTACTGGCCTTTTGAATTTTTCATTTAGATCAAACATTCGCTCTAAAGTCCTAACTCCTTTAGGAATAAAATTGTCGAATTTTAGCTCAGCTTGATGTTCTTCATCATCAATGATTTCTCCTTTGAAGGTTTCATCATTTGTCAAACATTCCAGAATCTGCTGATCGTCATCAAAAACTCATAAATTGGTAATCATGTTTGGAACCGAAGGCCTGAAAAGTAATTCAATAGAACACTTGTTATTAGAGGGTACAAGCCTTGCGGCTGAGGTAGCCAACAAGTCAGTTGTTGCATTTTTTATTCTAGGGATAGATATAATATTAAATGCAAGAAAATTTGTCAGCAAATCCCATACTTCATTCTGATAAGCCTTTAAATGAGGTGAGATGCAATGTATTTGTTTTCAAATTTGCTTTACAATTATTTCAGAATATCCATACACTTTCAGACTTTCTACTTTTAATTCAATTGCGTTTCTTAGTCCCTGAACTAATGATTCATATTCGGCTGTGTTATTGGTACATTCAAACTCTAACCTACATGAAAGAAAATGTTTATTTTTTCTTTGGATCAATCATAACACAACCATCTCCCGATCCTTCCAAAGTTTTAGATCCATCAAAGAAAAGTGTCCAAAAATTATCTACTACTACTGTACATGAATCAACATCTACATCTAAAGCTAATTCTACTAATTTACAATCAATTTCATCATCCTGCGAAAAGTGAAGGAGAACAGGCTGAGTGTCCAATGTACCACTGGCTTCTTTTGCTTGGTAGTTTCCTGGTTCTAGCTCAATGAAGCACTTCCCCAAAACAGAATTCACTGGTTCATTCTTTCCTTCTAACTGAGTGACATTATGTTTCATGTGGGGCTCTCTTAAAACTTTAATTTGATTGGGACTTCCTTTATAATGTAACCACAGATGTGACCAGTCTATTGCAAAATATCCATTTATATTTGCTGACCAATCTCTACTCAAAACAAGCCCATATGCCTTAGGTATGTCTGCTACTACAACATCAATGAACTGACATACCTTTTCATTTGAAGATAACCGAATCAAAACGTCCTCCAATTCCCCAATTACCTTCACATTTGTTCTATCTAACTGGATAACCTGCTAGGTAGATGGTTTAGGCTATCCATTTATCTTCTTACAAACGGACAGTGGCATAACATTTACTGATGCCCCTGAGTCTACTAGACAGTTGTGCACGTTGTGGTTGAAAATTTCAAAAGTAAGGAGAAAAGGTGGAGTCTTGCATTTAGGCTTACCTCCCACACTTGCTTCACCAATTTCTTCTTCTTGGGGCTGATTTTCGGTGGGAAGCTTCTCCTTGGGTATTTCAAGTGCTTTCAATAACTTTTCTTTCTGCTGCGGCACATTACACATCTCAAATAACGAAATATTTGCCTTTACCTTTTTGATATCCTCCATGATGTCATAATCCATCTTATGTTATGTGAGATTCATTTTTTCATTATTGATTTTCTCTTCAGTGGCCTTAGTAGGCATGTTAATCTACTTTGGATTTTGACTAGTAATGGTAAACTCGAGAATTTTATTAGTTGTAGTACTTTTTTGAAATTTCTTTACTTTCTTCTGGAGTCTCTTAATTTTTGGGATTATTAACTTGTCTTCTTTTATCAGCCCTTGGATTCGCGTTGTCACATTTTCTTCTGATATGTACTTATGTCTCAAATCACTTTCCTTTTCAGTATCAAGCAACAAGACATAGTCCCATAAAACCATGGCATCATCCTCTTGCTTTTCAGTTGACTTGTTATTATCTTTTCCTTCCTCATCATCAGCCTCTGTTAATTTGGAATCCAGTAGCTGATTCATTACTAATGTCATTGAATTAATCCATTGAGGACTATTCTTTTCAGAATGGGGCTGCTAGTGGAAAGTGCAAAAGTTATCCATTCCTACCTTCGTTAAGTTCATTGATGTAGGACTGTGTGGAGGAGGTTTGGATTGATTGTTATCCTCTCTTTTCTTGTAATAAGGCTTATAAGACTTCTGAGCCTCTTTTTCCTTTTCCAAATCTATTATTTTGTTAGAAAGCTTCTGCATCATCTTTAACATTCCTTCAAAATCATGTGATTGCTCCTCTTTAGGCTTAGAAAATAATAAGGTTTTCCTCCCAAAAGTTTTCTCTCCTGACTGCTTAGGATAATCTTCTATGCTTTCTTTTTCAGCCTCTACCCTTTCAACTTCTTCATAAGTCTTCGATAACGTAGGTTTAGCTTGAGATTTTGCGAACATAGCCAAGTTAGGCCCCAAAGCTGAGGTATAATACTCAATCAGAACCTTATCAGAGGGCTTATCAGTTGCAGAGAAATTCTTAAGATAAGTAGAAAACCTTTGAGTAAAATTATGCACCTTTTCTTTTCTTTCTTTCTTCAAAGTGCCTAAACCTTTCATTAGTGCTGCATGGGTCTTTTGGGCTGCATATTTGCTTCTGAATATCCTTTCAAAAATATCCCAATCTAGGATTGAGTTTGCAGGCAGCCCAAAATACCATGAGGCTGCTGCTCCTTTAAGGGTGTGTGGAAAAAGTCTACAAACCACATCTTTGTGTTCTCTAGCCTTTAGCCCTTCTATGGCCAAGTAGAAACTTTGCAAGTGATTATCTACTAATATCTTCTCATTTGGGTCAAACTTGGGCAGCATCTTCTCAAAATCTTGAGGTAAGTCATGCAAAGGAGGTGCTAGGTTGAGAGGTGATCTGGCTTTCCAAGTAGGTGGTGGATTTGGTGGGATAGGTGGCTGATTTGTATTTATGCCTGCCATGAGTATGGGTGGATAATTAGGTGGTGAATGAACAGGAGTATGCACAAGTGAACAAAAGGGTGTCTTTTGGCCCACTTGATTCAAAGGCTGAACCACTTCCTGTAATGCAGTTTCTACTAGTTCTTCCAAATCTCCAACCAACACTAAGTCTTCCAATATAGGACGGTATTTTTTCTTATACTCTCTTCTGGGTAAATCAGGGATAGTAGGTAATCCTCCAATACTCTGCACATATGCTCTGGTATGTCTTCTGAGATCATTAACTACTTCGTTGTTCATAGAAAACAAAGGTTCTTTCCACTTCTCTTCAGGATTCGGATTGGAAAATAAATTTCTTTTTGAACTATCACCGGTGGAGTAATTTCGAGGAAATGGGTTTCATCGGCTAGCCATGCACTGGTGGCCCTCCTTCTAGTGCCAAAAACTGTTGAGGCCTAGAAAATTGTAGGCAACAACAGCAAGGGATTATCCCTAGTCAACGTTCCCAACTAGCCCGTGACTATTTGGTATGGGGAATCCACCCGGTTTACGGTCCGGCTACTGTAGGTCAAGTAACAAAAATAAAAGGTTTTACCGGTTGCGGCCTGGTCCACCGTATGTATTTTTGTGTTTTTGACTTTAAGTATGATATGCAAGTGCCTATCTAAAATGCAGATTGATAAAGAATACGAGGAGAGGTCACAATGTGATGTGTAGGTTCTTACCTCTCGTCTTAAACTCTCTCGCATCTAAATCACACACAACAAGAAATAAAACTAACTAACTAAGTTGTCCCTAGGGAGCAAGATTATCATTTAATGAGTAATGTATTACTGTTCATGTATTAAGAGAAATCACAGGTAGCTGTTCTCATTTCAAAACACATAAACATGAATAGATAGATGAACAACAAGATAGCGCATTGTTTGTGAAAACATTCATTACTCATAGTGGAAATTATCATAAAATAAACTAGAAAACATTCATACAAGAACATAGGTTCAACAAGTTAGAACGATCTCAAAGTTAATGAATAAAAGCTGAAAGCGAAATAGTTCCCCTTCAACAACATTCATTGCACAACATTTGAACATTCCACCAAATCTTTATCCAATAGGAAAAATTGTAATTATCTATTGCAAAACGAAATAGTTGCTCTTACAATGTATTCTCACAAGTCTAACTGGGAAAAAGTCCCGCTTCCTTCTAATTTTCCTATATTTATACAAAACCACAAAACCTTTGGGTTGCCTCATCGGTGACCTCTGGGCTCCCCCAACCATTTTAATCTCACAATTTTGTCTTTTCTGAGTGCTCATGATTCATACAAACATTATATTTCAAATGAAGATTAAGATTTACAGGTACTTTGTAAAAGGGACCGGCTTGGTAATTGACGAACTTCCCAAGCTTGGGACTCTATTCTTAATGATTACGCTCAGTAATCCGTTGGTCCTTTTGAGATCCTGTTGATCTCAGAATTCCGCTATCTTCTTTTCCTTGAGCAACATCTCTGCTTCTTTATGCTTTAGCTGCTTCTTTATTCAACCAACTTACTTCTGAGTTGTCCTCCAGCTATGTCTTCTTTTGCAGCAGTAATAATCAACTGGATCTGAGAAAATCTCCCATGTCTGTCTGCGATCAACACAAAAAACACATCATTTATCTAGACCACTTTTCAATGAATGTAAATCATACTACCAATAAAAATGAGCATCAACAGTAAAAACCCGGGACTGCGCTTTTAACGTGGAAACCTCAAACCTGATAAAAAACTAAGAAATTTGTCGCCTAAGGCGTGAAAAACCCCACCGGTGGGAAAACTAAACCTCCGGCAGATAAAAACTTCATCGGTGAATTGGAACACATAATGTCTGTCGGTTAGTTTACTAAAACACCACAACAGCGGGTAACCCATGGTCTAGGTGCTCCGGAGCAAAAAAAAACATTGGCAAAACAAAGCATTACAATGGGATTCAATACATCGGAGGTCGGAACTATTATAGAATCGGATGGTTAGTCTGTTAAGGAACCGCAATGGTGGGAATCAAATAGACATGGCTTTTGCTGATAGTTATGAACTGCTTCGATAATGAGGAAAAGCGATAAATTGGGGGATCGGCCAGGGTAAGGGCTATGCATCGGAACATTCATCGTTTAGCTTCCACAATGGTGGCTCTGTAGAGAACTGCGGCTTTGATACACTGTACAAAATACCTCCGACAGCAGAAAGAAAAACACTAACAATAAAATAAAATGACAGTGAAAAACATGCATCGACGAACAACATACTTTACATCAGTCATTCATTATAAAGCTTCCACAAGGGTGGCTACGTAGGTGACTACGACCCCGACTCATAATTCAAAAACCTTCCAACAACGACCAAAGGAAATCACCCGTAAGTCAAAACCAAGTTCAACATAGCAGCGTCAGCAGACAAAGATATTCATTCAGTAATCAAAATGATCAACAATATGCATTGAATTAATCTCAAAAAGATCAAACTCGCGACAGAGGAACAACAAAGTTCAGTGATCCAAACAAAACTAAGCAAGACAAAATTAAAAGGGGGGTACAAAATAAAAATAAAAAAAATTGGGAAACGTTGCAGCTGCAACAGTATTATACCATTCTAGTCACAGTCCTAAAGTTTTGTGGACATGCACTAAGTCTTTCATAGGATTTTTTAATTTTTAGACTTTTAATAAAATTATCGATAAGTTGTATTTTAATTGTAAAAGTTAAAAAATTCATAACATTGGTCCTAGGGATCCAATTTGGTCATAGGGATGCTCTTTTTTGGACCCAGAGCCCCCATTAATCCCTTAAACCCACTTTTGAGAGTCAAATTAGTAATTTTGATTTTCTCTCCAAAATGACTCAAAGGGTCAAAAAAATGGGAAATTTGGAGAAAATCCAATTCATAAATGAAAGGCATATTGTCTAGGTCTTGTCTCTGAGGTGGCAGGGTTGTTTAGGATCTTTTCTTGGGAATTTATGAGCGTAGAGGAGCATCTTCAGTCATCAATTGAATGGATCCAATCAAACCCATGAGGGGGTGAATTTATCCATAGAGGGGCACATTTATCCATGATAGAGCGCACCTCTTATTGTATACATGTCACAAAAATAGGAGGGGGTGACCCACCTTATCAAAGGTGTCTCCTACCACCTCTAGTTCACTCTAGATCACCTCCAATCTTCTCAAAAAGCTCCAACACTTGGCAAATTCGCCCCCTGGGGTTTGAGCTCCATGTTTGTTATAAAAGTGAGGATTTATTCCTCATTTGAGAGGATGCATTGAAACTATTCCCATTGTACTTATGTTGTTGGTATTTTTTTAATAAATATTGAAGGATTTGGAGGCTAGTCTGTGATTGCATTGTGAGCTTGTGACTTGGTCAAAACCTGAGGTGAAATCTATGGAATTTCATGCTTTATTTCTTTCAAATGATGTGTTTAGATCCAGTTAAATTTAAATAAGTAATTGATACTGACAAGTTACTATGTTCATTTTATTATCAGAATTTTGTAGGAGTAGCAAACTGTAGTTGGTTATACTTATGCTCTCCTTCTTCTTTTTGATTAATGAAATGACTAGATTAACCTTGTTCTTTTGAGAAATCGCCTAGTTTTTTGAATATTTATCTCATAGTGAAGGGGCTTGGAGCTCGATTGCAATCAATTCTCTTTAAAACATCCATTTTTCTGTTTCTAATACAATTTTTTTGCAGATCCCTCTCTTGTTCATTTCTTTCAAGCACGGGCTTGGGAATTTTAGTCTTCTTCTCTCTAAAATTCAAGCTTTCTTGTTGGTTCCAGTTACTTGATGCTTAGTAAAATTGGATAAATCATTTTGTATATGAAATGTGGTTTTATGAAGGAATATATATCAGAATTAGATTCACTTTTAAATCTTTATCTTAAACTAGATCTGTTTCAATCTTTCAAAGTGCCATTTTCACTAAAAAAATCTACAATTTTATGAGCATTTTGAGTAGCATAGATTATGCATTTATTTTTATTAATTTATGATATTCTAATACATTTAACTTGCTTTTTTTTATCAGGTTTTGGGAAAAGGAGGAGGCCATACTGCTCAAATTTCAAGTCTCGGGTTGTCTGGGACATCAAAAACTCCATCCTCCATCCCTTTTCTTCTTTCCTTTTCTCTCCCGACGACATTGTAAGCCTTTTGATCCCTTTCAAGGATCAAAGTGAAAATAATAATTCATTTTTTCATCATATTGTAAACTCATTAATCAAGAAATAAAGTGGGATACACAACGCCCACACTCCATCCCCCTTGGGGGGACTTGCAGTCTCTTTCATGGTTTGCATTTTACTAATCAACACTTGCACACAATCCCCCTTCTTGAAAGGATGTATAGATTAGTTGTTTTTATTTAATTTTATCTCATAATAAGTTTTACTTTCTTACCCAACTCATTGCCATGAAGTATGCTCTCACCACCAACTAATGGCTTTGTCGATTATTGGCGGATGATCAAAAAGTGACACATAGTTGTGGTTCTAATTTGTCGTTAATCCTTTGATTTTGCAAACTTAGTTGTTGTATCAATTTGGAATAAATTTTTTTTCATCAACTTGTGTATGCTCTTTCCCTATGCGGGTTTTGCATGGTCGTTGGGAAATCAAAAGCGGTTTTCGACACTTTCTAATTTCCTCACATTAATCTAGTAATTCATTAATAAAATCAACTCCCCTTAGAAACATGGTGGAAATCTGACGTACGACAGTTAAAAATCATGGGAAAATTCTTCAAAGAAACCAGGAACAACTGAGTAGTGACCTCGATATACAATCAAGATACACCCTTGTTGGTGTAGTGTTGGACACCTTCTCAGAGACTCCAATTCAGCCCACATTTCTGAGTGAGGAACCACTTTAGTCATCTTTTGGACACATTCTCAGTATTTCCAATATATCTAGAAATCCCTTCCCGTAATTCAACTCATCTCTTATTAATTAAAACTGACCAACCAAGACACATTTGTAAAACATTTTACTTCAACAACATTATTTCACTTTGACTCGATTGGAACCGATCTGATATGTAATTATTGTATTCCCTCTTTATGTGTTGATGTTATGCTACTGAATATTTACTTAAATTTGCAAACAATCTTGTATCATAATTTACTTCAAAAAACTCCTAAACAACTCACTTTTATCAATAATGGTTAAAACTTAAAGAGCCTTAGACAAGTCTTTCTTAGGGATCACCCCCCTTGGATTCGTTAGGAGTTTTTCCTAAATAGAGGAGTCAAAATCAAGTGATAGTCTTGAATTGATACTTTCCCCCAAGGAAACACCTAGCATCTTGAAGATTTCTGCTGCGCTTAACCCCCAGGTGTGTGAAATGGGGAAACACTATCACTGTGTGATATTCAACAATATTATTAGTAGTTGGACCTAGGAAAACTCCCCTTGAACTAACTAAGTCATGGGCTTGGGCATAGAGTACCCAAGATGTTGAAGCAAGATTCAGGGTATGGCAGCTGGCACAATTCATAAAACCATAGCAATAAGCCATCTACAAAGTCAAAACATGACAAGGAATAAACAGTCATGGATAGGACAATATTCAAAACCACACAAAAATTAATTATAAAGAAATGTACAAGGCACTGATGCAAAATTTCTTAAGCATGATACACTTTCAGGTAAATCCCATTGTGATGCTTCCAAAAAGGTATACCATTGTAATCCACTAGCTCATAGGCCCCTTTCTCTAATACTTTACTTATGACATAGGGACCATACCACATCGATTCAAATTTTCCTTTTCCCAATTTGTTATGTTTCTGATCATATGTTAGAACAAGATCTCCTTCATTAAAGACACAAGGTTGAACCGTATTATCATATTGAGCCTTGATATGCTTCTTATGTGACTCTTTAACTAGAGCAGCATCTCGCCGCGTTTCATCAAGGTTTGTTAGATAAATAAAATGTTCTTCCTCAGCTGAGGTGTTTCGAAAAAGTTCGACAACTAGTTTCAAGGATGGGATCTCACATTCAATATGTAAAACAAATCCCAACTTGTAGACTAATTGAAAATGCGTGAATCCGATTGTTATTTTTTTGGAGGTCCTGTAAGCCCATAGTGCCGAGAACAATGTCAAGTGCCAATTTGAATTATGTTCACCCACCATCCTACGAAGCATATTTTTTAAAACCTTGTTAATGGATTCAACCTGAACATTAGCTCGTGGATAGTAGGGAGTTGAATTTTCATGGAAAAAACCCAACTTAGCACTTAGTTTAGTCATCATATGATTACGGAAATGAGATCCGTGATCAGTAACTATTTCCCGAGGAACCCCAAACCTAACTATAACATGATTGAATAGGAAGAGGGCGACATTATTACCATTTTCTACATATGTAGGCATCACCTTAGCCCATTTTGTGAAGTAATCCATGACTCCAATGACATAACCATGCCCCTCGACTGAGGTAGACTTACAATGCATAAAATCTATCCCCAATGTGGTGAAAGGGCCAACGACAATGACGGGGTGTAA
Organism: Pseudotsuga menziesii; assembly: GCA_001517045.1. Lineage (NCBI taxonomy): Eukaryota > Viridiplantae > Streptophyta > Pinopsida > Pinales > Pinaceae > Pseudotsuga > Pseudotsuga menziesii. Next base: position 542,867 of record LPNX010986451.1, on the reverse strand, counting down.
AGGAGATGGGTGGGTGCGATTTTTAGGATAAAACATTTGACAGGGAGGGAATTTCTTAACCACCTCATTAAAATATTTGAAGATTGAAGGAAAAAAAAAGCCAACGCGAAGGATTTTTTGGGATGTAGCCATCCCAAAAATATGATCATCACATGATACATAGTGGTAATCATTCGAAATGTGTTCAGTCTCTTTGTGGATCAAGCATCATCGTACGATAGAGTCAATGCCACGTCGATACAAGGTGTCATTGATAATGAGATAGTACTTCACAAGGTGTTAGATATGATGATGATCATCTTGAGACAGATCAGGCTGAAGCGTTGATTTTGGATATATACAATACGATCTCCATATCAGGGATCGGTCGTGCTAATAAGGAACAAAAATTCATCTGGAAGTTAGCCAATAGGCTTAGTTTCCATAGTAGCACGGGAAGGTCACACATTAGTTCCAAAAAGACCAATGAATTTTTGGAATTAGATTTCGCGAACTCAAGGTCAAACTCTTGCAAGATAACAATTCGACGAGAGTATTTCCCCCCCAATACATGACGAGTTAGAGTGTAATACATGGGGCTTAGGTCTACAAGAACAATAGTCGTGCGAAGCAAAATGTAGTGACGGAAATATTGAATGACTATGGCTGTAGCCAAAGACAACTTATCCACATGTGAGTATCATGTTTCAGAATCTAATAGAATCTTACTCAGATAATATATCACATCTTCCTCTCCATTTGTATCTTCCTACACCAATACCATACCAATGGTAGTAGTGGAGGTCGCGAGATATAGTAGGTAGTCTTTCGAAAAAATAGGAGGATGCAATACATGAGAATGCCGAATTGCATGTTTTAGATTGTCAAAAGCTTATTGAGCTAGAGCATCCTAGATGAACTGAGTGTTATTTTTCAAAAATCATTCATATCCATGCGTTTTTTTTGCAAAATTACACACAAAATGACAGAGAAAGTTTTCCTTCCCTTGAAAACTTTGAAGTTCTGTGATATTGGTGGATGGGGGTAAGGCTACAATGGTGACAATTTTCGAAGGGTCGATGTGAATACCATCCATAGAAATAACAAATCCAAGTAGACGTCTGATTTCTACACAAAAAAATTGTGCGTATTGAATTAATGTTATAGTGGTGACATATAAGGAAAATGGCCCTAAGATGTCTGGAATGATCCTCTCACCATTGTGAATGGATGGGTAGGTCATCCAAGTAAGGATACACTATATTCTTTCTATCATGGAAAGTATAGGACATGTATTGTTGGAACATGGCTCCAATATTCTTTAAGCCGAAAGGAAGTTTATGGTAGGAAAAAGGTTCCCCATAGGAAAATAAATGCCGTCTTATGTTGATCGATGAGAAATATCTCAATATTATTATAGCCCGAAAAGCCATCCATAAAGGAGAAAATAATGATTCCTTCATAGTTGTCGATAATATGATCGATGTAGGGGGCAGGGTAATTGTCTTTGGGACAAGCCTTATTTAGATCCCTAAAATCAATGCAAATCCTAATAGTTCCCTATTTCTTCATGACATGAACAATATTAGATACCCATTCAGTCAACGACATGGGTAGGTAAAACTAGCCTTCAAAGTATTTTCAACTTCAGCTTTGATAGCTACAACTTTCTGAGGGTGGACCTGATGAATTTTCTTCCTAACAGGGTTTGCGAATGGATAAGTCTTGATCTCATGGAAAACAATCAATGGATCAATCCCAAGAATTTCCTCATAGATTCAAGCAAAAAAATCTTGAAATTGTTTGAAACGGGCCAGATAAATTTCAATTTTAGCAGCTGAATAGTTTCGGCCTATGTGAACATGTTCAACAACTCCGGGTTTCACTGATATGTCGATGGGGATAGCCTAAGTAACATTACACAGGTTCCCTTTAGAACCAACACCTTGTAAGAGCACATGTGACTAAGGATTTTTGATGATATCAAAAGTAATGAATGCCACAAAATCATCCTCTATCGAATTGGAATTAGGAAGGAAAGATGATATATGATGATGATCTTCCCATGGAGATTCATCCCAACTCATGATTTCCAAAATGAACTCATCCGAAGGAAAAGTCTGCAAAAGGTAATCAAGAGTAGGGAGAGGAGAATCTAACTAATAAGGCATATAGTAAGGATTTGATGCTACTAAATGGTGGTCATTGATATATGCATACGAAGTGAATTGAATGGAATCATATAAGGCTTCAGGGGGACTTAGAGAAGGTGTATCAACAATTGTTTTTCCTTTTGACATTTTATCGATGGTGGAGGATATCATGTTCATCGAGGAAACCTGAGATGTAGGGGGGAAGAGTTAGACAGAAAGACTCCCATAAGGGTAGAGTCTTTTAGAATCCTGACTCCTACATTATAATATGAAGGGGGTGACTACCCCAACAAAGGAAAATTGTTTGCTGCGGTGGAAGTGGCATCTGAGGAGAAAAAATCAAGCTGATCGATAGTCACAATCTTTCCTAGGTGGGGGAACTGGAGAAAACAAAATATCGGTGAGGTGACTACCATCATGTCTTAGAACCAATTCCTTCCCAATAAAATGATTTAATATAAAGGAACTTCGACCACCTATACCTGAATAGAGACGGTTTCCCCCCCAGTTCAATGGAAAAAATCGATAAGAAGCCGTAGGATTGAAAACCTTGTATGTAAAAATCTTTTAATGTGTCAACGAATGGTTAAATTGAGGAGAACCAATAGCTCTCCAATAATTCATAGATGTCACCGAGGTGGAGGCTCCTTCATCATGTACAGTACATTGAACCTTTCTACTAATCACTTTGATCATGATATGGAATGCGAGTTAGTGAGATAACCTCAGTTTAAAATTCTCCAAATTAAAGGTAATCATGTTCGAAATATTTAGATCTAAAGCCCTGAGAGATGACAACAAGTTTTTAAATTGAGCAGGAAAGTTTGGAGTACTTCCAAAGTGGACATAGCGTAGGGTTCCTGAGCCATATCTTCGACGACAATATAAAATTGTGTAGCTCGAGTGCGAGGATTAAACACTGATTTCTGGATCGTACTCTTGGAAGGACATAAAATTGCATTAGGGATTGGTTTTTCAATGATGAGAGGGATAGTAGAAGGAGACGGAGAAGAAGAAGGATTAGTAGAAGGAGTATTATTAGAAGAAACACCTTCATCCTTTTTCTATGGAGTTTTTTCATATTTCTGTGTTCGTGTAGTTAATCCAACCGTTTTGACATACATTATCTTGATTTCTTCCATGGAAGAAGAGGTACCATATAAATATGCATGGTATATTAATTGTTGCTGCGATGGGAAAGGGTTGGTCAGCACTTTCGATGAAGGACTATTGTTTAAAAATATATTAACATCTTCATGTCTAGGACATTCCTTAGTGAAGTGGTCATCTCCACACAAGAGGAAGGGATACTAAGCTTTCCTCTTTGGTTTCGACTCATTCTCTGGAGTCGTAGTATTTGGGTTCTCCTAACGGTTTTTGGGTTTTTTGGATTTCCCTTTACCCTTATTTTTATTCCTAGGTGATTATGAGGATTGGACTGTATTCACCTTGTTAGAAACAATAGGAGTTGAGGTCGTTGCAGGAGAAGAATTCTGTTGCTTGGTGGGTTTCACTATGGATTGGGGCTGGATTGAACCTACAACACCATCCACAGGAGGTTTAGAAGGTGGCATGGAAGGATCAGTGTTGGGACGAGGAGTGTGAGGGATCAAGTAATACAACATTCCAGACTGGGAGTAAATCAAGTCCAAGCATTGTGCACGACTGATAGCTTGTTCGTTGGTAACGACACCTCCCATAGCCACATCTCTGGTGATGGGGGGAAATAATGAATTAGTGAACTAGTCAGTTAACAACTGATCAAGAATAGGAGATTTGATCAACTATGTCATATTCTCCACTCATGAATGTGATCAGATATGTGTGTGAAGGTGGTTTGAAGGAGAGAAGTCAAAAGGTCGGTACTAGTCTCATAATAGATTGGTAGCCGAAAGTGCGAAAGAAATGTTGTCACCAACGAGTTAAAATCCACAAAGAAATGTTGTGGGAGTTTGATATACCGTTTTGTGGTTGTTCCAGTTAAAATTCTCTGGAAGAGACGTACACAAATGGAATCATCCATCAAGGAGTTAAATGAACACCATAAATTGAAGGTCATTACATGATTTTTGGGATCTTCACCTTGCTTCCTGCCAAACTTTGGAATGCCCAACAAAAATTTAACTGGAATGGTAGGCCACAAAGGGTCATGTAGAATGCAATCATTGATTAACTTTGACAAGTCTAGAAAATACAACGTTGCAAAAAAAGGGATTTGCCTATTCAGTTGCGGGTTTTTGTAATATTTATATGGCATGGGAACCCTAGTGGGGCCATAGACTGACTGGGCTTGTCCATGGTAACCCGCATATTGTTGGTAGTTGGGAATGTTCTACCCTACTAAAGCTGAACATGGTTAGGTTCAGTTTGAGGTTTATAAGTAGGTTGAGCCCATTGATTTGAAACACAACCTGGGTAAGGTACATACAAGGGGTTATTATAGTGTGCCCCACTGTAGTATTGACCACCAACATAAGGTTATTGAGGCTGAGCCTAGGAAGATGCAGGTGATTGAGAAACAAGACCATAACCATTAGATCCTACAACTAGAGGCATCGTTCATGAAACATTATGCAAAACAGGCACATAAGGGCTTCTATTTGTGTAGGATGTTGAAGGAAAAGACTGATTTCCAAATAAATTAGGAAAAATCATGGAAGGAATATAAGTACTTCTCGATGAAGGATTTAAACATGGATTCAGGGTAGATTGTGAAATTCTTATTGAGGTTGTATGTGTAATAGAGTGCGCACTAAGTCTAGCAACTGTGGGAGTAAGAGGAGCATTAACCACAACTTGACTAGAAGGCATGTTCAAGGTTCTTCTGAGGAGGTGACTTGGAAGAAGGTAAGGGAAAGCTCTTCTAGTGGTATGATTCAACTCCATGGAAGAGACACTAGTGGCACTAGTAGAACCAAATTCAGAAATGGCTTGGCTTAGAGTGGTTTCCCAGAACTGAGCAGTTGGACCGAACATAGTAGCAACTTGATCGTTTGGATTGAGATGGTTGAACCTTGAACCTATTGGGGTATGTATGGAAAAAGATGGATTTCAAGAAGAATATTGTTCTACTATCAGTGGAAATTAATAGTCAATGATAGGAACATTACCAGGGAGATCAAGCTCTCCTTGTTATTCTGTCACGTGGACTCTTTCCAATTCTGGAAGAGAGTCAATTCCTACATCAAATTTAACATCCATATCTTGATCCATAGGAGATTGGGTCTTAGGGTTCAAAGGATATTCTAGTGATATTACTTGTATCTGACGAGATCATCTCTAGGGGTATTCAACCAGTTTGCTAGGTCAAACATTTCTAAATAACCTCTAACTAAATTAGACAAATCAAGCACTATTCAAACTAAGGAAAAAATAAACGTGTGAGAGGAGTGGGTTTAAGGTATGGATCCTCATAGGATTTGTCAAACCCTCACAACTCACTATATAATGTAGGTTCCAACAGTAGAGTGCAACAAGGAGGATTGGGACCGTACCCTTGCCTGAAATGATCCAACTACTTGGATGACACATGCATAGTAATCTCCCCGAGTGTTGTTCTCAATGTATTGCGATGATAAGATGGTAAAAAAAATTTTCTTAGATAGTATCACGATCCCTAAAGGTGTCTCTTGATATACACAAGGCACATGGGAGTTCCAATCCGTAGTAGTGATGTCTAATGCACAACTGTACAAAAGCGAACTTCCTATATAATATAGAGTATGTGAAGTACCTTTTTATATACCTCAAGAGTATGTGAAAGGCTATTCAATATACCAATGTGTACGTGGAAGAACCACACAGTCCCCGAGATGCAGCGTAGGTATATAATGAAAAATCCTACGCTTGAAGACACCAGAACACGTCTCTAACCTATCACATTTTGCTAATAAATTTTACCCTAGGCTAGTTTGTTAAGTTTATCAGAACGGGTAGGTGAATGCATGAGGTGAATATCTGGACTAGTAAAACATGCAGAGATTGAGATGCCGATCAATCATTCACTTTATCCTTTAGTGGATTCCCTACCTAAAAGAGGGTGTTATCTCCAAAAATAAATTTATTTTGATAGTAGGAAGAATCGAACTCGTGTAATGAAAGATATGAGTATGACTGACAATTTGAAAGCCTCTGTTTTTTATTTGGATGAAAATTTTAAAATTTATAGCTTTCGGTGGCTTAGGTGAGGCTTATTATAGCTCATTAGCCACCGAAAAGCTATGTTTTAGTGGCTAAACAGTTGAATACATGGCAAAGGTGAAACATCGAAAGCAGTTCGAGCAAGCAGAGTCAAAGTAACACTTTCGGTGGCTTAGGCAGGACTACATAAAACTCATTAGCCACCGAAAAGGGTTGCTTTCAGCAAAAAAGAGAGAGGAACAAGAAGGGTTTTAATCGCTGAAAGCAAGCAGCGAGGAGTATTGGGAAAGGTACATTCGGTGGCTTAGGCGAGGCTCAGAACAACTCATTAGCCACCAAAAAGGGTTACTTTCGGCAGATTAGAGAAATATTCAACGCACATGCTAACCACCGAAAGTAGGAAGATAAGCATCAGGTGAAAAGCACTTTCGGTGGTTTAGGCGAAAGCTAAGGCATTTCATTAACCACCGAAAGGACAGGTTTTTGGTAGTTAAAAAGGTTTTTCGGTGAGGTCATTATCTACCAAAAGCAAGAGTTCACCACGGCAACGGGGTAAAAGTTTCGGTGGCTTAAGAAGGAAAGTCAACACTTAGTTAGCCACTAAAATCCCGCTTTTCAACCTCTAGCTGACAAACTCCCGGAGGTTATTAACCACCGAAAGGGAAAAATAGGAAAACGGTTAGGAAACTATCACATCTGACCCCGTCAGCAAGATAAATGATCATTTGAAAGCATGATTAACCACCGAAAAGATCTGGGGCTATATGATTGTGAGGGGAAATGAGTAAAAAGGGTCTTTATGCAATTGGAAAAGGACTGATCTGACTAGAAACCCTCAGTCTCCCTCCACCTGTCCAAAAGATCATCAGAAATCCCATCGAATACTTTGGCTGATGTAGGTTACGATTACATGGGAAAGGAGATCTAGAGGATCAAGATGCTACCATCATTTGGTGACCTCAGCCTCCATAATGACAGAAAACCCTCATAATCAGTGCCAAGAGACTCCATCTGATTTCATTTTCGAAATTAGAATTTTCTCCACCAGAAAAACTAGCTCTGAGAGAGCAGCCTGCTAAAGCATACTGTATACAAGAATGAAAACTATTTTGCAGGTACCCAAGAGATACCCCCATCAAGATGAAGAGGAGTGGACCAAATCTTAGGCAGGAGCTAGGTGATATCTGTTACTTAGAGGCACATACAGAGGTCTGCAGAATTTTTCAAGAGGTGGGCTGTTACAAGTTCTGTGAAAAAATAAAAAGCTTCCATCAGCAGGTGGCTGAAGCTTTTTCCCTCTCATTCAACGGTTCAAAAGCAGTCATAGGAAAAGAGGAGTTTCTAATAGATGAAGCACTAATCACTGAGGTGACAGAACTCCCTTCCATAGGAAAAAAATGGTTCAATGCCACCATACCAAAAGATGTGGAATTTAGGTCTTACCTTAATCCTGAGCATAGATGAATGGTATGGAAGAAGAGTGTTCCATCATCATGGATGGAAGAGAACTGGCAATAGCTGCTAAAGGCCATTGTGGTCTATTTAACCTATGAAGGGAGATATAATAGAGCAATGATCTACCATTTCAAGCTCATGAATCACTTCACAGGTAAGAGCCCTCTCAATCTGCCCTTTTATTTACACAGAAGTCTAGGCAAGATGGCACATCAAGTGAAATCCCAGACATCCAAGATTGTTGGTAGGCTGTCCCACCACGGTCTTATCCAGATATTGGTCCAGGAGTTGTTGAAGAGAAGAAATATGGCTTGGCCTTATTTTCTGTTCTGGAATGGCTTTGAGACAGGCCTTCAACTAGAGGAGAAAGGGAAGTCTCCTGCCAAGAAATCTAGCACACCAAGGAGTGGGAGAAGAAGGAGGAGGGCCATTTCCCTAGCAGCAGCAATAGAACAACCTCCCTCCTCTTCCAAGACCAAGAAGGAAAAAAGGAACTTAGACTTTAGTGAGAAGGGTTAGGAGGCAGAAGCACATCATGAGAATATCTTAAATCTACCCTATTCATATTTTGAGTAAGAACAAGAAGAGGATGCAGCCCTAGCTCTGCAAATTGTACCAGTGTCTGAAGCATTTCCATCCCCCACACCACAGGAGCAAAAGGAACCAACAGAAAGGGCTTCCTCTAGCAAGCCTAGAAGTTAAAAGATCAATCAGCTACTGAGGCAGGTTTATGAAATGGAGGTCTTGGAAAGAGAACTAAAGAGAAATAATGAGATATTGACCAGGAGAAACAAGCTACTGCACAAGTCCTACCTGGAGCAGAGAGAAAGATACATTTTCTTGAAAAGGATGAACACAAGATACCTGAAGGACAATACTAGATTATACAGGATGGTTAGGCTCCAAAGGCTGCAGTTGAAGGAATCCAAAGAAAACCCTAGCACCCACATCACCTTATCAACCCTAGCTGAAGCATCAGTTAGTCTCCAGCCTCCTGAAACTAGCTAAGGCACTGTTAACACTCCTAGCATGAAGCCTACAGAAGAGTAAGGCTGAGAAAACAGGCCTGAAAAGACATTTTTAAGAAAAACTTAATAACTTTTGTAAAATATGGCTTTCGGTGGCTTAGGTGGATGCTGGGGCAATTCATTAGCCACCGAAAGCACCACTTTCGGCAGCTAATGGTTTCGATAGACTGGCCTCTTAACCCACGAAAGTGGACAAATGTCACGTCCCTATGCCTCCTATCGGCATAGAGGACGCGACTACTAGCTTTATCAGACCAGGCTAACCGCCCATGAACATGTACAGGCTTAAAAATTGCTGGAAACAGAATGCTTAAACGTATGCATTGAACTTAATTATGCACATATGAGAAATTATCATGCACAGATGCAATTATCTATTAGACACAGCAAAAACATCATACATTCCAACAAGCATTCTTTCAACATGTTCATTTCATTTTCATTAACAGAATTTACAGCTACAGAAGTAAAATGGACAGAGCACTTATCTTATGAAGAAATTCTTCCGCAACCAGCTACGTCGCTGCAACGTTCCACCCAACCATAGGCCAGCATTGTCCTCAATCTCTCAGCAACGCTGCCACCCCCGAGATGGGCATGATAATCCAAGGAATAAGGGAACTAGCAGGCTTACACATAGCCAGGAATATACAAAACACATAGCCAAGCCAACAGAGTTGGGTTTATCAGGCCATTAAGGAGTTGGAGAAGGCAGATTGCTAAGCTGGTGAGCTCATTACAGAGCCAAGGACACCTACACCAGAACTAGCCCGACCTCTAAGACACCCATCCACACCCAACACAAGGAATCAGTCCCTTCTCTGCTACACAGTCCCTCAGGCCCTGCATTCCCTTCCAGTGCTATTCAGGGGTGATGGAGAAGAAGGCCAGCCCTCTAGCTCTGTCTGTGTGGTTCCAGCCATCAGGTTTATCAAGCAAAACTAAGCCAACCTCCCTGCTCCTCTCACAGTTCGAAGACCAACAATTGCACTTAGGAAATTAAGTCAGCTGTCACAGCTTAAATAGGGAAAATGAGTTTTGAGTCATTCTTGGCCCTATCGTGGCCAAAATGACTCTCACTCGAATTTACAACAGCCCCAAACGTAACAGTAAATACTTTCACAACATGGGGAAAAATACAACCCCGAATCTATCAGTGAGCGCAACTTACAGCAGGGAAAAATGCCCCAAATAGTCTGTGAGACAACCAAAAACATGAATGGCCCTTCACAGTCAGACGTGGATGCAAGAGCACGACTCTCAGCTCGCTATGTGCACCCCAAATAGAAGAATACATGTGCATGGGTAAACAATCCGACCCAGCAAAGAAAGGAATAGACAATGGAGGCCCTGCGTGAGGAAAAGCAGCTCCGTTTTTGTCCATGGATGAGCAAGCAATAGGAAGGACGCGAATTGCAGTTTGTGGGTGTTTAGCAACTCGTGGAGTGAAGATGAATGACTGCGTGAGGAGATGAACAACCAAAACCGTGGGTAGGGGGTGTGTGTGGGTGAGGACTGACAGTCCTGCCACCCCAGCCCCCAAAATCATTAACTGCTTCAACCACCAGCAGTAATTCTTCAATGAGAGTGGTTGGAAATAAAAACAAGGGAATAAGACATATGGGTTTTTCCCCTTTTTGGCTCAAGATTGACAAATTCCCCTCCACATCCTTATCCTTGGGAAAATCATGCCCCATTCGATTTAGTTGCCGCGACCGTAGCTGGTTGTGTCCATTTAATTGATTATAGATGCATATTTACATGATGACCAACATAATATATATGCCGCATGCCCCGATACGCCATCGATGACGATTTAAATCCAAAACATAGCATTACCGATCAATGGTGGGGCCTTGGCCTTTAGCTCCACACCATGATCATTTACAATATACACATTATATACATCTAATGTAACGGGGTCAAAAACCAAAACATTACATTCCCCTCCCCCTTCAATAGCACTGTCCTCAGTGCTTTACAAAATTGAACAAAATGCTACATTGGCATCGCCTCAGCGTTCCACAGAATTGAACAAAAATGGATGTGCCAATCGCATGGCATCCTCCAGCTCCCATGTAGCCTCTTCAAGTCCGTAGTTCTCCCATTGCACCTTTACCTGACCTATGGCTCGGTTCCAGAGCATGGTGACCTTCCTGTCGAGGATGCGCATTGGCTCGATTCGGAACTCTCCCTCGGGTTCCACCTGAATCACATCCCAATTTATCACATGGTTAGGATCATGTACATATGTCTTAAGAAAAGAAACATGAAAAACATTATGAGCTCTAGTGCTAGTAGGCAATGCAAGTCTATATGCAACTGGCCCTATTCTTTCAAGCACTTCAAAAGGCCCACAGTATCTTGGCGACAACTTGGCACAGCTCCCAAGCTTCAAGGAACTCTTCCTTGCCCTCAGTCTGAGGTAAACATGATCCCCAATACTGAACTCCCTATTCACCCTATGCTTATCTGCATAGCTTTTCTGTCTATCCTGTGCTGCTTTCAGTTTCTGCCTGATCTTTACAACCTCTTGCTCCATTTCCTTGAGCAATTCGGGTCCAAGCACAATCCGGTTCACTGGATTATCCCAAGTCACTGGTGTCCTACACCTTCTTCCATACAAAGCTTCATATGGGCTCATCCCTAAGGACGCTTGATGTCCATTGTTATAAGCAAACTCTACCAAGTGCAAGTAATCTTCCCACTTGGTTGGTTTGTCCATTACGTACATGCGAAGCATGTCTTCAAGCACCTGATTAACTCTTTCTGTCTGACCATCTGTCTGAGGATGGTATGCAGTGCTGAAGTTTAGCTTTGTACCCAAATCTGCAAACAATCCCTTCCAAAAGTTGGAAGTGAACTTGACATCTTGGTCAGAGACTATTGCCTTAGGCAATCCATGCAATTTGAATATCTCCTTCATGAAGATCTTTGCAATGTCACCAGCCTCATACGTAGACTTAATTGGTATAAAATGTGCTGCCTTTGTCAACTTGTCTACCACAACCATGATGGAATCATGTTGTCTCCAAGTCATTGGCAATCCTGTAATAAAATCCATGGAAATAACTTCCCATTTCCATTTCAGAACTGGCAAAGGTTGCAACAACCCTGCTGGATGTTGATGCTCAACCTTTACCTGCTGACATTTCATACACCTCGAAATGTACTCAGCCATATCCCTTTTCATTCCTGGCCAGAAGTACTGCTTTCTAGCTGTAGCAATTGTCTTCTGATATCCTGGGTGACCAGAATACGGAGCTTGATGGATTTCATCCATAACAACTCTCCTCAAATCTGCTACATTCAGAATATAAATTCTGCTTTTATAAGTGAGAAGTCCATCTTCTTCCAATTTATATCCCTCATACCTCTTCTCAAGACTTTGCTGTTGCAATTTGTCTTTCACCCGTTCATATAATTCATCTCCGGCAACATGACTAACAATCTGCTGCCTCAAGTCTGATTGGAAGATACTAAGGGATGCCACATGCATTTCTTGCACTTTCCTACTGAGTGCATCAGCTACCTTATTTTCTTTTCCCTTTATGTGCTTGATTTCAAAATCAAACTCGCATAAAAATTCCAGCCATCTTGCTTGCCTAGCATTCATAGTAGGCTGATCAAACAGATACTTCAGACCACAATGGTCTGTTCTGAGCTCAAATATCCTACCCATCAAGTAATGTCTCCACATCTTGAGAGCATGTTCTATGGCTGCAAGCTCTAGATCATGAGTGGCATAGTTCTTCTCATGCTCCTTCAACTTTCTTGACTCATAACATATCACGTGGTTGTCTTGCATAAGGACTCCTCCAAGCCCTTGTCCGCATGCATCGGTACACACCACAAAATATTTCTCTGGATCTGCAACCTTCAATACTGGTGCACTGGTGAGAAGGTTCTTCAACTACTGGAAGCTTTCTTCACACCTCGATGTCCATTCGAACTTCATCCCTTTCTTCTGCAAAGAAGTGATAGCATGTGCAACTTTGGAGAATCCCTTAATGAATCTCCTGTAGTATCCCGCAAGTCCCATGAAAGATCTTACATCTGTCACATTTCTTGGAGTAGGCCAATTCATAATGGCTTCTATCTTTTCAAGGTCCACAGATATACCATCCTCTGAGATAATGTGACCCAAATACTGAATTCTATCTCTATAGAAGTCACACTTGCTCAGTTTTGCATACAACTGATGTTCCCTGAGCAAACTCAATGTCAATCTCAAATGCTCTTCATGTTCTTTCTCATTCTTGGAATAAATAAGAATGTCATCAAGGAAAACAAGAACAAACTTGTCCAAATACTTGCTAAAGACGCTATTCATAAGGCACATAAATGTAGCTGGTGCATTCGTGAGACCAAATGGTACCACTACAAACTCATAATGCCCATACCTTATTCTGAAGGCTGTCTTATGAATGTCTTCATCCTTGATCCTTACCTGATGGTAACTAGACCTCAAGTCAATCTTGGAAAACACCTTTGCTCCTCTCATTTGATCAAAGAGGTCATCAATCCTAGGCAAAGGATATTTATTCTTCACAGTAACCTTGTTCAACTGTCTGCAATCAATACATAACCTGAGCGTACCATCTTTCTTCTTTACAAATAGAACTGGTGCTCCCCAAGGAGACACACTCGGGTGAATGTACTTCTTTTCCAACAACTCTTGCAGTTGCATCTTCAATTCTAACATCTCCGGGGTACTCATCCTGTAGGGTGCCTTGGACACTGGTGCTGCTCCTGGCACAAGTTCAATTGTGAAATCAATGTCCCGCTTTGGAGGAAGCCCTGGAATCTCATCAGGAAACACATCCCTGAATTCCTGTAACACCTGATAGTCCTCCAACCTCAGAGTTTCATCTCTTGTTTCCTCCAAAATCTGAGCTGCATACAACTGGAAACCCTTCCTACAGAACTTCTTTAACTGCATTGCTGAAACCTACCTCACTGAAATCACCTTTGGAATACCCTTCACAACTACTAGGTTCCCTTCTTCATTCATGCATTCGAAAGTCTTATTGTAGCAATCAAGCTTCACTCTGTGAGCTTCTAACCAATCCATTCCAATGAGAACATCATAGGAACCAAGCGGTAGAACATTCAAATCTACACACGTGACCAATCCATTCATGACCAATGGACATTTCTCTACCACTTTACTGACCTTTCTCTTAGTTCCAGTGGCTAGCTGAACTAACCAAGACTTCCTATGCTTTACTTTCTTAAAAGCACACATGTCCACTACTCTAGGAGTAATGTAACTATGAGTAGAACCAGGGTCAATCAAAATAGAAACATATTGCTCAGCAATCTTACCTGCTACTTCAACCACAGCTGACTGGTGATCTTCCTGACGGTCCTCCAGTGCTGCATAAATCCTAGGATCTGCCCTTGCTACTTGACCCACTGTTTCTGCTTCTTGAACGTTATAAGCTGGACTTGCACTCTCATTCTCGAGCGGACAATTCCTGCGCATGTGGGGTCCTCCACATTTCCAACATTGAAGTGGCCCTCTGTTCTGTTGTGGATCTTTAGGCTTTTCTCCTGTCACTCCAACCGGTTTACTTGCAGCTTGAGATGGCTGCTTTTGTTGATTCCTGAAGCTAGAAGGTTTGAAACCTTTCTTTCTTTGGTCAAAATTCTCGTTCTTCTTGTCCTTCCATGCCTTATGGTAATCTGGATTACCTTTGCTTCGCTCATAGCAATACTTAGAATTCCTTATTGCTTCTTCAAGAGTTCTAGGCTCATAAAACTCAATTCGATCTTTGTAAGACTGAGGTAATCCACTCAGGAAATGTTGGACTTTCACTTTTTCATCTCTGATGTACCGGACATACCTCAATAGCTCCAAAAACTTGTTTGCATACTCTTCCATGGTTTGCTGTCCCAATCTCAGCTCATGGAACTCCTTGATCTTGTCATCATAATACCTGTCAGAGAGGTATTTCTGCTTGAAATACTTCTTGAACTGCTTCCACTTAAGTCTCCTTTCGCTGATCCTCTTCACTTGCTTGAAGTGTTCCCACCAAATGGATGCTCTTCCATTCATATTGAATATGACAACTCTTGCCTTCATGTTTCATGAATAGTCATGCACTTGAAAGTACTTTTTAATCCCAAGAAGCCAAGCTTCAGCCTCTTGTCCAGTCTTTACCTCACCATCAAACGTAGGAGGTTTTGCCTTTTTAAATTCATCTCGAGAGAGATTCCTATGGTGTCTCTTTCTTTTTCTTCTATGAGAAGAAGAGCTTGAATCCCCGCTGGATTCTTCAGAATCAGATGACCCACTAGAAGTCCTTCTCCTTCTCCTAGTACTGCTCTTACTGCCTTCTGGTCTTGCTGTATCTCGTCCAGAGTCTATCTTCTTGTGCAAGTCTGTCAAACTTTGCAACATTGCAGCATTCAACTGATGCTGCTCTTCCTGGGCTTTAATCAAGCTTCTCATAGTAGCTGCAACATCTGACGGTGTCTGTTGGAATCTTCTTCCATTAGACTCAATGTCATCATTTCTATTTCGGGCATTTTCTCCCATGGCATCTTCTGCTCGCTCATAGGAATCCTGAGCATCATATCCGTCATGGGTTCTCATAGCCGAACCACCACTTACTTACCAAACTGCACTACCTGAAATACTGCCCTGGAAGGTGATTATGTCTCTGCAAACGTGTTAGCAACACAATGTTAGATACATAGTCATCAATACAAACCAGCATTACTTACCTTTTCCTGGAATAATCATGAAATAACAAATTTGTCCAACATAGAATTTTCTTCATCCAAGAACGTCTATCTGAAGGGGACGATGGGGGTCAAGGGGGCTTGCCCCCTTGTGGCTTCCCTGCGCCACTGCAGGGCGGGTCGAGGGCAGCGCCCTCATTTTTTTGTTTGTTTGTAAAAGATTTGTTTTCGCGCAATCTGGCGCATTAGATTGCTGCCAATTTCTCTCATTTCAACCTTGAAAAACAATCCAAAAATCCCTCCGAAAATCGTTGAAATCAGCTGAGAAATCTCATGTAAAATTCAAAATTTTCCTTTTCTTCACATCGGAAGTCGGATGACTCTCTACATCAGAAGTCGGATGACTTTGGCTTCCACTGAATCGGCTCCTGGAACCATTCTTCCTTCCGCCGAATCGGCTCTCAGAAGCCTTCTCTCGTCCGTTGAATCGGCTCTTGGAATGTTTCCCCTTCCGATTGGCGAACTCTCTCTTGCGGCGTCGGCAGTATTTTGATCGGCTGTCGAAAGCCTTTGTGCTTCGGGTGGTTTAGTCATTTAGGAAGCCGCAACAATGGCTCTCAAAAGCTCCAAACCTTCCGCAATGGAAGCTCTCAAAATCTCCCAACCTTCCGACGTCCGCTCTTAGTTAGAGGAATATCAATGTCGGGTGTCGGCTGGCTTTTGGATCGGAACCCAAATGAATTTCACTTCCGTAATGGCGGATTCACCAAACCTTAGCTTCTCCCGATCGGAACTTATGGAGAACGATTTTAACGTCGGACGTCGGCGGTCTTTCGTAACGTCAGACGTCGGACCACTTTCCCTTCCGATTACTCCAACACTTAGATGAATTTTTAAACCTTTCTGTGGCATCGGCGGTCGGATGAATTCCACATCGGATGCCGAATCCCTTCGCCGTCCGCAACGGCGGATGGGAGACTTTGTGAAACCTTCCGCAACAGCGGATAGGAACTTCACGAAACCTTTTGCAATGGCAGATAGGAACTTCATGAAACCTTCCGCAACAGCGGACGGGAACTTCTCCAGTTCGTCCGACTGTTCACACTTAAACAGAAATTTCCAAATTTCAAATTTTTACAGTCTTCCGTTGGTTCGGCTGGGCAGAATGAGACACACCTCTGTCAGTTGTTCCTCCTTGGCCCATAGAGGCCCATTGCTGCAACCCAAAGCTCTGATACCATGCTGTCACGTCCTCATGCCTCCGAACAGCATAGAGGACGCGAATACTAGCTTTATCAGACCAGGCTAACCGCCCATGAACATGTACAGGCTTAAAAATTGTTGGAAACATAATGCTTAAACGTATGCATTGAACTTAATTATGCACATATGAGAAATTATCATGCACAAATGCAATTATCTATTAGACATAGCGGAAACATCATACATTCCAACAAGCATTCTTTCAACATGTTCATTTCATTTTCATTAACAGAATTTACAGCTGCAGAAGTAAAATGGACAGAGCACTTATCTTATGAAGAAATTATTCCGCAACCAGCTACGTCGCTGCAACGTTCCACCCAACCATAGGCCAGCATGCTCCTCAATCTCTCAGCAACGCTGCCACCCCCGAGCTGGGCATGATTCTCCAAGGAATAAGGGAACTAGCAGGCTTACACATAGCCAGGAATATACAAAACACACAGCCCAGCCAACAGAGTTGGGTTTATCAGGCCATTAAGGAGTTGGAGAAGGCAGATTACTAAGCTGGTGAGCTCATTACAAAGCCAAGGACACCTACACCAGAACTAGCATGACCTCTAAGACACCCATCCACACCCAACACAAGGAATCAGTCCCTTCTCTGCTACACAGTCCCTCAGGCCCTGCATTCCCTTCCAGTGCTATTCAGGGGTGATGGAGAAGAAGGCCAGCCCTCTAGCTCTGTCTGTGTGGTTCCAGCCACCAGGTTTATCAAGCAAAACTAAGCCAACCTCCCTGCTCCTCTCACAGTCCGAAGACCAACAATTGCACTTAGGCAATTAAGTCAGCTGTCACAGCTTAAACAGGGAAAACGAATTCTGAGTCATTCTTGGCCCTATCGTGGCCAAAATGACTCTCACTCGAATTTACAACAGCCCCAAACATAACAGTAAATACTTTCACAACATGGGGAAAACTACAGCCCTGAATCTATCAGTGAGCACAACTTATAGAAGGGAAAAACGCCCCAAATAGTCTGTGAGATAGCCAAAAACGTGAATGGCCCTTCACAGTTAGATGTGGATGCAAGAGCATGACTCTCAGCTCGCTATGTGCACCCCAAACAGAAGAATACCTGTGCGTGGGTAAACAATCCGACCCAGCAAAGAAAGGAACAGACAATGGAGGCCCTGCATGAGGAAAAGCAGCTCCGTTTTTGTCTGTGGATGAGCAAGCAACAGGAAGGACGCAAATTGCAGTTTGTGGGTGTTTAGAAACTCGTGGAGTGAAGATGAATGACTACGTGAGGAGATGAACAGCCAAAATTGTGGGTAGGGTGTGTGTGTGGGTGAGGACTGACAGTCCTGCCACCTCAGCCCCCAAAATCATTAACTGCTTCAACCACCAGCAGTAATTCTTCAATGAGAGTGGTTGGAAATAAAAACAAGGGAATAAGACACATGGGTTTTTCCCCTTTTTGGCTCAAGATTGACAAATTCCCCTCCACATCCTTATCCTTGGGAAAATCATGCCCCATTCGATTTAGTTTCCGCGACCGTAGATGGTTGTGTCCATTTAATTAATTATAGATGCATATTTACATGATGACCAGCATAATATATATGCCGCATGCCCCGATACGCCATCGGTGACGATTTAAATCCAAAACATAGCATTACCGATCAATGGTGGGGCCTTGGCCTTTAGCTCCACACCATGATCATTTACAATATACACATTATATACATCTAATGTAACGGGGTAAAAAACCGAGACATTACAACAAAGGCTTAAAGGCAAGTTTTGGCGTACATGACCGGTTTTGGGCAACTACAGATGGTTCATGGACGTAATCTAAAGATAAAATGTGCTGAGGGAAGCATCGAAAAAGGGTTTGTGTGAGATCCACTATGACATAACAGCGCCAAAGGACACCAACGCTAGCTGTCAAAGACAAATTAGTGGTTTAACTGGTAGAGGACCAGCAATAGTAATCACCAGCAATTACTTTAGTTATTTAAATATTCATTCAGTGAACTAAATATTCATTATAGTTAGACAAGTAGTTAGGTAGGGTTTCAAACCCTAATTTGCAAAAACTGTTACTTTTGTTTATTTTTGTAAAAATAGATCCAAGTTTTAGGATCTGTATATTTTGTAAAAGGCTATAAAGCCTAAGACTGATTTTATAAAAAAGGTTTGACTTCGGGGATTTATAAGCCTATTCTATTGTCAGCTTCTCATTTTGCTCATTCTTGAATATAATCTCTTTTGTTATGATTTGTTCAGCCTTCATCTCTATATTTACTGTACTTATGTCTGAATGTGTATTTAAGTTACTTTCAAGTTGATTAATAACTAATAGTTGTCATCCTATTGGTGTGTTAATGTGATTTGATTTATAAGTACCATCCTTATCATGATTTAACCATTTATATGCATCTATTTTGTATGTAAATCTGCCAGCCTGATGAGTTCTCCATCCCTGCACCTTATTGTCAACTTCTGAACAATTGTAACTAAAAGCCTTGTAATTGAGTGAGTTTCATGCATGTATTGAGAGTGGAAGGTTATATAGGTCACCTGACTTGATCCATATCAAAAAACCCTAAAAACATTTTAAGTTACCAGGCATCCTTAAGCTACAACCTAGAGGAGTTTCCTGGAGTGATAACAGAGGGAAAGAAGTTCAATTTTCTGTTAACACACAAAATAAATCCAAAAAAATGAAATCAAACTACTACTTTTTCTATTCCAAACACAAGAAAAACAATGTATTCTACTTTAATTGAAAATAAATTAAGATATCTAGTAACGAATTGAAAATATCACTGAAACTTTTCACACAAAAAGCTTCAAATTTTCTTAATCAAATGCAAATAATTTTTGTTCTTTTCATTATAACAAGAAGGAAAATTACAAAATGAATGCTTGAGAGTTTATACAACTAATTAAGAGTCCTTCTCTACAAAAATATCTATGGATTGTTCAAAACTTTTGGATAAAAGGAGAATCACACAAAATACCTTTTACAACTAACGAAGAAGAGATGAAAGGAGCTTTTCTTTTCTTTCCTAAAACAATAGAGATCAGAGATCTATCCAAACCAAAATCTTTTCAATATGCCAAATCTTAATCAAGAACAACTATAGAGCTCTTAAGGACCTAAATCCATCACAATTCTCGAAAAGAAAAGAAGATCAAGAACACACCTACTTCCAAAATTAAGATGATCATAGTAACTACCAGAACTTTATCTTTAAATACTGAAAAATGTATCTAAGCATCAAATATTAGACTGGAGTCCAAGATCTTACTTGGTACTGCGGGTTGCTGGGTTGCATTAGAGCGTTGGAAGTCTAGTACCACACCCTGTACACAGAGACAGAGTGGTGGTGTCACTCTCTGCTAATAGACAAAAGGAGGTGGCACCGTAGGTTGCATAAGGGAAAAGAGCAGTGACTACACTTATTATACAGCCCAGGTGCGGTGGTCTGATTTGAAATTTGAAAGAAAAAAAAATGCAAAGAAGAAGTGAGAGAAAGTCTAAATATGAATCCAAATGTCGTCTGGAAGACTCAATGAGCCAATAGCATGGATATTTTAAGGTGAGCATAGGTAGATCTATCAAATTCAAGGAAAATCTATCAATTCACAAGCAGATCTATGAAATGAATATGAATATTTCAACTTACTAAAAGACTAGGAATTTGAAATCCCCAGTATGGTCGCCACTTTTGTTAATGAAAAATATCAGTCAATGCAGACAAAGAATGTTTCCCTAGTCTGAATGATTAAGATATAGAACAAAACAAACTACAATGCAAATAAAATTTCCCTAGAAATCTAGATCACTTGAATTAAACTGTTCTCATACCTTTCAACAGGCAGATCTGTTGGTTTGAACTTCTTGTGTTCGAGCTATGTGGTGAATGGACCTGCAATAGACATAAAAGAACAAATACCACATGAGAGTAACAAGATAATCTATACCTCTATGTTGATGACCAAGGAGAAAAACAATAAATAGAGTATTACTATGGAATAGACAATGTTTATGGGAAAGAAAACAATGCTTGTATTAATAGTGAAAAAAGGAGAGGTCACAACCAAGACTTAGTGTTGGGAGATTCTACCAATGGAACCTTGCCTCTCATGACTTCAAGAAGGTATGGAATTATTTGGCTAGAGCTCTAATGCTTTAACACAATCTTCCTCTCTTTCCCATTAGGGGTGAGCCAATATTTAAAGGCTATAATGGATAGAATGGGTTGAGGATTAAAAGGAGAAGGTTCAAGTACCATCCAAGGATAAGGGAATTTGATTTCCACCTGTCTATATTCTTAGTGATGAGGTTCCCTGAAGGTATCTTCAAGAAACTTCTTGAAAATTCTTCTTTTTTCCTTTTTAGGATGAGCACCACACTTTCTAGAAGGGAAACAAGCAGTGTTATGGGGTACCACTTGCTACATGAAGGAAACAAGTGGCAGCACCGCACATTGTGAGTGGGAAAGGTACGTTGCTGACTTAGGTAACACCTATTGTTAGTTGACAGGGTGTAGTGGTGGCTCAGAACATGGAAAACACAAGGGACCAATCCTCTTTCTTTCATTTCTCCACTTCAGACTCTGAGGGATTAGAGAAAACAATGGGATGCCCATCTCATAACATGACGGTGACGAGATTTAGGTGTAACAATGAGGAATTTTTGTCATGTGTACAATGGGGCATCTCGGGGTATGGCATCAACCCAACAATTTTTTACCAATATAAAAGAGCACAAATTAAGGGTTCAGGTAGAGCTTAGTGATGATGCTAACTACCTAGTAGCAGGAGTTGGTGCTATTTCCTTTCAAATCTATCCGTGTAACACTTTAGACTTTGATCATGTTTTGTTTTTTCTAGGTCTTAGGAATATCTTGCTTTCAATTTTGGATATGGAAGATAAGGGTTATGCAATAGAGTTTAAGAACCAACATGCCCTTATCAAACCTAAGGAATCTAGCCTAGAAGAAACACAAGTAATAGGGGTTAAGGAAGAAAATATATACATATTGCAAGGTGAACCTATTATAGCCCTAGTTTCGTTGAGAGGTGCTTTCTACATCCCAAAGTGGATGAGATGTGTTACATCTGTCACATGTCGACTCCAAATTTAAATTGGATAGACTGTAAAATATATTTATGTAAATATACATTGAATTTCAATTTCAATTTCCATTCAGAAATCCTCACATTTAAAATAAATATTTTCATAAATAGTTACAAGAATAATTATTTTACTTTATAATCAATGAATGAATGAAATTTTGCCTATTTGCAGGGTTTATGTGTTATACTTTAGAACATGTAATAGTTGGCATGTTGACCATTAAATTTGGGAAAATAACTATTTTACTTCATAATTAATTAATTAATTATTTTTTTGCTTATTTGTAGGATTTATGTGTTAACATTTACAACATGACTCCAAATTGGAATAGTTGGTGCTTGAAAAATTATAATGGATTATGTACTTTTAAGTTAATAATAGAACAATGAGTTACATATTAGTTTTGGGTAAATAACTATGTTACTTCATAATTAATTAATTAATGCAACTTTGGCCTCTTTGAAAGATATCTAAATTGGAATAGTTGGTGCTTGAATTATTATAACATAAAATATATTAGATTATGTATTTTTAAGTTAATAATATAACAACGAGTTAGATATTAGTTTTGTAACAATTGCATATTATTTATTATATGTTGTTGTGAACCACATCTCTTGACAAATGTGAACCACATCATAGATCTATGATATTCCACCATAAATTCATCTTAACTCTAGCTCTATCAAGTGCCAAGAGGGATCAAATCCCATGAGGTGCAAACCCCCTTTTAGAGTCCTAAACTTACTCAAGATATTTGATCTCTCTCAGCGCTTGATAGAGCTAGAGTTAAGATGGATCTATTTTGGTTCATAACAATGAAAACTTGTGCAAGTTGTGGCATAATAGGATGAGGCACTTTCATTATAGAGCCTTTCTTATTTTGAGGGAGATAGTCATATGTCTCCCAAAGATCAACATTGAGTAGCAAGGAATATGTAGAGGGTGGACTCTTGTTAAGCATGTCGAGGTTTCTTTCTTAAGAAATGACCGTAGATCTAAGGAGATTCTAGATTTAATGCACATTGTGGATCTTTGTGTACTAATGTCAATAACATCAATCCTAGGTAGCATGTATTGTGTTTCCTTTATTGATGATTTCTCTTGAAAGACATGGATATAATTTCTAAAGACTGACGATGAGGTCTTTATCAAGATTCAAAGGTTTAAATATCTAGTTGAAAATAAAATAGGGAAGAATATAAAAGTATTCATATTGGATAATTGGGGTGAGTATACCTCCAAGGGTTCAATGGTTTCTGAAAGTAGACAGGAATCAAGAGGGAGTTAACTATTCCATACAACCCATGAAATAATGCAATTATAGATCCAAAGAATCAATCCATCATAAGGATTGCTGAGGCCATGTCTCATGACCAGGAATTGCCCATGTTTCTTTTGTTAGGAGCATGCAACACATAAGTCTATATCCAGAACATGTGTCCTCATAGGATCTTGGAGAAAAAGACACTAGGGTAGGAATTCATTGGTGTAAATCCATATGTGAGTTAGTTCTAAATCATTGGATGTATAATTTCTATCCTTGTACTAGTAGAGAAGAGGATCAAGTTGGATTCCTCCAGTATAAAGGGTTTATTTGTAGGTTACATTGAGACTTCAAAGGTCTACATGGTATATATTCCAAAACATATGAAGATATAAATAAGCAGGGATGTAAATTTTGAGGATTTTTTTTTTCATCCAAGAAGTCTCATGAGCCTTATATCCTAGTAACAAAGAATTAGGAGTAGAGATCTCTAAAAGTTGAGATGATGTCACTAGTGGTTTCTAGTTTAGGACAACGACCTTCAAGTGAAGACGAGGATACATTATCTCCTTCTAGTTCCACTAGGAGACCTCGATGGATCACTCAAACATTGAGGGAATCATGCTCATGAGTATGTTTAGGATCCTATGAGCATGCTTATGGAGATAAAACCTTCGAAGAAGATTCCTAGCTACATGAAATTGATGAGCATCAACATAGATTCAGATCCTTCTATTTTTCAATAGGTAACAAAAAAATGGGTTTGGTGGGAGGCCATGGTGGAAGAGTATGCCTCCATCATGAAGAATGTGTTAGAAAAACAGGATCGCAGAGCAATAACAATAAACACTAAACAAGATGCAAATATTAAAATACATTACAAGAGAGACACATATATAAAATCGTTAATCCAAGATGGACTACGTCCACACATAAATTTCCAGTCCTTTCTTATTATTATACCATCCAAGAAAATGAAGGGATACAATTGTAACAACCCCACTGCATTTACTCTTCACTGTCTCACATTCTCTCTCACACAATCACACATATTTTTTTAAAATGCTACAATACAATACAAAACTGTATTACAATGCTTTCCTTTTATAGGGGAATTACCATGGTTAAATACCACGAGTCACCCAATACCATGGGTTTGTAAACTATTGGCCAACAAACATCCCCAAAATTTATTTCAAGGGATTTTCCCCCGAACCCCCGCACCCCCCTACTCGGATGAGTGTACAGTAAAACTGGGGTACAAACATGGCTAAACAATAACATATATGAATTTGGAAGATCAAGCTCCACAACCAACATAATGATGTGAGGGCCATAATTCCAAGACTTGAATGGAAGTTAGTAGTCAGTTCTAGGTGTCTATACAAATTAAACAACCAATTGGTGGAAACATCAAGAAGTTTAAGGCTAGGTTTGTGGTGATAGGGTTTTCCCAAAAAGAGGGAGTGGATTATGAAGAGATGTTTGATCTAGTCACTAGGTACACTTCCATTAGAGTAGTTATGTCTCAAGTTTCATTTATGGGATGGGGGATACATCATATATGTGAAGACAAATTTCCTCAATGTGATAATTGTGGAAGAAGATTACATGAAGAAACCTCAATGATTTGAGGTAACTGGGAAGGAATTCCATGTTTGAAAGCTTAAAAAGGCCTTATACTGACTAAAGAAAGCACTAAGAGCATGGTATTCTAGGAAGGATGGACATTTGCAAAGTGTAAGCTTCACCAAAAGTGAAGCAAATTATGATCTATTTTATATATTTGTTGGGATGGATTTTCATATTTCGGTGTTGTATGTAAATGACTAGTTTCTTATAGGCGTTGAGAAGTACATTGTGGGATGCAACAGATATGGTAGTTTAATTTGAGATGAAGGACATCAACATGACACACTACTTTTTAGGTTTGGAGGTTTGGTAGAGGATAGGGGATATATTCCTTGGGAAAGGTAAGTATGCAGTTGATATGCTGAAAAATATTAAGATGGAGTACATATCCATCCATGATCACTAATTTGAAGAAGATCACATGTTCATATGTAGAGTTGGTATACCCTATGTTGTAGAGGAAGTTGATAAGTTCTTTAATGTATTTGGTCAACACTAGAGTAGATATATGTTTTGCAATGAACACCTTGAGATAGGTCATGGTGGAGCTAAGGATTGAGCATTGGGTAGTAGTAAAACATGTTCTCAGATACTTGAGGGGCACATTGGAGTCTAGTGTGAGATACGTTTGAGATGGTGAAGTGAGGCTATATGGTTATATAGAATCTGACTATCTAGGTAGAAAAACATATAGGAAGAGAACCTTAGAGTGTTTCTTTAGCCTTGGATCAAGTATGATATCATGGTTCAACATGAAGTAGAAGTTAATGAATATTATCTCAATAGAGAATAAATGGAAACCAATACTACTAGTTATCAGTCCATCTGGATTCGTAAGTTGCTTGTAGGGTTGTTTGATCAAGAGTTGGATCCCACGATTATAAAGCATGATAATCATAGTTGTATCAAACTCTCTAAGAATCCAATATTTCATGACAAGTACAAACATATACAAGTCATGATTCATAAGAGAGCAATAAATATACAACATGTACCATAGATAAGAAAGTAGTTGATATTTTGACCAACCCCTTAGTGAAAAGGAAGTCTGAAGAATTTAGAGGCGACTTAGATTAATGCAGAATTCCTTCCTCATTACAAGGGAGTGTTGAGAAATGTAGCTCAAACAATATTTTTTGACAAGTTTCAATATGAACACACAAGGAATGGTTTGAGATATTTCGTAAAGTGACCACTTAGGAAAAGTGAAAGTCTAATTTTTACAACTCGACTCAGTCTTAAGATTCTAATAAAGTGTATTGCATACATTAATGGCTTAGAATAAATGTAATCTCAACCATACATCTCAATATTTATATAGGTGGTGATTAATATTAGGGTTTTGGCAAAGCATGAAGATAGACAAGATAAATAGGTCAATTCAGTTGAGTAGAGAAAGTGAGCAAGAGATGATCCAAAATGCATTATGAAGCATAAGAGTATATTTTCTAAAGTAAACAAAAGTAGTAGCATGGTTGTACATCAAGAATTTATACAATAGGTCGTACAACAAGTCATACTTCTATTTCTATTTTGTTTCCTTTCTCTGCATGCCATAAACCTCTTACACATACCCTACGCCTCTATTTAAGAGTGATTTTGTTAACTGTACAACCATTGGTTTCACAATTGTGGAGGTTTCCTTGTAAGTTTTGATCAAGGGAATGAAAAGTTTATTATAATGAGAAATTGTATGCGTATGTGTGTCTCTTATTTATGTTTCTATTGTTTAATTTTCCAGTTATTGTGTGATTGTTGCTATGTTCATACATTAGTTTTCTACATTTAAATAAACTCAATATTTAATTTGTTTAAATTGAGAACATAAGGACAATAACCATATTGGGTTGGAAATTTTAACACCACACACCCTCTAAGACCTGAGCACTCATCAAACCTTTCAACCTCACTTCTTTCCTCTATGCTAGTCCTTGGACGAAACCCAGGGACGTGTTTTACAAAATAATGACCCCAATGTGTTGAGGTAGTCAAAGAAAATATGGAAGTGCTTATTAATGCAAGCCTATCCCCTGAGAATGAGAAACTATACACTTAGAAGGAAATATTGAACCAATTCCATTCCTAGCATTTCTAAGAGGTGAAGCTCAAAAAGTGGGCAAAAGTGAATTAGGAGCAAATTTTGGGTTATATTATTTATACTCGTATGGGAGAAATGGGGGTATAATTCTTTCATTTTTAAAATTTCAAAATATATATAAAGTATAATGATCGTAGGGCCATGGTTCTAGGGAATGTGTCCCTCAAAATATTTGTATGGCATGTGGTGTTCAACCCAATCATGTCGGAATACATTTAGACCATGAATTTATGGGTGAAAATTTATTGCCTACCATTGGAATTTTAGGAACCCACCATTTTCAAGATCATTAGAGACTCCTTGGGAACCTATATAATCATTAACCATGATACTAATTACAATAAAAATGCACCGGTCATGGTGATTTGTGTAGATAAGGATATATGCTTGGGTCTCACAGATGTCATCATTATTGAATATAGAAATAATAATTCATGTATACTTTAGATGATAAGAATGTGTTGTTTTTATATACTCCATGTTGTTCCCATGGCAATTTGAAAATAACATTCTCACATAATAAGCAGATAGATTTGGGAGGAGCCACACACTTGGTCATGATCCCCTCGAACTTTTGGGATAAAACCCTTGTGCAATATCACAAAGGTAAAAGGAAAGAAAGTGAAATGGACAAGGAAATAATAAATCTAAAAAATTATTAGCTAAAGGTAGATGTATAGATATTGGGAGTCAACAATAATCTACAAGATTGAATCTTGAATCTAGAAGGAAGGATAAAAAATTCAAAAATCATGAGGTTGAATCCACCCTTCTCCATCAATTCCCCTTATAAATAGAACGTTAGGTTCGGACATGATATAAAGGTATTCCAAATACATCTTCAATTCACCAAAGAAATAAAGGCTATTTAGGTGGAATCAAATCCATCTCCTCCCCAACAAGTGGGAAAAAAAACTCCTTAACATTGCCACATACATATTGAATATACATTACAAGGTGGTAGGCCATAGAGGTAGCCAACTAGTCAAGGAGGTTAGATGTGATGGCTTACAACATACCCTTGGTGACTATAGGAACGAAAAAAAATAACACATGCAAAGTAGGAAGTTATTTTAGGAAGACAAATCACTATAGTCGGGGCCCTGAGCAAAGAAACCCTGAAGAGGGTTCCCATATCATCATAATATATTGTAATTTAAGAGGATTGAGGATGGCATGGAAATAATGATCCCTTCATAGGATCATCTAGAATAAAAAATTTATGTCCTAATTCTTCGAGAAACCATGTGCTCAAAATTGGAAGCAACCAAATCTCTAAAGAAATGTTTTCTCAATTGGACTTTACTAATACTGATGTCTACAAGTAAGTACATGGGATTGGAATCTAGATGGAATTATTCAATGTATATAAACACTTTAGTAATCCATCCCTCCCATATCCTTGCTACCCTTTTTCCAAATATCTAAATTGTAGGGTTAAAATAGTCGAAAGGTATTTTTGGATGATCTAATTGACTCCACCTCACTAAACATTCCCTACTTTATTATTGGGGGGTGACCTAAATATTTCATTCCATGTTATTGAATATTGGGGGGACCTAGCTTAGATAAAATACTTGTTCAACTATTTTCTAAATATCTCGGGTATACACCACCTTGTTGATATTGATCCTTTTGAATTGGAGAAAACATGGTCAAAAAAGAGATTTGGTCGTAGCACATAGCCAAATGACATTCATTTATTTATCACCAAGGACTCCCTTCTCACGACCCTCTATTCATACAAGTTCTGTAATCTTAAGGATTCCAACTCTGACCACTTTCCAATCAAGTTAGAGTTCAAGATCAACCTCTTCAAGGCATTTCACCGAGTAATCTAATTATACCTTTGGATAATATTATCTCATGTGGTTTATCTAGGCCTTACATAAGTTGGATTGAAGTTTTTTTGTTGTTAGTATCCTTTTACATACTAATAAATGGCTTGAACACATCCTTTTTGCACCTAAGTAGGGGGATTCTCCATGGTTGTCCTCTTTCACCCCTCCTTTTCTTGATCATAAAAAATACTTGTATTAAAATATTTAATTTTGAACCAAAAAATGGAAATATAAAGGGTTTTAAGATAGTTGAAAACCTTCACATTTCACAAGTATTGTTTGTAGAATACTTTCTAATATTTGGGAATGCCACAGTCCAAGAAGAAAATTCCTATATTGCATCCTAAATCTCTTTTCCACTTCAACATGAATGTAAATAAACCTCAGAGAGTCCATTATTATTCTCTTACATGTACCCATAGTCATTCAAACATGATCCTGAAATTTCTACATTTAATTGTTGTCCATGCTAAATATTGCTTTGAATACTTGGGATCCATAATGAAGGAAAATGACTACCACATTCAAGATCAGAAATAGTTGTCTGACAAGTTGAAATAGAGGATTAGAATCTAGTACAAATAGTGGGTATCAATGCATAGTCAACCAATTCTCATAAAAAGTGTTGTGGAATACACCCCAATCTATTAGATTTTCCTAACATGCCTTTTGAAGTTAATGTTAAAAAAGATAATAATAAAAAATGCGCCTACATTAACAATGGTCTAGAAATAAATATTAAAAAAATTCCCATCTTGTAAAATGGGATCTCATGTCACATCCCAAAAGTGCAAGGAAGTGGAGACTTAAGAGCCTACATCTCTTTTGTATCTGGGAACTAGTAGCAAATAGATTTTGGCATCCTATGACAAAGGTCTTATTGTAGGCGCATTATTAGTCCCTACCTGATGGACTACTAACAATCAATTTTCATTGATTTTCTCATTTTCTAGCTTTAATGACCTCCTACTTTTCCAATGCCTTCAAATTTTTACAATTCTTCATAGTTTCAACTTTATGATAAATTTTATTATTGCAACATTTCCCATGTCCTCATTTTAGATCATCTTGGTGCATTTTTGTTTGAAATATCCTCATTTTTTTTCAAAGTTTGGTTTCTGTTCATTTCTCCTCATTTGGCCTAAGCTTTTTTATAGTTTTTGTGGAGCATTCATTGTGACAATGAATGATTTGCTTCCTATAGAAAGAGGAATGAATGCACCTATACCACCACTGGCATTGAATGCTCTACTACCACATATTTATGCAAGATACCTTCATCGTCACCGCCTCACCACCTCCACACTCCAAACTACACCCACTTCTATTTATCTGTTATTTGAGGAACCTTAACCATCACCACCTCTCCATGCCATGTCTTACTGTTTCTACCTCTCTTTATCATTCATCTAATAGAGATTCACTGTTATTTTCTCTCTACACTAATCCATGCTGATAAAGTTAAACAAGCTTGATTTTAATAAATTTTAGTATTCCTTTATTTCTGAAAAAATGAAATTTCACTTGGTCAAATTCACATGTTGAGTTGAATTTTCGAACAAATAATTCTTAGAGACAAGTCACTGGATCCCAAAAATATGGTTGGGACCCACATTATAAGTTTCATAAATTCATCACAATAATCCCAACAAAGTTGTGCACCACATGAGACAACAATATCAGAATTGGTCCATGAGGTAGCATAGGACCTAAGTTGCAACAAACCTCATGTAATCCACTATTTCCACAATTGGTCATTTTCTGTCCATTTATTGTTGAACATGTCATTTGATGATTGTTCCTTCTTGGAGTTTTACATAACGGTAGCTCAATACCAAAAACATTATAACACCTTGCTTAAAAAGTGATTGGTAAATGCTCTCCATTCCTAGTCCAGACAAAAAAATGACCACCTATGCATCACTTTCACACATATAGCCTGAAAGAACTCAATCTCTTGAATTCTCTTCATCTTGAAATATTTTGTATATTTATACCCAACCAAGGAACCTTTCTAATATTGAATTGGTTGCTTTGTATCTAAATACTAGCCTCGCGTGTTCTTGTTGTGGTCCTGATGATTTTCCAACAATTGGTTTTTGTTTCCTTTATCTACTGCTTTTTGGATCCATAAGTGAATTGCTTTCTTGCATTTAAAACAAAACACACATTTGTTAATTGAATTAGAATTATATTTCAACAAGTTTAGTAGGCGCTTCATATTAGATTCTGGCAGGAAGATCTTGGGCCAAAACAATCTTCGCATAAGTTGCATAAGAAAATATAGAGGAGAATAATATTGGAAACCTTCCATTAACTATCTTAGTAATACAATGATTCTACAATAAATAGAATTCCAATCATGTGGATAGGATTCAAATCTACCAACTAAACCCAACTGAATGGTTAACTAGAAGTGTCTTAAATCACTATCAGAGCTCACTAGTCTAACTTCACATGTCTAATTCAGTTAATAATTAGTTAAAACTAGTTAAACCAGTTAACTGATGAGGTAGGTGAGAAAAGGACACTACTCCCATGCAGCCATGAAAAAATGGCACTAACTGAACTGAAAGACATCTAACTGAATGTAACTGGATATTGACTTAGCATAACTACCTACCTACCACAACCAACCGATGCAAGCTGCTAGTGGCACACAAAGTGGCTCCTAAAATGTAGGGATTGGTCACATAGGCACATCAGCTCATGCATGCACATGCAGTAAGTGGAATATAACCTCTGTATGTGTTCCTCACACTCTATTTGTTGGTACCGGTGGACCCAATGGCACTGGCGGACCCAATCACACCAAACTTAAGTAAATGACTCCTAAGTTAGGCATGATGATATAATAGACTATAAATGGAAAATGAGACAAAGAGAGGATTAATAATAATCCTAACACCCCCATTTAATCCTAAATTTGGACAACCTAGGCTCTGGTAACTAAGACCAAAGGCCACCCATTACAATCTAAAAGTAAAACATATTTATCCATGTAAAATGAGGAAAAAGGAATAATCGCATGGGGAAAATCCCTCCTAAAAAATGGACATGGCACCAAATTTAAATGAATATATTCACATTGTATTTTTTATTCATTTGAATAAGATGGATGTACTGCTTCCTGGTGAAAAACTTTGTGGAGTTGTTGTAGATGCCTTGATCATGTATAAGATTTTCAATGTTGTGTAGACAAAAAGCATGAGGAGAAGCACCTTGCAACTCATATTCTGGTGATGAAGGAGCATCATGTGAGTGATATTTTATGTGACAACATAAAATCAGATATGGAAAAGAGATCTGCACAATCATCTCCTAACCAAAGAACATCAATGAAATCAACAGGCTCAATTTCTAGTGTAGTTGCATAATGGTGAACCCGATCATGAACCTTTTTCCTAAACTGAACTGAAAATTTTACAATTCTTTAATAGATCTTGTGAGGATCTGATATATCAGAAATTAAGTCATATGGAGCAGCAAGCAACCAAGGTATGGTGGCTCCAAAATTTGGTTGAGTTACAGTAGGAAAATTAGGTTCAACTAGTCTACATTGACAATTGGGAAAATATGATGAGCAAAAGGATCTAAAATTTGAACTAATAAAGATTATATCAGACCCAAATGTTTTTAACAGCAACCCAACTAAATCCAATGATAGAAAACAAAGACATGATAACAACTTTCACTAGTGATACAATATAGGAAACCATGAAATTGTATAGTTTACCAACTGAGGAGTTTGGGGGTTGTCGGGTCTTTTGAGTATCAAATGGATGGGACAGAGGTGTCATAACATGCATATCAGATTGAAAACAATATTATAAATCAGAGAAAGAAGAATATGAATGGTTTTTTAAGGATTCAGATGAAGACAAGTAAAAAACTAGTGGTAAAAAACTAGTATTGAGAGGAGATGGCTCTGGGAGACCGATAGGTATTTTTTCAAGGGGAGGAAAAGATATTTATGATTCTGATATATCATAATGAGTATAAAAATCAGAGATATAAGAAACATACTTTATTTTGGCAACCAAAGCATTAGCATCATTACCTTCGAATTGCATAGTGTTACAGTGCCCTTGGGGATCAACAAATTTTTCCCTTCTTGCAAAATCTGGCACATCAATGTTGTTTCTTTCGAGCAACTGACTCATGATTTCCATTTTATTTTTAAAGCAAGAATTATCATTGTGAGAATATTTTCTGCAATAGGTACACTGCGATCTTCCCTTCTTGTTTCCCATCTTCTTGAAATTCGAGCCTTCATGAGTAGAGTTAGAACCTTCATCTTCGGAGTCTAACTTTGTCTTTTTATCCTTCAATTTTAGCTTTCCTTTGGAATTGATATTATTGCTTCCAAGAGCATTAAGCACATGATCCTTTGAGGTTTTTAGATTCCCCATTTCAATCAGCTTTATCTTCTCTTGTGTGATATAATCTATGAATGCATCCAAGGATAGCATCCTCCAATTTTGAACTGCAAGCTTAGTAGCATAGAATGTTGACATAAAAACTGAGTAGTCCAGACCCAACTTTGATAGAATGGAGAAGATTAACT
Source organism: Pseudotsuga menziesii (assembly GCA_001517045.1). Lineage (NCBI taxonomy): Eukaryota > Viridiplantae > Streptophyta > Pinopsida > Pinales > Pinaceae > Pseudotsuga > Pseudotsuga menziesii. The sequence continues at coordinate 509,659 of LPNX010986451.1, read as the reverse complement.
AATGTTCTTCCTTCATAATCCCAAACTGCTTGAGAAAAATTACTAGTGACTTAAACTTGGTGATGAATTCCTCAATGGTTTTGAATTCAATTGGTCTCAATGATATCAACTCATTGTCTAATTGATGTCCTCTAAGATCATCTTGCTTTTTGAAGAGGGATTCAAGTTTGATCCAAACTTAATTAGGGCATTTCAAGCCATCAAGATGAAAAATAAGTCTGGGAGAGAGAGAGAGAGAGAGAGAGAGAGAGAGAGAGAGAGAGAGAGAGAGAGAGAGAATTCCATAAGCTTCATCCTTCTTGTTATGCCACCTTTCTTTCTCAGCAACTGCTTTAGGCTCTATTTCTAAGGCCATAGTAACTCTGTAGAGACCTTTGTTGCGTAATAGTATCTCAATCTTGGATTTCCATTCATAATAATTGAATGAATTAAAGGTTAGAATATTAGATAGATCCATGCTGTGCTATTGGTGAGAGAATTGAATACCCGCACAAAACTAGAAAGACAATTTTTTTTAGCCTGAATAGGCTCCGATACCATATTAGATTTTGGCAGGAAGATCTTGGGCCAAAAATAGTCTTGACATAAATTGCACAAGAAAATATAGAGGAGAATAATATTGGAAACCTTCCATTAAATATCTCAGTAATACAATGGTGTTACAATAAATAGAATTCCAATCATGTGGATAGGATGCAAATCTACCAAGTAAACTTGACTGTCTGGATAACTAGAAGTGTCTTAAATCACTATCGAAGCTCAGTAGTCTAAATACACATGTCTAATTCAGTTAATAATCAGTTAAAACTAATTAAACTAGTTAAACTGATGAGGTAGGTGAGAAAATGCACCTACTCCCATGCAACCATGCAAAACTGGCACTAACTGAGTTGACTTAGCATAACTACCTACCTACCACAACCAATTGATGGAGGCTTCTGCTGGTACTTAGAGTGGCTCCTAAAATGTAGGGATTGGTCTTAAAGGAACATCAACTCATGCATGCACATGCAGTAAGTGACATATAACCTCTCTATGTGTTCCCCACTCTCTAGTGGTTGGTACCAGTGGACCCAGTGGAACTGGCTGACCCAAAGGATCTGGTGGACCCAATGGCACCAAAATTAAGTAAATGAATCCTAAGTTAGGCATGATGATCTAATAAAATATAAATGGACAAGGAGACAAAGGGAGGATTAATAATAATCCTAACACTTCGAGGGGTTCCCTACTAGCATTGATTTTAGTTTTGAACTAAAAGCAGACTTAGAGAGATACCGCCTATAACTTTGTTAGTTGAGTTGTGAGGATGGTTTTTATATGGAATTGTATTTCTATTTACTAGATATGCTCTATTAATTGTTTCTTACACGTACCAAGGTAGTGGTCACTGAAAGAACAATTGGTACTTGATCCCATGATTGGGAAGGAATTGGATTGAATGAAGAAGCCATTGAAGCAAAGTGATAGTTCCTAAGCAAGGTAAATAAAAATACAATTGAGAATTGACATTGTAGAAAACAAAAACTAGAAATCTTAACAAGCACTAAGAATATTTAACAAGAATGTATACATCTACTTGAACCTCAAACCACTTGAATACTATATAGAGAACATATCATGTCCTATTGAAAAACCTGCAAGAGACAAATTCCATGCATATCCATTTGTAGCTAAATGCAACCAAGCAACCAAGGAACTTACTGCATAGGGCTTTATCCATAGAAATCCTATGTGCTACAAATGCATCCACATACATTTACCATGTTTCAAGTCATTGAGTGAAGATTCCATGCTATTATTCTAGGTCCGCATTTCCACTTACCATGGTTGGTGTTTGGAAGAGTAAGGAAGATGGAAGCAAGAATGTAATGTATAAATGTATATTTTATAAATGTAGAAGATGAATTACATAATAGGTACCTCGGTAATTTATACCCTAAGTGGGGAAGACAGGTGAATTTTCAAGTCACCTCTCAGTTTAATTACATTAATTAACCTAGCTTAATATTTATTATTTGGCATTTGTTACATTTCCTTCCCCTTAAGGGAAGCTTTGTCCTCAAAGCTTATTTGGTGACAATTATTTCATGAACGATCGCAATGTCTCTGATGTGGATATATGTATGGTTTTTTATTGGTGGGTTTTGTCCCTGGTTCTATTTCAATTATGTGTTCAGTTTTTCTGTTTGATGGGAGCTCCATAGGTAACTTTTGAAACACCTTGCGATGTTTTCGAATTAGCTCTTGTATATCTGGTTGTTTTTCCACATCTCCTTCACTTGTTAGAATCTCAATTTCTTGACATTTAGGTATGTATGTTGGTGCATCTTTCCAACGTAGCTTTTCCGTCTGATGTGATGTAACCAGTTGTGTCGGAGGTGGCTAGAACCCGTATTATTTGTGTGTTTTCCCGAACGCATGGAATTCAATAAAATGTTCTTGGTGATTTGTAGAGTATGTACCAAAGGTATGTAACCATTGTAACTAGAGTATGTTCTTGGTGTTCCATGTGCTTGGAATACAATAATAGGTATGACCATTGGAGGCTCTGGCACAGGATCATGTGTAAAGAACTCATGTTATTATCTAAGTAGACCACGTATTGAAGCAATTTTGAAATGTAAAGGAGTGTTTAATTGTGTTATGAGGTTAAATCAAATAAAAATATTAGTGCTATCCAAGCTGAGACTAAAAGGTTGTCTTATACTTCTAATTTCTCTTTTCACTGAATTCAAGGTTGAGTTTTGACTACGAATCATTTTTTCAATTTGGTAAGTTGATATGCCATATTATTTCAAAATGCAAATAACTATATTGCTTTTTACATCTATATATATATGTGAATAATTATTTTGTTTCATCTACAAGTCTTATGAAGGTGCTTTCGAGCACCCACAAACCCTACTCATCTTTCAGTATCCCATTCATTTCATGGGATTGGTATTCATGGATACTTCGTTTCCATGGCCTATTCTGAGTACTATTCAATCGAAAAGAAAATAAGGGCAGTGTGGTGACAATCCCGACCCATACCCACATATTTAGTTCACATAACATTAAGCGTTACCTTCATTCTCCATCTTGACTGATTGCATGCTATCTTATGGTTTGCAAAGTTCTAGCATCCAAGCCTTGGTTTCACTTGGATAGTTGGTTTCTCAACCTCATTGTTGCACAATTAGCTTGTTCTTGCTTTTTTTTTTTTTCTGTACCATTCAAGTTTGGTGAATTTTCAACCCTTTTCTTGTTTTTCGATCCAACCTACAAATTTCCATTGTTTAAATGTATTTTATTGCAAATTGGTGTAATGCTTGGCTTCAATTCAAAATAATAGTAATCAATGTGCCTTTCATTTGGAGCAGGGAACCTCAGAGGCCTATTGATTTGTTGATATCTATATTTTATGAATTTAATGACATATATTGTATTGAGCTCATGAATTATGTATTCCCTTTTCTTGACATTAAATTTGATTTCTCTACCATTTCCTAACATTAATTTTGATTTTCCCTTCATTTCTTGGTCATAGATTTTCATTGAGTTCATTGTCATGTTGACGATTAAACTATAGATTATAAACTTGTGGATGAATGGAAGTAGACATGACATGTAATAACCTATACTATTTGATGTCTTAAGAATAATGATTCTCTAGGAATGCCATTTTCCTATTTTTTTCTTCTTCTGAATTTAGACTTAAAGAGGCTAATAATATGTAAATAATGGTTAGTTTGGCCTCAGTTTAAAATTGGATGGCAAGCACTAGGGAGNTATATATATATATATATATATATATTGATGAAAGGGTTTATAGGGTAGTTGATAAGTGATTAGCTAGATGCACATAGGTAATAACATAGCATATATATTCTCTATCAATAGAAGAGTGATTGGTGTAGGTAGGATTGGAAGTATGAGTTATGAAGGTGGGTGGAAGTAACCTTGGAGGTAGCATTAATCAATAGCATTAGCATTAGAAGGTTAATAAGGTAGTGTTAATCACTCAGGTAATAATTAGCAATGATTTTCAGTGACATTAGTTGTTGAGTGGTGGTAGGAGATATCGATGACGAGGGTAGGTGCACTACTAGTTGACGATGATTGAGTAAATGGTGAGATATAAAGAAAAGTAAGTAGTGAACAAAAAATCAGTAGTGAACACAATATGTAAAGAATTATTCTTGTTCTTATCGAATTGGACAAAATATGTTTATAAAATATATTGAATTAAATATAATTGATTGAATGAATGATGAATGTCATAGTTTTTCTAATCTAATTCAAATTGATTAGGATATTTATATAAAAGAATACCAAGCACAACAAGATGCATAAGATAGAGTATATACACAAGACACAAAGATTTTCCTCAAGGAAACCATACAGGAGAAAACCCCACAAACTTCCTTAGAATAGTTTCGTCACTAAGACAATATCACAAGATGGAAAAAACCAAGTATAATAAGTCTTCTACAACTCTCTCTCTGTCTCCTCTTGCAAACTTGAGTGAGTGGGTGTGTGTATAAATGAGGGAGGGCACCTCCCTATTTATACCCTTTAAGTGACTGGCCTAAGACATGATTGGGACGACCTCTTACCTTAGCAGGGTTAACTTCATCTAAGGTGACTCCAGAGATAAATTTCATTGTATTAAATTTGGGACTACTGCCTCTAATTACATCGGAGGTTGTACCTCAAGGACCATATACAATAATGACATCCCAAAAGGAGGGAAACGCATCTCTTATGGGGGTACAACAACATATAATGATAATACACATCATAATATCTTGCAAAGTTACAAATACAACAACACTCCCTCTTAACTAGGATGGTATTCTCTCGTCAATCATCGACACATCTGGTCAGGTCATCATCACAGAGTCATCATCATAGTTGCTTCCATAGTCCTCATCTTGTCAATCATTGAATAGTTATATATCTCAGATCTGTTCGTCATCAGAAGTTTCTAAAGAGATATCCCTATTTCATATTGGGTGCAGGCCTAGTCCTCATCTAGGTATTCATCAAATCCATGAGCAAGCCATTGCGTAGGTACTGCCTAGTACTATCCATTTCATTTTCACTACAATAACATGTGTCTCTTGCGGTCATCTCGTCATATCTATATCATCCATCATCATACACAGAGCATAGCATAGATCCATATCGTTGACTACCTGTGTTCTACCAACATAGGAGCATGTAAGGACTCGTTACATCACTAAGAAAACCCGCGTTTTCCACTATGAGAGAATTTCCTAGTATCACACCAAGTACAATACGTCTCATGGTCAAAATGCGTTCTACAAACATAGGAGCATGCCATGACTCATTACATCTCAACGATGACCTACATCTACCACTATGTGAGAACCGCCCAGGCGCACACCAAGTGCCTTGTGACCTATCATCGTCTCCAACATGGGAACACACATAAGGACTGATTACATCCAAGGACAACCTGCGTACCATGCCAAGAATGATTACATCCAAGGATAACCTCAGGGACTTATTACATCGAAGGAAAACCTGCATACCATGCCAAGAATGATTACATCCAAAGATGACCTAACAAGACTGATTACGTCTCTGGACAAACTATGTTATACACTAGGGCTGATTACATATGGGGATAACTTGTATACCTTCCCATGTGAGATCTTGTTCTAATTCATCTACATCTTCCAGTCTCTCGTCATCTCTAGCATGGGAGCACACCAGGACTCATTACGTCACCAAGACAACTTGCATCTCTGAACATGCTAGAACTCGTCACTCCCTCTTTCTAGGGACCTCGTTCTATCTCACACCAAGTCTCTCTATGAAGTACTTGAAATTCACTCCCGCTAGAAGCTTGGTCAATACATAGCCTATCTTCCCGTCCATTGCCATGTACTAGAGATTCACTTCTCCTCTTTGCACCATATACTGGATATAGTAGTACTTGATCTCGATATGATTTGATTTGTCATGGAACACCAAGTTCTCTGACAACTTCACACAACTCTGGTTTTCAAAAAAGATACAAGTCGCTTCTAACATGAGATCAAACAAATCAGATAGTAGATTCCCAATCCATACTTCCTCACAATTAGCTTAGCAATGTGCAACATACTCTGCCTCGTATGTACTCAGCACCACACAGGACTTCTTCCTACTAAACCAGGAGATCATGCTAGATAGAAAACTAAAGCAACATCCCAAAGTTCTCTTCCTATCAATGGCACTGCCTTCCAGATCCGAATCAACATAACCATGATTCCATAGTCAACTATACCCTTAAGGTACCTCAATACATTCTTTGCAACAATCAGGTGAACATGCCTTGGATCTCTTAGGAATTGGCTAAGGATATTCATAACAAATCATATGTTTGGTCTCGTATTGATTAGGTACATCAATGAACCAATCATCCGATGATTGTTGTAATCTCACAGATCATAGAGGGTTACCAATAATACACATTAAAGCATATAGACATAACATAGACAAGAGACAAGAACATAGATGTAGAATAACATATTATATTATATCATGAGGGTCCATACAAACACAGAACTGAACCCAGTTCTCACTTGGCTCAACAGCCTAATATATATGATTTAAAAATAGTTACATATAACTAGCTGGCGGTTCAGTCAACCAACACGACCTTATGCGGCCGACCTAATCTCTAATTAGTTGGCTAATTGACTTAGTCAGCTCAGCGACATCAAATTTGTCGGCTCTCCAACATCTCTCCCAGGAACAAAATATTTCTTCATCCCAAAGAAATAGGGGAGGTACTCAAAATATTTACTGTCTGAGATAATTATTTTATTGTTTGTTTTTCATGGGCTATGCAATCAGATGGTTGGTTGCTTTTGTATGCATACTTCAACGATTGCCTCTGCTGTAATGGCCAGTTGATGTTGAAATTCTGTCCAACTTTGAAGTACTTTCTGGATGTCGATGGTCAGTGTTGTAATGCTTGATAAAGTTGACATCTTCTCCTAAATGGAAATGTCTGCTATTCTTTCCATGTTGGGTCCCATGAACTGGGTCTTTTGCTTCTGCTGTCTCCAGTAGTCTTTTCATTTGCGGGAAGATGGTATCTAATTTCTCCAATCTTGGGAGTTCTTGTTGCACCCACTGGTGTGCTTGTCTTTTGAGTCTCTGCAGTTTGGCTGTCTCCAGTACGATTTGATCTTGTATTGTATTTCTTAGTGCTTCTTCAGTGCTTTTTCTCTTTTCCAATGCTTGAATCTGTTCTCGAGTCTATCGGGTTTGTTGGAATACTTGCCCGTAATAAGTAGGCCAGTCCCGGAGTACCTCTTATGTGATCACAGATTCTTCCATGTGGTCTTGCAACACTTTGTACGCTTCTGAAAATGCTATGTACTATTGCATTAACAATATTGATGTCTCTTCTTTTTGCTCTTATTTTGTATTTTGCATGTGTACTTGTAGGGTCGCCACCACACTCTCAAATAATTGATATGATTTTTCTAGTGGCTTGTCGGTTTTGACTTCCATCGGCCCTGGTATTATAGATTGAGCTAAGTTGCTGCATTTTGACAGGAATTTGACTTGTTCATTCTCAATGTCACTGAGCTCCTTGCGTATGATTTGGATTCTTGTTTTGTCTTCATTGGGCAGATTTTCTAAGAGTTGTCCCAACTCTTTGTCTTTTAGCTTTGTTGTGTTGACTACAGTGGTCGACCCAAGTTGGCTAATGTGGATCATTGTCGACTGTGACTTTTTTGTGGTCCTTCTTCTTTCTGTCTCTTTTCCTCTTGTGTTTATGTTGTTCTGCCTGCTGTTGTTCCTGTGCATCTGCAAGAGGTAGACTCTCATGTGGTTGATTTTCTTGTGGTGGGTTTTCTGATTACTGATCTACAACGGTCGGTGGAACTTCTGGTTGGATTTCTTTGGTGAGATCTACAACTGGATGTGTATCTAGAGAATTTTGTGCAAAGGGTTCAGGTACAGATGTTTCCAGGTTTGGTAAAGGTTTTGGATTGGGAAGTGGAGGTGGAGATGGTGAATGGTCGGGTGTAATTGGTGTAGTGGAGATATCGTTGGTTGGTGTCGGGTCCTCGAATTATGGTGGTGAATCATCTAGGTCGTCAGAGAATAGGTTGTCAATCACCTGGTTGATTTCTTCCAGGTTCTCTTCTTCCACATCTCTTGCTGGCTCATTAGCTAATGGAGGGTGTGGGATGTTGGGAGGGATAAAGGATGATGTTTGACTTGTGACAACTTGAGATGTCTTGTCAGGGTTCTTCATGAATGTCAACTTTATAATTCCCACAGATCTGTGTTTCTGGGGTATTTGTCTAGGTTGTTGAGGAATGAGCTTCCTTAATCCACTAGATTCAATTAGAGGACACTTGGTGGTGATCCTCTGGATAGAGGTGAGTAGTTCAGACAATTTTTCAATGTATGCCTGGAAATCACAATCCTGGTCGAACCTCTCTTTCAAGGTTTCTAGCATAGCATTTTTGCATATGTCAACTGAGCTTATGGTGGGTATCTATGGAATTTATTCCTGTGTGATCTAGGTCGGAGATGGGGGTGGAGGTGTAGAAACTAAATCAACAATGTTTTCGGCCGTCAAAGTGTTTGTACTTTTTACCTTTTTCGATCGACCTTGTTGTGCTACTGACTCCACAAAGCGTTTGAACTGCGTCTCAACTGAAACTTTTTTTGCTACAACGTCTTCTATGATGTCGACAATGGTAGCTACCAGTTCATCTTCATCTTCTGATTCTAATAGGATTAGCTTGTGCTTCCCCTTCCCTTTTGTCTCAGTTGCCTTTTTTCTTGTGGCTGCTATTTCCCTTGCTAGTTTTCTAATTTTGTCTTTGGTTATAGCATATTTTGGGTTTTCAGATTCAATTTCTTCCTCTAGTCCTTCTCCTCCCTCCTGTGGTTGAACTGGACTAATACTTTTCTCAGCTGTCTTGGTTACCTGTTGCTTTCTTGGTGTACTTCCCCTTTGGGTCGTTGGTGGTATGATTTCTAATTGTAGTCTGTTGGTGTCTTCTTCTTGTGTTTCCTCCAACACGAAGGTGCTGATGTGTAATCAGAGTTCATAGTCCTCTTACTTCTCCTGGTCTGTCAGTGGTTCTTCAATTACTAGGTTTACTTCCTTAGCCTTTGTTGGTATGGATAACTTTGTGCCGGGTTGTCGAGCTAGTTTGCAGAAGATCTCTTCGATTGTTGGGTAATAGTTGAGAGGATTTGCTTTTGCTTTTGCTCCCTACATATACCAAACTATAGTGTGGTCGATTTCTAGTTGGATGGGTGCTGTTTTTGGTAGACTTTGTCGGATGTTCTGAGGTACTCTCCATCTGGTCGTCTGGATTTTCAGGTGTTGGAAATAGTTTTCTAACAGTACTTTTCCATTTGCTAATTCTTTCAATGTTCCAGTCTACGCAAATGGCTTGAACCTCCACATGTGGAATTTTGTTGGTTCTTGGAACTGCTTGTTCCCAACTAGGCACAAGTGGTACCTCACTATCCAGATTATCAGAGATGGGAACCTTATGATCCCGACCGACTCCTGGCATTTTTCACACATAGTTTTGAGCATGTCGGTGACATATTGAGCCCATCTATACACTTTTCCTATTTTTGCTACTGTGTCTACCACTTCTAGCATATCCAGCTTCAGGTCGCTCCCTCGTCCTGTAGGTGTGAGCCCTGTTGCTATGATTTTGGCCATGATTTGTGGCATCTGGGCTTGTATCTGACTAATCATTAGCCCTTTTGAATTTTTCCCTGATGGCGTTCCAGTTAATCGTTCTACCAGTCCTTATTTTATGCCGACAGGGACTGGGTCTCCTTGGTGTGAAAGACCAGTTAGTTTGTATATGACTTCACCAGAGATTTTGACTAGTCTGTCGAAGTAAAATTTCCCATTGTGGTATTGACTAATAATGAATTTTATCACTGCTTCTTTTGTTCCTCCAAAACTCGCCATGAACGGTGTGTTCATGTAGTTCATAATGGAGCTATGGTTTATCTTCTCTGCTGCTTGTGTTGGTTTCTTGTCGACATAGGCTCATTCTTTGATTTCGGCCCAAGTTTTCACCCATGAGGTTTCTTGTACCTTGGTGTTCTTGATGTTTCTTAACCTTCTCATCAATGGGGTTTCAGCAGATTGCAGTTCCTTTGTCTTTGTAGCTGCGGCTCTGGTTTGTTTCGGTGCCATCTCGTCGGTTTCTTGGTCATCTTTTCTTATAGGTTCTTGGTTCTCAATTTTCTGATTGTTGAAATGCTCTATCTCTTCAAAATACTATAAATGATATTTTTCTGGTCTGATATTTATAGGTGGAGCGATTGACGTTTCTGTCGATGGATGTATTAATGGCGGAAGGGATGGTCCAATGTGGTCTCTGGGGTTTGCGTTAATGGTGATTTGATTTTGGTGCTCCTTCTGACCGTAGTCATGAAGGCATGATTTAACCTTTGGGGTCGTTGGTCGATGTCGATCATGTGAGCGGTCGATGGTGGTATGTCGATGGGTTTGATGTTGGTTGTCGAAGCACTGGTTTCTTGTCATCCTAGGTTATGGGTGTTGGTTCTATTTTGTTGTTTTTAATATTTTTAGATTTTTATAGTTTTTGTCTGATAGTTATGGTCATTATATATATATATATATATATATTTTGAACTTGTTTTAATTTTTGTACCGTTTTATTCGGGCACCATTAACAAGTTTTCGAAAGACTATAACTTGTAACGTCCTTAGTTGGACTGATCCATTGGCATGTATTTCTTCGACAAGGTAAGGTCCCATCCATTATGTGTGTAACTTTTTGGGTTTTCCTTTTACTCGATTGTTGTATAGTAAGGCGAGGTCCCCTACCGACAGATTCTTGTTTTTGATATTGCGATCGTGCCAAGCCTTATGCTGTTGTTTTTGGATTTCTTGGTGTTGTAGAGCAATCAGTTGGTGTTCTTATAGCTTGCTTAAATGCATCAGTTAGTCATTCCTGCCTTGTTCGACACCAACATGTAAAATATCTTCTATGAAAGGTGTTTACTGTAAAAAATGTAGTGGAACAACTGCTTCTTATCCATAGACTAGTCGAAATGGTGTTTGGTCGATCGAACGCTTGTATGTTGTTTTGTAAGCCCATAGTACTGCAGGTATCTTTTCGTCCCAATCATCCTTGTCGGTATTACAGATTTTAGTTAGGCCCTTTGTTAATGTTTTGTTAAATTCCTCGATTACTCCATTTGACTGAGGGTGATAAGTTGTACTACGTCAGTGGTCAATTTTGAACTAGTTTGTTAGTGCTTTGATGGTTTTGTTAATAAAGTGTGAACCTTGGTCACTGATTAGGGTTATTGGGCATCAAAATCTAGTAATTATATTTTTGTAGATGAATTTAGCAGCTATCTCACTGGAACATGTGTCGAGTGGTTCTGCTTCTGCCCACTTGGTTACATATTCTACTATAGTTATTATGTACCTTGCATCTGTTCTTTTTGCTAGTATGGGGAATGGTCCTATGAAGTCGATGACCCAAATTTAAAATGTCAAACTTGGGTTTACTGATAATAAGGGCATTTCTATACTAGGCAGAGGTTGAACCAACCGTTGACATCTGTCGCATTGGCTCATAAACGTTTTACAATCTTTGGACAGTGTCGGCCACCATAGCCCTAACTGTTGAATTTTCTTGGTAGTTTTGTGTGGTTGAAAATGTCCTCCCGTCGGTCCATAGTGTGCCTCATACATGACATTATATCTTTCATGTTCTAATACACATATTTATAGGATGTCGTCTAGACCCATTTTATATAAAAATCCATTTATGAGGCTATATGGTGCAACTTTCATGGCTAAGATTTGTTTCTTTTTCGTGCTCATGCCCTCTGGTGCTTGTCCATTTTCTATGAATTGAGTTATTTCCTCTATTTCTACTGGGACTGCTTCTATTCAAAATAAATGTGCATCTAGTAGGTCATCTTCGACTCCTGTCGGTTCCTCTCCTATGTTGGTTCGTGACAAGTGGTCGGGTCTGACATTTAATTTTCCTGGTCTAACAACAACTTCAAATTCGAATTCTTGGAATAGAAGTAGCCATCGACAAATTCTCCCATGGTGTAAGGGTTTGTTTACAAGGTATTTTAATGCTTGGTGGTCGGTATAAAAGATGAAAGGGTTGGCTAGTAGGTAATGTTGATACTTCTGAAGTGCAAAGACCATTCCTAATGCTTCTCTCTCTGTTGTCGAATAGTTCCTTTCTGCTTTATTTAATTTTCTGTTGCTGTAAACTATGGGGTAGTGCATTCCATCGTCCCTTGGTTGTGTTAAGATCACTCCTATTGCTAGGCCTGATGCATCGATGTGTACGTGAAATTTGATCAACCAATTTGGGAGCCTTAGAATGGGTGCCTCGAATAGCTTCCTTTTTAGTTTTTCAAATGATATGTTACATTCATCCGTCCAGTCAAACTACTGATCTTCTCTTAATAGTTCTTCCAATGGATAGGTCATATCTGAATAGTATCTTATAAATTTCCTGTAATAGCCTGTATGACCAAGTAGTACCTTGACTTGTTTTGGGTTCACTGGTGGTTTTAAGTCGAGGATAATTTTTTTTTTTGCAAAGTTGACCTTGATTCCTTCTTTGCATACAATGTGTCCTAATAGTATCCCTATAGGAGTTAAGAATATGCATTTCCTTATGTTCATAGATAGCTGGATTTGTCGGCATCGTTCCAACATGAGCCTTAGCCTTTTGCAGTGATCTTACAGCATAGAGTATATTGTCCAATCATCAAAATATACTGCCATTGTTTTGTAAATATATTCTTGAAATGTTTTGACCACAATTCTCGAAAATACGACAGGTGCGTTTTTTAGACCAAAAGGCATAACTCTGTAGGCAAATGATCCAAATTCACATACGGATGTTGTCTTTTTCTAGTCTTGTTTGGCAATTGGTACTTGGCTATAGCCTGAGAATCCATCTATAAATGAGTAGCATTCATGTCCTGCGACTTCATTTAGGATTTCATCTGCATAGTGTGTTGGGAATGGGTCTGTTAAGGTGACTTTGTTTAATTCTCTGAATTTGACACAGATCCTTAGCTTTGTTGGGTCGTGTTTCTTTGGTTGAACAACCATTGGACTTTCCCATTTCGATTGGTCAATAGGGTAGATAATTCCTACTGCAATCATATTATCAATCTCTTTCTTGACTATCTCTTTGTATTTATGGGCTAATTTATATGGCCTCTTCTTTACAGGTCAGACATCAGGTTTAATGTCAATATTCATTTCACCCATTTCATGGACTAGACCTTTGAGATATTTGTAGTATCTAGCGAATACATCCTGGAATTATTTTAGTAAGTTTACTATTTTTGTTGTCTATTCTTCACTCCAGTAATCTCCAATTTTTTTCATTTTTGATCAATCATCATTTGATATGTCAAATTCTTTAGTTTTCACTTTGGCATCCAACCATTCTGGTGCTTTGATTTCATTGATTGGTCGGCTCCCTTCTTTAAACTGTGAAAATGTAGTAGGAAATTTTGCTGCAGTCATTCGGTCAGTATCTTCTTTGTCGACTATCTCGACTTTAAGTACTGTGCATATTGGTTTAGTTGTTTCTGAATGGTATGATTTCCATCAAAAAATTTCCCCTTCTGGATTTTCATTTTCCATTTGTAGTCTTGTTGACTATGGTATTGTCTTGGTTTGTATGTTATTACATGTTATTGTTGGTCGGTCATAATTTTGTGTTATGGTGTTGTTCCCTGTCGGTTCTATAAATGCCTTGATTTGTTTTGCAGTTTCGACTAACTTTTCGTTTTGTGGTATAAAGATGAAGTCTTTGATAAAGTTCTCTCTAAGTTCATTCCATAGGAATGTTTCACCCCATGCTTCTTCCATTTTGTACCATTTGTTTGGTAAGTCAGATAACGTCGATGGAAACAGGTGTAGCCATGTACGTTCCTCTTTATATCCTAGTCTTTTCCACTCTTTTTCGCATGTTCTTATGTGTTCTTCTGGGTCTTGCCCTTGGATGAACATAGGTATTTGGGCTTGATTGGTTAGCCTTTTTCCTTTGAATATTTCTACAAATTAAGTCAAAGTTGTTGTCCATGTTTGCATTCTTGATTGATGGGTATCCCACCATCTAGCAACTTGTCCTGTGAAGGTTTCTACTAAGCTTTGTAGTCGGCCATGTTCACCAATGTTTTTAGATACTTGTTCTATATGCATAACTGGTGATTCTCTTTCTTTGTATCTTGGGATTTGTTTGATACTTATATTTGCTAGTTTTAGGGTAGGTTATTCCCTGCTTTTCTTTTCAAATATTTTTGGGATGATGGAGACTAGGAAACATTGTTGGACTGGTTTCTTCTGTACCGTCTGAATGGTCCAGCAACCTCTTGCTTGTGTCTCATAGTTTTTGACTTCCCAATCATATAATTCTGCATCTGAGTTGTATCCTACTGAATCTTGATTACCTAAGTGAAGTTCGCCATAGACATTGGGTTCTATATAGTCTTCATTATTTTGTATTTGATATAATTGTCAGATGTCGACTTCTTCATCAATAGGTTCTATCCATGGTTCTCCTTGGGATGGATGGATGGGTACTATGACTTTCTATCCATTCCATTTTAGTTTTATCCTTTATTTGTCTAAATATATTGATGCTTTCATTTTTCTTCCCCAAGGATGACCTACTAAAGTTGGGAAGGAACTGGATCCTTCCTTAGGGTAAATAATTTCAAAGTCAACTTTGGTCAATATTCCTTTTATTTTCGTATCGACATTTCTCCAAACTCCGATAAGTTCAATTAGACCTTGGTCGGCTAATTTGAGGTATATTCCTGACTTGTATAGTCGAGGTCTACCCAATTGTTCCCAAGTGTCGCGAGTCATAATTTTTACTTGTGAGCCGAAGTTGAGTACAACTTGTCGGACATGGTATCCTTGAATTTCTAGGTTGACGAGTGGGTCGACATCACTTTTGTCCTTCTGGTTTAGACTACAGATGTTTTTTGTTTGTTTTTCTGTATTATTGTTGTGTTTCATATTATATAATAAATCAGTTAATTGAGATACCACTTTATCCTCTTGTACTAAACGTATTAATTCTTTAACTGGCGGCTTCGTCGACTATCATCAGCTTCTTCTTGTCGAGCAAATTATTTAAATATATTCGTTGCATCTTTATACAATTGTTTTTATTTAGCTGGGTTAGGATAATTGTTCTTTTATTTTATTCTGCTTATGCGTGGATTATCACTCCCAATTTTTGTGATCCCCAATTCCACAGCTAGTACAAAATTTTAAATCGATTTTGTCCTTGTATGGGCAGTTTGCATATCGATGACCTTCTTTATAGCATGTGAAACACTGGATGGACCAACGTGGTCGGTTGTCATGATTCCCAGAGAATCGACCTCGACCTCCATATCCTCCATGACGGTTGTCGAACCAGTGCTCATATCGACGACCTTCATATCTTTGATTATTCTGTTTGTTTTGAGCATTGCCTCGTTGGTTGTTATTGTTGTTCTGCACAACTGTGTTTTTCTGGTAGATTGCTTAGTAGTTTTGTCGATTCTTTAAGTTTAAATGGCAGTCGACCGTGGCATGACTTTTTCCTTCACAGATTGCACACCAAGATGATTTGACATTTTTCATGTTATACGGGAAATATTTCATTGTGTGTTCTCCATGTTCTTGGCAGATGTCGCAGAAGCACTTTGTCTAAACAAATCGAACGTCCTGTCGGCTGATGTCTTGTCAACAGTTATCTTTGGTGTGTCTAGCCGTTGAGAATTTTGTGCACCAGACATCCTAATTCTTAAGGTTGAGCTCTTTCAATGATTTCTGCATGATTTCTAGCTGTTCTTCCAGTCTAGTATCCATGGGATATGCTAGGAAATCTTCGTCCATATCCACTTGAAGAGCTTTAGTAAGTGCATCTTCATACATTTTAGACGTATCCAAGATTATGTGCTGCTGAATTTTATATGATAGACTTGCAAGAAACCACTGAATTAATAGTTGCTCATCAATTACATAATCCAGTTGGCTGAGGAGGTCTTTCCAACGTTTGTCATACTCTTGGACAGACTCTACTAGCTTTTGTGATGTTGTTTTCAAATTTTTGGCTACCAGATGTTTTACGTCTAGGGTTTTAAAGAAAGACAAAAATAGCGCTATAATTTCTACTTTAGATGCTTGAGGGTTTCTCTCAATAAAGTTCATGTACCACGTTAATTCTCTTTTCCTCAACGCACGAGCGAACTGTGCCATTTGTCGATCTTCAATTGTAACCTGATTTTCCTCCCATGTCGACTCACAGACGAACCAATGTCATCTATGATCTTTGTCACCCTCGTATAGAGGGATATGCGCTGATCCGTGACCCATGTCGGACTCGCTGTCGCTATCTCCTCTAGGAGGTGGCGGTGGCGGTGGTGGTGGTGGGGGTAGTGGGATGTTTTTCTTGTTTCTTTGTGCAGAGTTGTTGTCGACAGAACTTCTATTCCCGTCGGTCATTTTATTTGTCGTTTCTTCTCTAACAAGTAGTTGATTTGCGTCAAATTCTCCTATCGATGTCCAACTGCAATAATTTATCTGTAGGCCTGACAATTCTGTATTTTCCAAAGCTGTATTTGGTAGGGGGGTGCTCCTTCATGTGTTGGGTAAAGTAAGTGGATACTTCAGTTGAAAGGGTATGCTTGAAGCGTGACCCAGTTTCCTTCCTCTGGTCGACGGATCACTAGATGATTATCATCATTTACCTTGTCGTCTAGTCGGCTCCATATACCAAACTCACCAGCTCTTAGTCTTAGGTCTTCTTTGACAATGGCTTGCATCTTGGTACTCGGATTCGTTGGAGATAGAGGTTTTATCTCTTGGGGAACTTCTATTTGGAGAGCTTCACGCTGCTCTATCCACAAGTCTTCTTCCATGGGTGTTGCCTCTTCATCCACGCCTTCTTTTTGTCGGTCATGACCCGACTCTGGTGGATTTCTTTCCTGGTCTGTCACCCTAGTATTCATTCCTCTTTGCAGTGCTATATCCCTTTCTCTTCTTTCTTCCCTTCTTTTCAGCCTCTTCTCTCTCTCTATTCTCTATAAATCCACCATACCTTAGTGTGTCACTGTCCGTTTGATTTCCTTTTTACGTTGGCTTTTCATTACTGGTGATGGTATCTCCTTTTATTCGACTAGAATCCTCTTCACTTTACCCCAACATATGACTAGCTACCCCCCCATATCCTACCCGACACTTTATAAAGCTCAGATAGTTCTATTTACTTGGTTAGGAAATATTCCCAGTCCCTTTCGCAATAAATTTCTCCCACTTTTTCTGTTTCTCCACGCATTTAGAATTTGGTGGCGGTTCATGTAGTGACGGACGAGGTTCGACAATATGACCCACTCCTTTTTCTATCAGAAATTTGAACAGTAGGGTCAGTAGGTAGCACAAGAACTGCTTGGTAAGGTCTATATAGAATTTTTTCTGAATGGTTTCTACTGAAGTTCTTTCTTCTATAGCTTTCTCCTTACAGAATTTGTCAGCGATATTCTCAAACTACTCTGACAGGTTTGTTCTTCCCCCTAGAATCAGTTTCTCTAGTAGCTCTTGGTCCTTAGTTTCTTCCGAATTTTTCATCCAGAATTTTTTTCAATAGCTAGGGTACGGATTCTACAAAATTCTCATGAGTTTTAGTGAAGAATATCTCCTTCGCCTGAGCAGTCGTCAATCTATTTCTCCTCACGTAATTCTGTAAATAATTTGCTATCTTACGCTCCCACCAGTTGTTAATCTCTTGTTCTGATATCATCTACTTATAGTCATCTCAGATATGTACTACCAAAAATAGAACCAATGTTGTAATCTCACAGATCACAGAGGGTTACCAATAATACACATTAAAGCATATAGACATAATAGAGACACGAGACAAGAACATAGATGTAGAATAACATATTATATTATATCATGAGCGTCCATACAAACACAGAACTGAACCCAGTTCTCATTTAGCTCAACAGCCTAATATATATGATTTATAAACAGTTACATATAACTACATGTCGGTTCGGTCAACCGACACGACCTTATGCGGCCGACCTAATCTCTAATTAGTTGGATAATCGACTTAGTCGGCTCACCGACTAGCTCCTCCAACAATGATACATCATGGCATTAACCTACTCTAATGAAGCATCACACAGTAGGTTCAAGTTCGATGCCATAGGTGCGTCTATCATCTTGTAGTCGAATATTTTGAACCTCTTCAAAATATCCACAGGATACTTTCCTTGAGCAAGTAAATCCCATCTGCACTCTACAACATCTCCATGCCTAAGAAGTAGTACATCATCCCTAGGTCTTTAATCTCTAACTCAACGACAAGATTCCTCTTTGCATATACAATGAGTTCATACTCTCTTGTCATAAACAAGTCATCGACATATATCAGGAGCATCAATGGTCTTCCGCCTTCAACCTTGAGGTAAAGGTTGGAATCCACTTTACTCTTAGTAAATCCTAAGCTCATTAGGAAGTTTTCCATCTCGCCGTACCATGTCCTAGGTGCCAAATTTAATTCGTACAAGGCCTTCTTTAATTTTCACACATGAGTCTTCCTGTCACATGTCTCAAATACCAGTGGCTACTCCACGTACACTTCCTCTTCGACTACACCATTCAAGAATGTTGTCTTGACATCCATATGGTGTACCTTCCATTTCATTAATACAACTAATGAAAGTATAGATCTAATGGAAATGTATCTCACTACGGGTGCAAATATATGCTCGTAGTCTATGCCTTATTTATGTGAGAAGCCATGCGCCACAAACCTTGCCTTGTGTTTTTGAATGATACCATCTACAGTACACTTGATCTTGTAGATCCACTTCACAGTCACAACAAACATCTCTTATGGTCTCAGAACTATCTCCCATACATCATTCTTCATAATCAACTGGTACTCCTCGATCATGGCATCCTTCCATTCTTTATTTTCAACTTCTTCTTTATAGTCAGAAGTATCTTTATCAATGATGTTACATAGCAGGGCCACATAGCGTTGTATGGCTTAGGTCTTTTCCTTTCTCTATGCATCCCATATGGAGTGCCATACCTTTTTGCATCTTGTAATAGCTCTTTTGCCCATGCTAGTTTTCTCTTGTGGGATTTCTTCTCATGAAGTGTTTCTATAGGCCCTTGTGGTTCTATCATGTTACAATCTTCATGGTATTTTGGAATTGTTTCTTCCATTGTTGTATCTCGGACTCTAGTTCCTTCAGGTTCTTCGACGTGTTTAATAGGTACTTTACCAGATTTGGAGTATGCTGAGTCTTTGTCAAATGTTATGTCTCTGTCGATGTTGATATTCTTAAATCCTGGGAAGTATATTCGGTAGGCCTTTGAAGTGTCATTGTATCCTACGAATATCCCCTTCCTTACAGAAGTATCGAGATCGGTCCTCTTCTCCACTGGGAATCCAAATATTCTGAGATGGTTGACTTCTGGTTTCTCTCCTGAGAAATCCTCTTGAAGAGTATTGTTATCGAGTAATCGATGAGGTGTACAGTTCTATACATACACAACTGTCCTTGTTGCTTTTGCACAAAGGTGCATCAAAATATACTGGTCATGTAGCATTTCTTTCATTGCTTCCATGATAGTTCTGTTCTTTCGTTCCGCAATGGCATTATAATTAGGATTGTATGGAGTACTCAACTCCCACTTATTCTTGTATTCTCTGCAGAGTTCCTTCAATTCTTATGAGGTCAACTCTCTGCCCTTATCTAACCACAGATTCTTTATCTTCCTTTCAGTGTGTTTTTCTACCAAGGCTTTGAATTCCTTGAAGTTATTGAATACTTCATTTTTTCCTTTCAAGAAATATATCTAAGTCTTACGTGAGAAATCATCTATAAAGGAAACATAGTATACATACCCTCTTAGTGATCAGGATGACTTGGTACCACATACATATGAGTGTACTATATCCAATATTCATTTTGCTTTGCTTTCACTGTTGGGAAATGTCTTCTTAACATTCTTTCCTTACACACATCCTTTGCAAACCCCTTCATGTTTTGTCTATATTTATGGAAGTCCTGAAACTACCTTGCTTGCAATTGGTAGTGCTCTGTAGTTCACATGTGCAAGCCTTCGGTGCCATAGTTCACTTGGTTCTATTGAGTCATGAACCAATCCTTGTTCATGTTGTCCCTTCAACTTGTACAAGCCTCCTTATTTGTCTCTAATTATTTTTGCATCATAGATTGTCTTTCCTTTTGGCCACATTAGGACTTGGACATCTACAAATGAAACTCTTATTCCCTTTGCATATAGTGCATAGATGGAGAGACAATTCTTCTTCAATCTAGGAAAATACAACATGTTTCTCATCTTCAAAGATTTCCTGGAGTCTAACTTGTATGAAGCTTCTCCACTTCCCTTTATAGGGTATTTATAATCATCCCCAAGTTTCACCTTGTGAGGTGATTCATGCTCAGATAGACTGATGAATGATTTTTTGTATCTTGTCATATGTTTAGATGCCTCACTATACACAATACAATCATTGCTTTCATGTGAGATAGTTACTGTGAGTGCCGATATTAGGACATACTCTTCATAACTTGAAGAATGATCTTGTTGGATTTTTTGTCCCTCTCTCATGCTGGAACTAGGATCAATCCATTCTTGGTTAGTACAAAAATCCCAAGATATCATTCTGATAGAGCAAAGCTCAGCTGGAAGCACCTGCAACACTGATGCCATATCACCCGAGATATATCAGTTCTATGAGTAACTGTCAGAACCACGTTTTTCGCAGTTTGTGTGGGAGGGTGTTTTAGCACCTTGGCCCTGTGCCAAGGTTTCCAACGGAGACCAGGAAGGTGGGTTACTAGTTTCCATAGCAATTCAACGCCAGTTTATGATCCAAACCTTATTTATGTGATTCATGTAAAAAAATAGTAAACATACAACATACGCATATTGATTACTGTCAATCGACAATTTTACTGTCGCATGGATTTCACCTTCTTTTCAAGGGTATTTCCCCTTACCCAAATCTCTGCAACTATTGCTTTCTGTAAAGCATGCACATCCTTTAATTGTATTTTTGAAAAATATAAAAATAACAGGCTAATAGTGCTTCCCACCTTGCTGGGGTCTGGGTTTTCTAATTCCAGCACATCTCTTCTTAGTTGTACTTTGTTTATCTCTGCTTGGATAGAGATAAGTTGGTTTTTGCTCATTAAGTTACCTACAATACTTGCTCCTTCTGGTTCTAGACACAATGATTATGGATATGGTAACAAGGCATATTATGAAACAACAGTTTCTTGACAATTGTCTTGCACATGATCATTCTATACTTAGAAAGTACTCCCTCTTTTGAATGGCCTGGGGCGTCAATGTGGGTTTTTTAAGGAAGCGTTTTTGGCATGTCGTCACTTAGCTGGAATCTATACATATGGTTATTGTTTTCATGGTGGAAATGGTCCCAAGGTATGCCACACGATTCTATTGATATTTCCAAATTAATGATTGACAACTGCGGTGTCAGTCCTTTACTTAATTATTGTTCCAATCATGGCATTGATTTATGACAATGTCATTTCATTTGAAACTTATGATTTTCTTCAGAGCTCTCCCATCCTGTTGCCATACTCCTTACATCTTGGCTTTCTTTCTCTCAATGTTATGCGACATTAGTATAACGTCCTTCCTCCCCCCTTTTTTTATGTCATCTCTAATAGGGTACCGTGTATTTTTATACGTGCGATCTCTTTCCACTTCACACATTCCTTATGTCACCTAGATATTATGGTAGATGGGTCACTATCACTCATATCCTTCATGATATTATAACATGACGTGCAGTTATCTGTAGTTATGGTGCATTGATGGAAGTTTGTTTCCGCAACAAGTATATATTCAAAGATCTTCTCCTTTATTACCTGTAGCGCAACATCCACTGTTGGATGTTTTCTTGTGAAATCAAAAGTATGGGTAAATATTACAGCTAATATTTCCCACTCAATGGTTCCTCATCGTAGCTCTTCGTAAGTGTACCAACTTCTCAATACCATTTCCAAAGTGTGGATGAACCGGTGAACCCATTCATGTCGCAGATATTCTTTCCAAACCGTGCAATAGTTCTCAATATGCTTACCAGGATTTGTCAGTCCAGTATATTTCAGATCATGGTAGCTAATCTCTTTGCCAAATATGATCTCCATCAATCTCTTACATTGTTTCCATTTGGAGATAAATTGCTTGTGTGTACCCCCCCATCTAGTAGGCTTAGATTTCATCACATAGTCCAAAGCAGATAATCACTGTGATTCTGTGACTTTCTCTTCAATTATTTCAAAAAAGATGAAAGATTAGGAAATCCTTCATATGTAGGCAAAGCGCTTGCTTCAACTCCTACCCTTCGAACATATCTTGTGATTCTCGCACATCTGCACATGGAGACTTCATGCAGCTTGTTTTGCCAATTTTCGAGAGCCTCACCTGAGTTGGAGGTGCACGAACTTACACTACGCCAACTTAGGTTTCCATTAGTTGTTGGGTTAATATAGTCTTCATTCGAAGACATGATGTTATACAACTGGTCCAAATAATTGTCTTGCCCTTCACTATGCACCAGCTCGACATATCGTTATCCTTCAAGCGGATCAATGGGCACAACCACTCTTATTTTAGAATATTCGAAAGAGAAGATCCTTTTCTTGAAGTTTATAATAGTTTGGTTGTCTATTTCCTAATCAATTCCTAGAAGTGCAGGATATGGGTTTGTGTCATAAAAAATGTCAATAACATTGAATTCGACATATGTTCTCAACCCTTCGACTTCCACAAGTACTTGGGTTAGTCTACCAATTGGTAGGATCTTCAACTGGTTTGCAAGCCTTAGTCGAATAGGAGACTAGTCTAGTCGTGGCTTATTCATGCTCTTCCATGTTTGTCTTGTCAATATATTGGCATATGATCCCAAGTCTAAAATAATATATTCCATATCATAATATCCTATCTACGCAGTCATTCACAGTTCTTGACCTGTCTTCACTTTTCTCTTGAAATGATTAACTATCCTCTCAGGTCGCAGGTCTTCTGTGGTTTCTTCTATGAGTGTTGTTAATTATACGACAACATCTTTATCATGGATTAGTGCTAAAATATTTTTTAAAAAGTCTTTGAGATTACTAACCTTTTTCATTGGCGGTTTCTTGATTAGTTGTTCAAATCTTTCGGGCATAACTCTAACTTGTCTAGATGTCGATGGTTGATTGGTATCAACAAAGTCTTGTTGTGCCTCCAAGAAGACTTATTTCTATTGTTGAACATCCAACAGAGCTTTCTTTTGTGCTGCAAGTCTTACATGCGGTTGTATTTGATGTGTACTTTGGTATGCTCCCATCGCAACACCTCCTCTTGTGACTACAACAATGTTGGGTTGTCTTAGCTCAGAAGAAATAATTTGAATACTAAGAGAGGGGTTCAGATTCATATTGTGCACCAAGTTGGGGTTAATGATAGTTCTAGCCTGCCATTTTGCAATAAGATGTGGACACTGTTCGATAGTGTGATCAAATGCCTTACAATATGTACAAGTTTTCGTAGGACTTTGACAATGTCAGGAAAAATATCATGGCTGCCCACAATTATAACATATGATTTGGCCTCTTCCTCGACCAAATCCTCCTCCTTGTTGCTGTCCTTGAACTCTAAAATTCCCACCCCCCCCTTTATGGAGGGTATTGTTGTTGTTGAGGATACCGATTCTGTTGGTATTGAAGTTGAAGAATTGTTGTTGATGATATTGCGTAGGCTGATACTGAGGCTTCGCTAGTTCAACTTTCATTTTCTTATCATTTTTCATTAAGGATGTATCCATCATTTTTTATTGCAGTAGTTGAAGTTCTCTACAGTCTTTCCCGTCATGACCTCCTGATCTACAAAATTTACAATACAGACTAGTGGGTGCACTTACAATCTTTTGTAAGTACAGACATTCCTCAGACCCATGACCTCTAATATGACATATTCTACACCGAAGCATTCCTTGGGTGTTTAATGGGTTTGGCGCACCTGCTACGACATAGATTATCAATTTTGAGCAATTATATTTATGTTGTCCATCTATTTTGCAACTTGTACACCATAGTTCCTCTTGAAATTCCTTTCCTCTTTTAATTTTCTGGAGCTGCACTGTAAGATTGGCCAACTGTGACTGAATTTGCATCATTCTCAAGCCAGTGTCCCGTATTGGTGAAGATTCTAACTCCATTTCTATTACAAGAGCCTCTGTCTGCCACACGAGTTTATGTTGCATCAACTTCAGATATGTGGTAGCAAGGTGACAATGAACCATTCCTTGTGTTGCACATCCGACATCTAGAAACTCACTTTGGCCATTAATGTCTTAAATCTTTGGTCAAAATCCCAAACATATTATGTCGGTAGCTGCTTAATCTCTTTGATTTTAGTTATGCATTGTGATTCATACTTTGGATTTTTTAATTCATCTATCAACCCAAGTCGAATCTCGTTGAGTGTTTTTGGGACAACTCCTACTGGTACTATGGAAAATTTCATATACTAGTCTAAGGCATGACCTCGTAGCTTCATGATCATCTATGCTTTCTTGATATTCTCATCCTGGATCTGTCTTACATTCCAGACATCGTCACACAGAAACAAATGCTGCTCTGGGTTTTCCAAACCATTCCCATTGAATATTGGGAGCTTAATGTCAGTTCCAACCATTGGATTTATTGTTGCTGTATTGATTGTTGGTACAGTCGAAACAAAAATTTGACTAGTCCAACTTCCTTTTCTGCTATTTACAATGTTAGCACTACTAGTATTTACATAAATACTTGGATACAGGTCTCACGATCTTACCTTTGGTATTGTAGGCAATTTGTGTGCACATTCTTGTTCTGGAGCTTCATTCAACTCTTCAGACTCTTTGTCTCCTTCTGAGATCGACTAATATTACTCTTCCTCGTCACAAGAACCTTCGTCTAATTATGATGCAAACTTGTATCCTTCTTCTTCTCAATCTGTGCTGCAACTCCCTCACCCAAACAGAGTTTTTCATCTTTTGTTGGACCTCAATATTCATCCACTTCTTAAAAATATGGGCTCTAGTTCAGTTCCACTATCTCCTGGGAACATCTCACTCTAGGGTTCTGCGGAGACATAGCCACCCTTTGCTATTCAGTCTAGCATTCACATAAAAGCATTTTTATCCACATCTTTAAAGATAACATGTATATATTGCATGGTCCTTGGAATTTTTTTTGTTATGGCTCACTATATGAGGTTATTGTATCAACAAAAAACTCAATAATATATCCTTATAGGATACTGTCTACCCAAAAATCCCCAGCCCTTGTTATAGGGTTTTTTACTCTTTTCAACTGCTCAATCAAGAACGAGCTCCACTCTTTTGGTTCTCTTCCTTAGAAATTCCTTTTTTGGGTTGCTAGCTTACGCAACCACTCATGCAACACAATGGGAAAATAGGAAAAGAAAATATCGTGAATGTCTAAATAAATGTACTGCTCTAACCACTTTGTCAGCGTCCACCAAGACACTTCACTTTCTTTTCGTGCAAACTCTAAATATTTGGCATCCACCTAGTCTTAGATCTCTAGTTTTGTGGGTTGCCACAACATATCCCTCACCACAACACTTTAAGGTCCCGACAACAAAACCATTTGTTGGATTTCCTATCCCTCTCTCACGCTAGAACTAGGTTCATTCCCTTGTTGGTCAGCACAACAAAGCCCAAGATATCGACCCGACGGAGTGGAGTACAACCGACAGCACCTGGGACACATATGACATCTCACCCGAGATATCTAAGTTCTATGGGTAACTGCCAGAACCATGTTTCCGTAGTTTGTAAGGGAGGGTGTTTTAGTACCTTGGATCTGCACCAAGGTTTCCAATGAAGATCGAGAAGGTGGGATACTGGTTTGCACAATACTTTAATGCCAAGTTATCATCCAACCCTTATTTATGTGATTCATGTAAACAAACAATGAACATACAACATAAACATATTCATTACTGTAATGCGGAAGTCATACATTTTTCCATTTGCAACACAATAATCAATTAGTCATTTAACACAACATCCACACATATACCTAGGCTACTTCAATTATTCACACATATACACAACATGTAATGTGGAAACCCATCCAGGAAAAAACCACAAGGTGCTCTTCATTTGGCATGAGGAAATAGATGCACCTTTTGTCTATGCACAAAGATGCAGACTCTGTTCTAGATCTTCTCTTCTCTCTTTACAGACTTTTCCTCCCTCTCATGCTCTCTGATCTTCTCTCTTCTTCTCTTCCTATTCTACTCCTACTAGCGATCCGCACACAGCCTGGATCGAGTCAACCTTCTCTACTTGTTTGCGTACTCAGCTGTAGATTCTCTAATTTGATGCACTCAGTGATACAGAGTCATTCTACCAAAACCCGTTACTTCCAGCTTATTTTAGCTTAATATCTATCAGGATGGTTGTTCCTCTAATTGTCTAATTGTCTAACCCAACTACAACTTGGGTTCCTTCTTTTATAGCCTCATTACAAACTTGATACAAATCCCATACATTCTTTTTACAGACTCAATATTGACTTGATAAAGACTCTAAATGACTCATTACATATTCCTTTTCAGTCACTTTCTTAGCTAACTTAGTATATTCAGCCAACAGGATGTATTTCCTATTCTAGTAACACATAACTAAAGGAGTTATCGTTCTGACTTACAAATATTCCTTCACGCGTGTGGCTTTCGTCGGCTCCAGCCGAGCTCGTACCCATGATTGTTAAGGACTATCACTTTCTCAATGTTATGCCTTACTATCACTTTATGGTCGTTACATTATCTGCACTCCTACTTTTGCTGATATTCTACCATGTAATCTCATATCTTATTTTGTCCTTCAGTCATGACTTACCTATCTGGTGCAACTTCCCCATCCCATGCCTTCTCTTTGCATTCTTCTTCTCTCTCCTTCTTCTGTCACAACATTCTTCCCTTTCCTTTGATGTTGTTTCTTCTGTCATAGCTCCTTCCTCTTGTCCTTTATGCTCTTCTTCCATACTTAGGAAGAATTCTACATGGATTCTTCCCTTCTGTCCTGAGGCCCAATAGATCTCTTTCTTCTTTGAATCTTTTTTTTGTTGGTTCATCATCTTCAGTGGTGTGAGCATGACATCTTTTCTTGTTGGAATTCTTGTTGAATGAGTCTTTGTTCCTGGGACAATCTCTAGAGCGGCATCCCTTCTTATCACAAGTGTACCATTGAATATTGGAAGGATCTTTTCTGGACTTATTTTTCCTTTTTTGATGATGGTCCTTCCTCTGGTTGTGATGGTGGTTCTCCTTCTTTATAAAATTTATTCTGGTGTGAGTTGTGAGAGCTTGATATTTAGTTGCTCCCATATTTTCTTCTCTTATTATGAGCCGATATTCTTCTTGTGTGCATTCTTCCCAGAGTATGCTGAAATTGATCAACCTTCTTCTCGCACGGATTCCTTGAATGAATGAATCCAATGATCTAGGGAGACAATTCAAGGTGGTAATAACAATATATCCTTCTACATTCTCTTTGACTACTTCAAGTTGTTCCTTGATTTGAGAAACCCTTGTGAATTAGGACTGCATGGTCTCTGAATTATGTATCTTCACATTCTTTAGCTGGTTCCTCAATGTCATCTTTCGATTGATGTTCTTTCCTTCGAACAACTTCATCAAGGCATCAGAAAATTCCTTAGGCATCTTAAAGGATGATACATTAGGGATGAGATGATCCTTAATAGAATCTACAATGATCATCTTGGACTTAACTAGGTTCTTCTTATGAATAGCGTTAGCCTCATCTCCCTCTAGTTTTAGAACTTCCTTAATGATATAGTGATCCAAATCATTTTCTTCAAGGATCAAGGAGATCATGTACTTCCATGCTCAGAAGATATTAGCTCCCCCGATATTTTTCTCAAGATGAGTACGATGAGTCATTTTGAAATGAGAACCTCAAATGGAAATAACAGAGATTTAGATCTTACAAATTTGAGGTGTCCGACCTGATTCCAAAGCTGGCTGACCTAGGGTTTGTCAGATAAACCCTAATTTTCCAAACTTGGAATTTTGGAATTCTATATAGATAGAAAGATGCACCTACTTGAGGTGAGTTGCTCAGTAAGATCCTTTTCTGAAAGGTGAAGTGGGAAGCCTCTGAAACTTTATTCCCTAGTTTCTCCTAGCACTAGTGTCTAGGTAAAAAATGAAACTTCTTCAATTTTGATTATGTTTCCACCAAAATATGCTCCCTCCTAGGGAAATCTAGCCTAGCCCTCTTTTCTTGATGATCTACAGAGAGGAGACCTTGAACTAGGAATCCCTAGTTTCCACTGATGCATAGTGCCTTCTTTCATAGAGGCTCTGATACCATGTTATTTTTGCTAATCTAATTCAAATTGATTAGGATATTTATATGAAAGAATAACAAGCACATCAAGATGCATAATATAGAGAAGATATACAAGACACAAATATTTTCCATGGGGAAACCATAAAGGAGAAAACCTCGCAAACTTCCTTAGAATAGTTTCGTCACTAAGAATATATCACAAGATGGAAAATCCTAAGTATAAAAAGTCTTCTGTATCTCTCTCTCTCTCCTCCTTGTTCTTCTCTCTCCCCCCATGCGAACTTGAGTGAGTGTGTGTGTGTATAAATGAGGGATGGTGCCTCCCTATTTATACCCTTCCAGTGGCTAACCTAAAACATGAATGGGCTAACCTCTTACCATAGCAGGGCTGAATTCACCTAAGGAGACTCCAAAAATACATTTCATTATATTAAATTGGGGACCACTACCCTGAATCACACCAAAGGTTGCACCTCAAGGACCATATATAATAATGACATCCCTAAAGGAGGGAAACACATCTCCAATGGGGGTACAACAACATACAATGATAATATACATCAGAATATCTTCCTAAGTTACAAATACGACAACAAAATGAAGGTTATAATCTCTCACGCCAGTATATATTTATAAGCATTGACTGGCTATGAGAGTGAATAGATGTGAGCCTTGACTCTTCATTAAAACTAATCTTATTTATTAATTATTAACTCTTACTATTTATTATTATGTAAATATTATGCTTGTAACACTGCCACCCCCTTGAGGAATGTTTTTTCCTGAAACTAGAATAAATTGGATTCTCTCTCGTAGAGTATGCTTCCCTCCTGACATCATATTTATCCTCATATGGTTGTAAAATATTGGCTTGGCTTCTGATTAGAGAATTGGAAAGATTCTTTTGTAAGGCATGCATCATACCTTGAAGTCTTTTGACTTGGCCATGTAACGTAAAAATTGAACACGATTTAGATGGGAACTTGCTTTTCCTCAGTGGTTCCATGATTGTTCGGGACTTTGATGCTTTGTTCATTAGTTGTAATTCACCATTCTTGATAACATGATCTTCAACACCATAGAATTTATAATTTTGTAACTTATCTTTCATGGGTGTAGGTCGAGTTGTAACTTTGACTTATTGTTTTCTAGGAACCTTGATCTTCTCACTCTGCTAGTGATGAGGTGGGTCTTACCTTGTGGTTACTTCTTGTGTTTGTTTTTTCTAAGTAATAGTTTATATTTGCAATAAATCATCTTCACTCTTATTTGGTAATGAGCATGAAATTGATGCTACTAATACTTTCTATGGTTTTTCGTCATAATCAACATTTGAGTTGTATGCCACTGTGAATTTCTTTTTGTCCTCGTTTCTCATTTTTGTCTCATCTAACCAATGTGCTTCAAAATATTTGACTACCTTGTTAACTCAATTTTTGAATAATTTATGCATTTTAGCTATCAATCTATCAATTTTGTTGTCTAACTCTTTTTGGCATTTTCCTAACTCTTTCTACAACTTGACGATGTTATCCATAATTAGCGAGGTGTTACTGGCTTCATCTTTATAACGATGGACATCTTCTTGCGCTTTTAATAATTACCATTTAAATTTTTTTCTTTTACTTTATATATAATATATATAAAGGATTTTAATTGAGATTTAAAAATGGTAACTTCCAAAAAAATTAGCCTCTTTTTTGTATGCCACTTTACAAATCAAGGCCAGCTTAGTATATAATTACCAAGTTAAAAAAATTGAATTTATTTGGGGGTCACTACTTTGTACAAATGAATGTACATACACAATTGAGAAGGAATGGCTTGTACGTATGGGCATATAGATTTCAATAAAAGGTGGTTGTATGGATTGTTGGTATGACCAAAGTGCTGTAAGAGGTATAAAATTCACTCGAGTGGCACAAAATAATATGTTAGTGCAGCATGGAAAAAACTTGATATATGTACAAATGATGGATGGAAAGAAAGTGGTAGCTAAGTACAGACAGACAAATTTGAAACATAACATACAGAAAGTGGAACATAACCATATATCAAAGGCAAATTTGACAAGTACAAATTCTTAAATCATTTTTCATAATGTCTTTGATATATATATTTTCATATTTTATTTTGTGATAATATGTTCATTACAAATGTACATGATACATGTATTTTAATTTTTACTTTTGTTCTAATATGTTCATTACATATTTGCATAATAATGGGTTTTGTTACTTTGCTTATTTTGTTTATTCATTTATTCACTTGTAACTAATTATTTCTTAGATCGATTTCTTTTCCTTCAAATAGTTTGTCTAGTCCATATCCATATATTTGGTTGGAATGAAAAACATAAGATGTTGTCCTTATACTCATCTATTAAAATATAACTAGGTATTATCGCTTTGTTCTATGAACAAAGGTCTTGACACTCCCTGACACTTACTTATTGTGGAGTTTATTATATTGCTCCCTATGAAACAATAGAATAATGGTAATGCCATTATATTAATTATGAAAAATTTTCATATAAAGTGAATGGGGAATCTCAAGTCATTGGCATCATCATACTGATTTCTTCTTGAACTCGTATAAAATAAGAGGGAAAATTGAAAACAATGGAACATTAATGGCTAATGGACCATGGATTTGAGAACTCTATTATCCAGATAAGGCTCTTCACAATCATTGTAAATATTATTATAGTGCTCCATACGAAACATTATAGGGCTCTTCCCAATCATTGTTTGAGCAAGCATCAACATCCAACTAAATAATCATTATGGAGTTTAATATGTTGCTTCATATAGAATAAGAACATACTAATGTTATGGTTAACAAAATCAAGGTGTCACAATATTGGTTATGATTAAGTTGCATATAACTTTATAGGTTAATGTTTTTATCTAGATATAACAAGAGAATGATCCTAATGTCAAAGTTTCTTAGAACCCGACGATGATGATAGGTAAAAATCCAAAATCATAGTCATTATTACATGGTCAACAAAACCGTGGTGTGGCAATATTGATTATGATTAAGTATCATATAAATTTATATATTATTGTTTTTCTTTGGATAGAACAAGAGAAGGATCCTAATGTCCAAGTTTCTTAGCACCCGATAATGATGACAGAGAAGAATCCAAAACCATAGTTGTTATTACATCATCTAGTTTTTTTAATATACAACTTTTCTTTGAATAACCCAATATCACTCCAGTCCCTAAATTCATGGTAGGGATAGGGTTATTGCATATTAAATCTTTTGTGTTATTATAAAATGTTTTACCCTTGACTCTAGAAACTCATGTATCCTCAATAACAAGTAATACTTTTAATAGAGTTTTCCATAATCATTATAAATGTTAATATATTGTTTTTATATAGATCAAGATAGGAATCATGATTTCCAAGTTTCACATAAACTGTTAATGATAATAGATGAAAGTATAAAATCATAGTTTTCATGGCATCATTTCCATGTCTAGTGACTTAGTATTAGCTCATTTTTATTAGCCATGATAGGTTTATATCAAAGCCAATTTCAATAAGGTTTGTGATAGGGTTTAAGGAAAAATAGAATCACATAGTTTAGGCTCTTGTTTCTTAGAAAAATTCCCTATCATATATATCATATGATGATGTTATTGATTAGTTATACTATAACTAGGTATTATTGCTTTGTTATATGAACTAGGGTCTTCACAATTATTGCGGATAAAATTATATTGATCCCTATGAATAAGAGAAGAATGATGGCGTAATTCTATTGATTATGAGAACCTATCCTATAATCTGATAGGTGGGAATCTCAAATCATTGACATCCTCAAAGCAGTTTTTTCTTAACCTCATATCAAATAAGAGGAAAAATTGAAAACAATAGAACATGGATGGCTAATGGACAACTCTTAATTCTTGTAAAACTTCCTTAACACATATATCACTCTATTTAGAACAAAAATCATATTATGTTGTCATTATATTGATTAATTATACTATAACTAGGTTTTATTACTTTGTTCTATGAACAAGGGTCTTCATAATTATTGTGGAGAATATTATATTGCTCCCTATAGAAAAAGAGAAGAATGATGGTGTCACTATATTAATTATGGGAAACTCTCATATAATGTAACAAGGGGATATAAAATCATTGATATCCTCATATCAGTTTTTTCTTAACCATATATAAGATAAGAGGAGAAATAAAAAACTAGGTATTGTTGATTTGTTCTATGAACAAGCATCTTGATCATTATTATGGAGGTTACTATATTGGTCTCTATGAAAACTGATTATGAACAATTCCCATATAATGTGATAAGGGAGAATCTCAAATCATTGACACTATCATAGCTCTTTCTTCTTAACCTCATATAAAATAGGTGGGAAAGTCAAACACAGTGGAACAAGAATAGCTTATGAACCATGGATTTGAAAACTCTATTATGTATATAGGGATCTTAACAACCATCATACAAGTTATTATTTTGATCCATATAGAATAAAATAAGAATAATGATGTCCAAGTATAAAAAATCATAATAACCATTATATCATTTCCATGTTCAATCACTAGTATTGGCATGTAAGCTAGTCCAAACACATTATGAATATCCCACAACATCAAAATAAAAAACAT
>LPNX010986451.1:430732-475465 GCA_001517045.1 Pseudotsuga menziesii | reverse complement strand
CTCCCTCCCTCTCCCTCTCTCCCTCCCTCTCTCTCTCCCTCTCTCCCTCTCGCTCTCTCTTTCTCTCTCTCTACAGGCCTCATTGATAGGTGTCATTATATTTCTTTCTTACTAGCTTCATATATTATAACAATGGAGAATCTCTAGTTATTGGTTTTAATATTTTGATTATGGATCAAAATCTCTTTGTTGTAGTTGAAAATTTCATATATCATGCTTTCTTTTGTTGTTTTTGTTTTGTTAGAGGGTTGCATTAGAGAACAACTCTATTAGGTTTACTATAAATTAATACACAATTCATCAAAATATCTTGGAAACATAATCACCAAGGGACAAATGTAGAAGTGTTATTGGAATATGCAAAAGTATTGATACCATTTTAGAAAAAAAATGACTTATTTTGTCTAGAAGTTTTTTGCATATGCTATAGGAGATTGCTTATTCAATATCATTCAAGTCCTTTTAAATTTCAAATACACATCAACAGAATTACGAGAATGAACAATAGGCCACTTCAAAAATATTTGGAAAAAATGTGATATGCATCTCTACAAAAGCCATTTAGAGGTCCATTGTTTACTTGGATTTACAACATTAAACTTGATTAGTATTTGGAATTTCTTAGCATGCTACTATCTCATAGTAAATGAAAGGTAATTTTATTTATGGTTAATGGAAAGTAGAACATTTTGATGATGTTGTAGTTTCGAGTTCCAATATATAATCCTTTTAATAACTTTAATTACCAACAATTTGTTTAGATGATTGCAAAAAATGGCGCAGTGAAATTGGAGGCAAAGGCTGTTGGAGGGGATATTCATTTGGAAGGGGGGAATTTTGACATTAGGATGCTCAATTACTATGTTCAATGCTTCCAAATAAGAAACAAAGTGGACTTGACTACAAGTGTTGTACAATAGATTTCAATTCATCATTATTGCGCTTTTCGTGAGAGGAAACTACTAGTCAATTTTTATGGTCATGCTTTTACAAATAAGCCAAGGCTTGTGCCTCATCAATAATGAGTTTCTCTATTTGTTTTATTTACGCATACATTAATATTTATGTTGGTTTATATTTTATAGTTTGAGGTGGACAAAAGAAGGTCCTTCTTCCTAGATTGTAGGAAGATCAGAAAATTATACTATCAATATTATTTTATGGATGTCGTCAAGTCAAATGGTTGTGATAGTGATAATAATTTCATAAATATAAACATAACATAAGAAAGCATAAAATACTTATATATATATTTTTTTAATAACTTGAGTTATATAATAAATTAGGTAACACCTCACACAACCCAACATTAAGTGATCAATGTTCTCTTCATGAAAACAAGACTCTTCATTTCTCTCTACAGACACGACAACGAAAGAGGAGCTTTATATAGTAGAGATTCAATAAATTATTGGCCTATTCGGTCCCTTAATTTTCCACCAAGTTCTTATTTCACATGCCCCATATGCATGCCTCCACGACCAACTTCAACTAGTATTATTGAACTAGAGAGAGAGGAAACACATAGAGATCATAAGTTTGTTTGACTTGTTTCTTTTCATCTCAAAGACACTACGAAAGTTAGCTTGGTTCTCTCCCAAACCACAAAATATTTGAATAAGTTTGTTGAGCTTCTTATTCTTGTTGGGACTTCAAAATTCTTGAATTTCTAATCGATGCACTCAACCTTTTTCTTGAACCCCATTTACCACATTATCTCTATAGGTTTAGGGTCTATCAACTCATTTAAATAATAAAAGGGCATCCAATCTATTCATATTGTGTATGTAATAATGATGCATCTCTTTATCCTCCTAATTGAGATTCAGGATGGCATTGATCATATTCTTTTTTCTAAACTCAACCTAAATAGATCAAGCAACATTATTGATGGCTTGCTGAAAATTGAGAACCATGGAAACTACTAGTGAACTATAGTTTATAGAAAAAGTGTTACTCCTTGATGTTAAAAATTATCATGTTCGTTCACATCATCAATGGGGATCTACAAGCATTGGGAGGATGGGAAATGAGCTTGTCTATTGTTAGGAGAATCTATGCTCAGGTAACAATTCAAACCAAATCAACTCAACTTTAGCTATTTTTTTTAGCTTAAAAAAGAATTTAAAATCAACGTAGGGACTGGATGCTACACAACTTAATGTTTGTTGTAGAAATGCATCAAACCTCTTTACCTTCTTAATAAGATCCAGTCTAATCCTAAGACACATGCGTATGGTTCCCTTTTCTAGAAGGACAATATGTTGAGTTTCAACATCACCAGACAACATCAAGCATGGGATCCAAGTGATGGTTATAAAATGGGATCCAAGTGATTGTTACAACATACACATTGGGAGATATGCAATTATTAGTATTTACATAGATATAACCTCCCTATAAATGCAGTCGATCAATTGAAGCTTAACAACATTACCCTTATAGCTGATGCATATGATCAACAAGTTAGAGAGCATTGGAAATTTGGAAATGATGTGGGCTAATGACATTTATGCTACTTTGTGGGCATAGTTCAAGATTTGGTCTCCAATGGCATATCCATGTCAAATGACCATTAAAAGGTTTTTTGGGACAAAAAACATAGAGGAAGGTACCTACAATGTAAATCCAGGAAACAATCTCTATACAAGCTGATCATGGTGGGAACCCTAGTTGGTGAAAAGGCATTTGGAAATTACATGCTCCACTCAAGATAGATTTTTCAGATAAATGGAACTTCACAAAGAATAATGACTTTGAACAACCTCCTCAAGAGAGGCAAGGAGGGCCAAATATGT
Source organism: Pseudotsuga menziesii (assembly GCA_001517045.1). Classification (NCBI taxonomy): domain Eukaryota; kingdom Viridiplantae; phylum Streptophyta; class Pinopsida; order Pinales; family Pinaceae; genus Pseudotsuga; species Pseudotsuga menziesii. The sequence continues at coordinate 472,667 of LPNX010986451.1, read as the reverse complement.
GCTTTCTTTGTAGGGAATAATTATAAATTGTTTATCATCTCCTAATTACTTGCACTTTACAAAATATGTATGGAGTGTTGCGAAGTATTTGGGTAATTTTCCACAATGGGACGGTAATGATCCAAAATGGATCCTCTAAATAATCTATTTGTTAACTTGGTAGTAAAAAAAAGTTATTTTTTCACAAGTTGTTTGAATAGTCCAAAACTCCTTCCAAGGAAACCCATTAAATATCAATCCTATGGAGAAGAAGGGCATTTAAGGAAGAAGAGAGCATGAGAGGAAATGAAGAAGCAAGGCAAAAAAAAAAATGAAGGACTTGGAAGAACTATCCTATTTGTAGATCGAAGGCTATCTTTGAGCCAAATACATCTGCAATGTTGCATGTGAGTAAGATTGTATTAAAACTACGATTGAGAATGCAACTCACCTTTTTAACAATTTCCTTAGAATAATAAAAACCCCCACTGAATGTTGGTTTTCCCATTTGGGTTTTTGGGTAGAATATTTGTGTCTATTGTGAGTTTATTGTTGTGTCATTGTTTTAATTATAAGGATTATATGTGTGTTATGGTGTGATTTTTGTGCATACACAATGCTGCAACACTTCCAATTCACCATTTTGTTAACTCAATTATTTTGAGCACTGCGGTGAAAGCTACTATTTACACCATGTTATACAATGAATTATGTGGTTTCTCTATAACTGGTTTAATTTATGGGACAATTAAGCATACGCTACAACCATATAATTGATCTCTTAGCTACAACCACTTATTTATGGGTTAGTGATTTACAATTGCGAGATCATTTTTTTCTCTCTTGTTGTTGCTTATATGAATAGTGGGCATATGTGTATCATCACCTACAAATAGTCATTTAAAATTTAGGCTACAACCATATAGTTGAACAAATATGTGATTATGGAGTGTTGGAATTGCAAGCATTTATTTGTTCCTTCAACATATGTATGCACCTAAAAAAATCTATAATTTTTCCTTGTGCTAAGCTTTGCGGCATCAAGAAAGCAAAAAGTATAGCTAAATAGCATGTCCTCTCTATTTACCTTAGAGCAATCAGGAATATGTTCTTTTATCTTAACAAATATTGTGTAAATAGATATGGAGACCACATGTTTCTTTGCATGACAGTTGTGTAGGAAATTTGATTTGCAATGTAAAACTCCTACACAATCTTTTCCAACATATATTTATTCACATCAATCTTTAATTCTGTTCACATTACAATATGGATGAGAATTATGGTATAAGACAATTTAGTATATATATATATATATATATATATATAGTTAACAACATATTGTCAGTGCTGGAAATAGAGTAAGATGAGCCATTTTTTTCTCTTGCTGATAAGTAGTGGTTGAGGAGATTTTCACTAGATTTCTAGATTAAATTGACAATGAATTCAAATTAAGAAGGAACTAAACATTAGAGGAAATTTCAACTCAAAATGGGGCTCCTAAGGAAAATAGTAAAATAATAGTTAAAATAATAAAATAATATTTATGAACTTTGGATAAAGACAAGAAAAAAACTACTTTTTTTGTTCATATTTTCGACATATCTCCCTGTGGTTTTACTCAAATTTCGATCGGGAGAGATCCTTGGATGCGGAATTAAATTACGCATCCAACAAGTATCCACTCTACATACTTTTGATGGGCCCTGCTATCCCAAAAACAAGAAATACCTAAAGAAACGTGATGATGATGTCATCATCACGTTTTTCAGGTATTTCTTATTTTTGGGGTAGTATGGCCCGTCATAAGTATGCAGATTGGGTACTTATTGGATGCGAAATTTAATTATGCATCCAACGAGCTCTCCCGATCAAAATAGAGTAAAAACACAGGGAGATATGTCAAAAATACGAACAAAAAAAGTAGTTTTTTTGANTACGGTATTTCAAATTTAAATCAATTTCATTGGCTAACACATGATGACATGGAATTTGAATTAGGGTTGAAAGGCCCATTTTGAGTTGAAATTTCCTCTATTGTTCTAATTCCAAGGAATATACTTGTTGGTGAAATATATAGGCCCCAAGCCTATCGTTTATGTACTAGGACAATCTTTAGAGGATGCATGGAACAAATGGTTTGAGGTTGGAGGCAACATTGAAGTCCAAGTTCCACTTCCATCACAAGTTAGGTGGAGCATCTAGATCACTCAAAGCAAAACCATTTTTACAAGTAAAGGGCCAATCTCAGCAGACACCATATACAGGTTTCAACTTCTGTGTTGGCACAACCCTCTAATAACAAGTCCAAATCAATTAGGGTAGCTCGCACTCGAATATTTTATTGCAAAGTCAATTCAATGCCAAGCTAAATGGGGGTATTTGCATCTATCACAACAATAGATCTATTAGTCTTCAAAGAGGTAAATGTACATTCAAATAAACAACCTTGTAGATCTTCAAGTCATATTCACCTACCTAACACTTAATCTGGTCCAACATAATGTCCTCACCTTGCTGGTATCATCAGATTCAAATATCATTGTGTAATAGATGAACAACACATCATCCTCTACATAGATAGCATTAGCTTGTGTAATAGATAGAAAAAAGTCGTTGCTATCACTTGATTCAACGACATAAGTTTCAAGCACATTTAGAGAAAATAATGTGGCGATAAATCAACTAACCAAGGCTTCCTATGACCTATACAAAGGTAATCTATTCTATCCCTCATGGAAGACCTAGATAACAACTCTATGAAGAAGATCAATATTATGTAATCACCCACGATTTCTCATTTTTTTAAAGATAGCCTATCATGATTTCAAAAAATCCTCTAGGTGCATATAGGAAACCAATTAAAGATTGGCAATTGTATGAACTAGCTTTGAGGTCAAGGTAGGAATGTCTCCCTATGCTTTGGATCTTTTTGGATCATTCAAATTGTGCGCTTAATACACATGTAGACATATTTCACTCCACGTCAAAGCCCGATGAAGATATCTATGTGTAAATTTTAACCTTCAACTAGAATAAAGAAGTTATCAATGTTTTTCTCCATATATATATATATATAACATTCTTATTATAAGTATTAACTTATAAAATAGGACATATATATAATTTAAGGTGCTTGTATATAACAATCCTATTATAAGTATTAACTTATAAAATAGGATATATATATATAATTTAAGGTGCTTGTATTAAAGAGGTTGGAACATAACTATAAAAAACACTAATACAAATATAAAAAGCTATAAAAAAAACTATTAAAGCTATAAAAAAAATGACTATAATATGTCTCCAAAAAGCCATTGAAACTATTAAAGTATACAACTTATAAAATAATCCTAAAACATAAACAATTTTGCATAACATTACATAAACTTAGTGAAAGTAGTGATGAATGTGAACTTTTTACATGCTCAGTGTAGCCTCCTGCATTCCTGGTTGTTTGAGATCCATGTCTTAAAAAATTGGGAGATTGTCTTCTTACTTAGTGTTTAAGGGGGAAGAGCCTAAAGATGCTTAAGGATCTGAAGTGTTTGAGTGTGCCCTTTTGATAATGTTATCAAAAGATGTTTTGAGGGCCAAACTCTATACTTCTCAAGTCTGAGTTTTTATTTTATTTTTTAACCCATATCCAAAGGCTTATATGAGTTTTATAAAACAATTATATCCCAGACTTATTATTTTGTCTTTTTTTGTTGTACAACCACGGGACTGAGTTTATTTTTTGTTTTTTTAAGAACCATATACAGTGTCATTGCCCCCACATTGTTAAGTTGTGACCATCAATCTTTAGAACACACGGTTCTCAAATCAAATCTAAGCGAAAATAAGGCAGAAATTCCTTTTTCTCGTAGGATGGGATCATACATTCACTGGAACCGCCAAACAAATATGAGTAGGATGTCGGGGCAATCCTTATATACTGGACAGACTTTCCCTGGGAGGGGAGCCTGTTCAGTGGACACCCTCGGATTTCTCATCCAACAGTGTCCATTGGACAGGCTCCCCTCCCGAGAGAAAGTCTGTCAGGATGTCATAGCTTTGTTTGGAAGTGAAATTGACATACGTTGTAGATCGATGTATCTCATCCGACGGTATCCATTAGACAGGCTCCCCTCCCGAAGGAAAGTCTGTCAGGATGTCATAGCTTTGTTTGGAAGTGAAATTGACATACGTTGTAGATCGATGCATGCGTATAATCCAAAAAACTGATTCATCGTGAGCCCACCGTCGACAATCGTGACCACAAAAGTGTTGGAGTTCCGTAGGAAACTGAGCTGTCTCCATAATTCATGTGCAGACGATAGTGGCATCAACAGTGAGTAGGCATAAGAGCATACTGTCATTCGTGAATAGACCATTCACAAATTTGGAGTCGGTCGGTCGGTCGGTCGTCGTGCAAGGTTGGTCAATCCTACAAACCATTCAGAAAATTGGAATCAGTCCGTCGGTCGGCTGTCGTGAAAGGGTGGTCAATCCGACAAACCTTTCAGAAAATTGGAATCCGTAGGTCGTCGTGAAAGGGTGGCCAATCCCACAAACTCTTGCACATCGTACAGTCGAAGAGTTTCAAACTCGAAAAGAAAAGAGTATATGCATACAAATTTAGATCTTTGATCGATTGCAGCTGCTTGAATTGTATTTACCTTTAGCGCTCAGTTTTATTGCTAAATGAAGTATTTACTGTTTACTGGTACAACCGATCACCATCGGCTGGCGTTGAAAGCCGATTCACTATTTAGTAGCACAGCCAATCACCATCTGCTGGTTAACGCCTTTAGGAATCGGCAATGGACTATTCAAATGGAAGAAAACCGATTGATCCGTTGGCAATTTGAGGCCTCTGAGCTTATCTGGATTGCTGATTTTCTCTATCAAACTGGCAAGTAACAGAGCAGAGTCAACTGTTCTCGAATGATTCGTTAGCAATTTGAAGGGCGTGAGCTTATCTCGACTTTGCTCCACGAAAACTGATTGATTCGATTTGTTAGCAATTTGAAGCGCCTGAGCTTATATCGATTGCTGATTCTCTTCATCAAACAGGCAAACGGACAAGGAGCAGAGTTAACCATTGACTTGTTAACTCTGCTCCTTGCCTGTTGGATGGATGGAATCAGCAGTACAATAGGGCCCATTTGAGGCTATACAATTCAAGCAGTTTCATCTTAGCCGTTGGCCATAAATTATATGCTCGTGAACACCTATAGTGATTGGAGGCTGCACAATTCAGAGGTATACCCTTTTCATCTTAGCCGCTGGGCTTAGTTACTGTAACGATGATTAATAACAGGAGGAATTTGCATATGAATGTTTTTACAGGGTTCAGTTATTGTGTGCAAGTTTATGGATTTACACTTTCTAGAAATTTAAAAGTGATTCACCCATTTGAATAGTCTGCAGGTTCACCCTAAACACATCCGTCACTTGTAAATTTTTACACAATACAAATCCATAAGCTGTGGCCATAGCTTCTAATGATCTTCATGATGGGTAGAGGATCCACCCTAAATGCATAAATCTCTTTTAAATTTCTACACAACTCCAATCCATAATCTTACATACAATTAAAAATATTAAAATATATATATATTAAAAAAACAATTCTAATTCGTTGATATGTGCACATTACTAACAATATTGTCAAAATAATAAATTAACCGGACTCTTGTTGATTAAAAGATAGAAGCTCCCATCTAACTTCTATACAAAGTTGAAATAGTAAGCCTATCGAAGTAATAACATGTTTTAATGAATTGCTTTCTAAATATAATATAGCTAAACTGCACAACACAAATTTCTTTCCAAGATGTTGAGACATAGCTTGTTTAAAAAGGGTTGGCGTTTAACGTTAGATATATAATTCAAACCCAATTCAGAAACAATGATACCAAGAAATTCCAAGTTTTGCATGTATTGATATGGATTTTTCTTTAAGTGTCAATTGGAAAACAATATATTCACTACATTCCGAGCTCTCTTTGCATCTGTTTAAGTGCTTAATAATTTTGAAGAAAATGGAATCAACTTTGTCAAATAAATTAAAACGACAAATACACATTTAATTTCTTTATGATATGCACCTATATCACCTAAAGGTTGTGAGTTGCAAAGTTTGTATATGTGGAATTTTTAAATATTTACACTTAGGTTTATGTGTCAATTCCATATATGTATCGCATTCCATATATGTATCGTAAAACTTAGAAAACATTAAATGCAAACCAATATAGGTTTAGATTTACAAATCAATGATATATGTATAAGCATTGAGGATCACTAAAATTCATTACACATTAAAATCCACCTTTGATATGAACCTATATCACCTAAATGTTGTGACTTCACTAGCCTAGCAATTAGTTCATTAAGAACCAAATTCAACAAAATTCATCATACATTAAAATCCACCTTTGATATGAAATTATATCACCTCGATGTTATGACTTCATTAGGGCAATTGGTTCGTTAAGAACCAAATTCAATATAAGTTTCCCATCTAATATAGGAACTTGACATAATGGAAACAAAGATGTCTAAATATTCGACGATTTGGCTTGGACCGGGGCTTTTCGTGGGAATCCAATGTTTTTATTTTTGCAAAACCTGAATTTAACTATGTTTTAATGGTGATTTTGATGGTAAAAATAGCTTCAACACCGTCAAAAACTCCTAGGGCAACAAAAATTTCAGAGTTTTACAGTTGTAACTAGTATTTTTTAAAATTTCAGCCAGATTTTTTCAAAATCGTGCAAATCAAATATTCCATTCGAAATCATCGAACAGATAGATTACATGAATGGAAAAATTTGCTTCCTAAAGTGGGATGACTAATCCAAGTGCCCATCCACTAGCCATCCAAGGCATCTTAATTTTTTTTTAATAATTTTGACCATTTTTGGGTCTTGGGTTTCTAGCTCAATTTTTTTTGGGGATTTCCCATGCAATTTTTTGTAAAACTTAGGTTTGTCCAACTTAGCATTCTTGCTCAATACTATTTCATGCTAGGGTTATTGTTCTTACATATTAGTATTTTTGCACCATAGGATTTTGTTGGCATTTATAAAATATAGTTTAAGGCTCATTAGATTTTGTTGGCATTTATAAAATATAGTTTAAGGCTCATAATATTTTGTTGGCATTTATAAAATATAGTTTAAGCCTCATAAGATTTTGTTGGCATTTATAAAATATAGTTTAAACCCCATGAGATTTTGTTGGCATTTATAAAATATAGTTTAAGCCTCAAGTGTATGGGGTTTTATTTTGCGAATGGGTGTAGCTAATGCATCTCTTCTCAGAGATAAGCTACCACCATTCTAGCCAGTTTGTATTTCCTTGTATGTCGCAATGTTTTCTCTATTTCATACGTTAATAGAGTTTGAGTTCCATTCTATTAATATGATATTTGCAATATCTTGGTGTTATTTCCCCTATTGTTTCTATCTTCACTTTGTTCTCAACATAATCCAAATTAGTTGATGATCTGTTCTTAATGGAAACAACATGGAAATCATCAAGGATGTTAAGTCACGATTTCCATCTCAATTTGTTATCAAGGATCTTAGTGATGCATATTTAATTTAGGGCATGGAAATTAAAAGGGATATTTTTAGTGCCCCGTTTTTGCGATAGATTATAGAGTTTGATCATAGACCATAGCTTTGATACCATATGTAACGACCCATCAGATAATCACAATTTTTTCTTAAGGCGTGCCCTATCCCCATTATCTAGCTATATTGTTATGACAATAAGGGTTAACTACCACACCACATTATCAATGTAATGTATCCTAAGACACTTATGGTTACACAGTCACATTAGTTGGAGGCAATTTATAAACAACCTATACTAGCATGCATCCATGATACAACATATGACAACTAAGTTTGTATAATCAATATTTTATCGAATGATAATCCATTATAACTTGCAGTGTGTTTCTTGACCCAACATATCCAAAGCTCATTTTTAAAATTTTAAAATTTTAATCCTCTCATAATTGTTGAATTTTACAATCCTAAATCAATTTCATTGATTTATAGAAACTTAATTCTAATCCATAATGATAAAGCATGTAAGGCATTTATAAATTCTAAAATTATATACAGTAAAATTCTCATCCCTTAATTATGATTTTTTTAATCTTAAATTTACATTAATCACAATAAAAATGCTTATTTTCAATAAATTTGTTAATTAATATAACATCATTTAATTCAACCTTTACCATATCTCTTTTATTCGTGATCATATAACAACGATATAATACATAGTATAAAACTCAAAATATTTTGATTTGAACATTTGAAAATTGTAAAAAAACACTTTATAAAATGAATAACATTTAAAAGTATTCTAAAATTTAACCCATCCCAAAACTTAATATAGAAATTATGCAATTCTCCTAAATTCACATATCCAAAACTTAATACAAATTTTCTACCAACTAGTTACCCATCTATTTGATTTAAAGCACATCTACAATAAAGCTAAAACTAGGCATATAAATTACAGTAGCTTTCCTTATACTTTTTACTTTAAAGATAATACGTACGTACGTATAAAGTTAAATATCAGTGATATTATGTAATATTATTTTTTAATTGGTTAGTATAATGTATAATGTATTTGTCTTTAACATCTCTTTACCGTATGAAGATTGCCCCAAATGCAAATTTGGTTTGAGTTTATGTGATTGCGAGGAATGTGATCTAACGAGGGTTTCAATAGTGTTTACAAATGGGATCTCCTTGAGGGGATACCCCTTCATCCTGAATCGTAAGGATGGGATCATGAGGAGTGTGACAAAGAACCCAACAGATGATAGACCCAAGAGCAACGATGGGGCAGATCGATGAATGGGAGGGAACACAGTGGGATGGGGCACAGGTAAGGTGGGTGCATGCTGAGATCTGTAGAGATTTCATTTTCATTGCTCCAGATCCACTTTGACTAGTTGTGAGAATTTGTGGAGCCGTGGAAGGAAAAATTTGTAATTGGGAAGTTTATTAGGGTTTGGCCTAAGGAAAGAGATCTCCTTAGGTGGATCATGGCAACTTGGAACTATAAGGGCCATTATGACCTATACTTTGGATCGAAGGGTTTTTTTACAATCATTTCCTTCAGTTAGGAAGGCATGAATCTGATCTTGGAAGGGGGACCCTATTTCTTCTTCTCAGTAGGGTTCTACCTTTGCCCATGGAAATAATGTTTTAACCCGAATAAATAAGATATGAGTGTTTCCCTAATATGGATTCACCTATATTTGATGTCGTGTGAGTAATGGAATCTTGAAATCTTGCAAGACATTGGAAGTATCTTAGGAAGATTCATGAAGGCATCAAAACAGACCAAACAACAAAGGTACACCTCTTTTGCATGGATATGTGTTTATATGGATCTATCTCATGAGTTACCTGAGGCCATTAATTTGACTTGGGAGGATGAGAATTAGATTCATCCCATTGATTATGAACACCTCCCTTTCAGATGTAGGTGATGCCATGAGTATGTGCATCTTAGCAAAGATTGTCCCCAATACAACCCCACCCCATCCCGCCTCCTTCTCAGGCGACCCAAGAAAATGGAGGCAATGAGGAGGGTTTCACTCAGGTGAGCAATAGACGGAGGCATGGGAAAAAACCAATGAATCAAACATAGAGCAGAAAAAAAGCAGAAGAAGGATAACTATTGTGAATATAATTGAAACCCTAAATATGGTGGGAGAAGAATTGGAAGATGTAGGCCGGGTTGATCTTAAGGAAATAATCTAGGAAGGAAAATTGATTATGGGAACGATTTAGACACCCCAAGAGAGCCAGGAAGAACAAAAATATGAAATGGAAGATGATCAACTAGAGGAAGCAGAGGATATGGATATGGGTGAACTAGATTTGGACGAGATAGGAATGTAATAAGAAAGGGAAGGGTTTCGTCCCAAGGAGATAGATTGAGATATTACAAGAGGCCATTATGAAGACAAAGGCTACCCCTCAGTTGGGCATAACCAAGGAACCTCAGAAGGGAAGCAAAATGAGGCATCCAAAAAATGGAGAAAAGAGAGGAAGAAAGATGAATAAATAGAGAATTGCAGAGGTAGGAACCATATTGGTGGAATTGGTCCAGTACCTTAAGGGGACCTTCTCTGAAGTCAACAGAGTTTATCAATGAACGTGATAACATGGAACATTTGCGGGGTGAGTCGCCCACGCAAAATTAAGATGATAAGAAACAAGTTGAGAATGGAGAAACCAATGATAGTTTTTCTACAAGAAACAAAATTTGGAGCAAACCTTATGAAGGAAACAAGAAATAAAGTATGGAAAGGTAGTGAAACAATGGCAATTTATGCACATATAATGGTAGGAGGTTTGTCAATTCTATGGCACCCAGAAGAAGTATGCATTTCAAACTTATGGGCCATGATATTTTTCCTCTTGTTCTGTTATAGGGTGATTTTCCACACCTCATGCATCATGCCTTTATGGCCTTCCCTTGTCCCCATGCAGACTCATTATACCCCCTTTGCTCACTATAGCCTTGATGCTTTAGTTTAACCCTTAAAAAGACATTTTTGAAGACATGTGCGGGTCATCATTTACACCGGGTTTTGTGCTAAAAAACAAAAAATATTTGGATTTTTCCTCATCAAGTAACAAATACCTTGATCCTTGGCCTTCCATATGTTGGGAAATGCTCCAATTCGACCCTCCATTTTCCATTTGAGGGCTATATATTGAGCCATTGTGAAGCATTGGAAGAGGGAGAAACTTTGAGAGTAAAGAGACTATAGAAAAATTTGTCCCCATTACCATATACTTGAGTCTACATAGGCTTTGCCCTTGTTGATAGGATAATTTGTGTTCATCTCCCAAGCTCTCCATTTTCTTTGTGAGATTTCCTTATATGGAGGATTGAAATGGTGGAGGCCTAGGTGGAGGGACTCGGTTTCTCGGTTACGACAAGGTGCTGATAGAGGTTGTCACATTGTATCTTTGTATTTACATTAATAGAAATATCCATTTCTCATCTTAGCTTCATGTGCACTTGTTTATATTTATCCATGGGTGTAATTTCTTTATGCATGTTTAAATGTATTATGCTATATTGGATACTAACACTTAATATATTGTATGCTTAGATATATACTTGTTGTTGAGGGAAAATTGTAGGGACACGCTTTTGATCATGAGCTCAACGATGGTCTTCTTCAAACATCCAGTGAGGTACAATTTCTATCCCTTAGTTGTTAGTTTCTTTAATTTATCTAGCATACTTGAGAATGGATTTGATTTTTGGTGTCATATTTTTTGTCGTGGTCCACCACAAACCATAGGAATATTTTCTCCGTAACATCGGTTGAATTCCAAATCTCTAATACCTTAGAGGAGTTATTAAGAATGTTTATGGCCTAAGCATTTGTCCACATAAGGCATCCTTCTTGGAAACTATGACATGGGAAACGAGATGGATATGAGACAAGAAATGGATTATTGGTGGAGATTTTAATTTGATTGGCTCTCTAGGGGAGACAAATGGTGGAAGATTAGTTTTAGGAGATCCCAATGAAGCCTTTAAATATTTTATAGAGGAAAATCAGTTGGTGGATGTGGAAAATGGGAATGGATGGTTCACTTGGAACAATAAGAAAGGGGGTGAACACCATGTGGCTTCCATGTTGGACATATTTCTAATTTCATAAGGGTTAGTCAATGGGGGAGGTGATTTGATAGCATTGGTCCTTCCATCTACATGATTTCACCACTGGTCAGTTTACCTTATGTGGGATGAGATGTCCCCCCAAATAACAAACATTTTAGATTCGAGCAGTTTTGGCTCGAACATAAGAACTTTAAATCATTGGTTCATTAGTGTTGAGAGGACTTGGACACTTAAATGGAACACATATGTACCAATTCCAACAAAAACTGAAGGCTTTGAAGGCAAGAATCTATACCTAGAATAAGGAGGAGTTTGAAAGTATCTTCTAGGACAAATATTTCCCAATGGAACAACTGGAGGAAATTCAAAGGGATGGCATGAATAGTGGATATGATGAGGAGTTGAAACAGAAGGAAAAGTCAACTTTGGAACAAATCAATGCCCAAGAATGCTAGGAGGAAATATACTGGAAAACAAATCAAGGAATTAATGGATCCAAGAGGGAGAACACAACACCAAATCTTTTCACCAATAAGTAGTCCAAGATAGGCAAAGGACTAAAATAAATAGACTAAAGAAGGAGATAGGGTAATAGGTGGAAACCAAGGAGGAGATGGAGGAAGAACCGATCAATTATTTTGGAACAATCATGGAAGAGGATAGGGGTGACAAATCATAGGACATAACCAAGATTACTCAACATATCCCTTCATTGATAACTTCTAGACACAATGAGCTCCTAGATAGTCCAATGGATATGAGAGAGGTAGAGGAGGTTGTTCAATAGATGGAAGATGGGAAACCCCCTGGTCCTGATGGTTTCATAACAATTTTATTCCATAATTATGGGATCTCATCAAGGAATACGTCTAACGAATCATGGAATACTCTAGACAAGATAGAGGGGTGTTGAAAGCTTCCAACACTGCATTTTTTACCCTCATTCCCAAAAGCGAAGGAGAAGAATCCCTAGGTAAATTCAGACATATATCCTTATTCTATGTTATTTATAAACTCATTACCAAAGTCATAGCTAATAGGATAAATCCTATCCTCCCCAACTTTGTTTCACCAGAGCAATAAGGATTTGTGGAGGGATGCTAGATTTTGGACGGTGTCATTTTGTTCCATGAAGTGATCCACTGCCTAAGGATACCCAAGAATCCATGAATGCTCCTCAAGCTAGACATATCAAAATCCCATGATAAGTTAAGCTGAAAATTCATGAGAGAAATGCTTAAGGCCTATGGCTTCAATCAAGTATGGATTGAATGGATTACAAACATGACTTCATTGGATTTTTTCTCAATTCTGCTCGATGAATTGTCTACAAAAACTTCTAGTCCTTCTCAGGGTATTCGACAAGGGGATCCTTTATCCCCCTTCCTCTTTATTCTAATGGATGAAGGTCTTAGTATGATGATTAAATCCATGGCTGAAAGAAATGAAATCAAAGGGTTAAATCTTCACAATGGAGTCGACAAACAAACTCACCAATAATTTTTTGATGACACAATGCTCATGGGTCATCCATCGGTCCAAGACGCCAATGCTTTAAAAAAATAGCTAAATACGTTCTCGAAGGCCTCAGGTCTAAAGATAAATATCAGGTGTTCTTATTTAATGCTTCCAGGGTATCCAAAAGGAATATAATGTATATTTTGGGATTTCAAGGGAGCTCCCTTCCATCCAAATACTTAAGCACCCCTCTTTCGGAAGGAGTAATCATAAAAATTTTGTAGGAAAATTTATTGGACCGGATGAAGAGGAAGTTGTCTAATTGGGGTCTAGGACTCTTAACGTGGTAATCACACTTACCCTCATCAAATTGGCTCTGCAAGCAATGCCTATCTATTTGTTTTATGTCATGGAAGCTCCTAAGGCAGTCCTTAAGGAGATGCGAAGTATTCAATGCCAATTTTTGTGGGGTGGAAATCCTGATAAATACATACGGGCCTTGATAATATGGAAAAAAATATGTAAACCGAAATCCCAAATGGGTTTAGGCCCTAGATTCTCAGAGAAGAACAATGAGGTTCTAGGAGCAAAAATATAGTGGGGATGGGTCACCCATACCTCGAAACAGTGGGAAAAACTCTGGCACATAAAATAGTCTCAAGATCACTCGAAAAAGGGTCTAATTAGGTTTAACGAGGAGACACAAGGGTCACATATATGGTTGAGTACCCTTTGTAGCAGAAGTATCATCCAAGACCATAGTTTCTAGGAAATTAGAAACATGGAGGAAACAAAATTATGGGAATATTCATGGCAACATATTCCCAATTTATCCACTTAGATTAATACCCAGACAAGACAAGACAAATGCGTAGCACTGGGGCTTACCAAGGTTAACCAATTTTGGAAGGTGGAGTCTGAGGACAGAGACTATCACGATTGGAACCCACTGGAATGGTGGCACTAGAGACTCACAGAAGAAGAAATACCTAGTATTCAGGATACCCTCGAGGACAAATGCATAAGAATACAAAGAGGTCTTGACAAGTTGAGGTGGGGTCACTCGACAGAGGGAATTCTCAACGCCAAGGAAGCATATGAGCTTTGGACTAGTTAAAGGGAGGCTCCAATGGAGGAAATTTGGGAAAAGGTATGGAAGTCAAACTCTTGGCCTAAAGTGGCTACCTTGCTATGGTTGATTATATACCGACAAATTCTTACTAGGGAGAACCTTAAAAAACGAGGTGTGGTTGGCTCTTTGCAATGCCCCATTTGCACCAGTGAAGAGGAAACTATGGATCATCTCGTAGAATCCTGTTCCTTTTCTTCGGCCCTCTAGGATAGGGGGCAGAGATATTTTGCTAATCAAATCACATAAGAGGGCAGCAAGATCAAATAATTATAGTCTGAGACTTGAAATCCTTTTGGAATCCCATTGTCAACTATACATGGTTCATGTTCCTGGGGTTCCTGATGTAGGAAATTTGGAAGAAAATTAATCGTAGGATGTTTCAAGACATGAGCACCACCTTACAAGAATTTTGGGTCAAGGTTGAAACCCATATACATGAGACAATTAAAATTACTCAGTGGGATGAAAAGGATTGGGAGATGGGAGATATGGAAAAAGAATTGTTATAGAATGGGGCTTAAACAATGTAGAGCAAGGATGGATCAAAAGGAAAACTAAAACTGTATCCCATGCTAGTTCGACCTTATGGTCTCTTCCCCCGACATGTTACTTTAAGCTAAATTTCAATGGTGCTTCGAAAGGTAACCTGAGATCTGTTTCTTTTTGAGGGGTGGTAAGGAACCCTTAAGGAAATATGATGCAGATCTACTTTGGGTACATAGGAAACAATACTAACAATGCAACAAAGCTGGAGGGTCTTCTCTACAGGATCAACTTGGTCAAAGGGGATTCCAAGGTCATCATCCAAATGGAAAAAAAGTTTCAAAATGGACAACTTGTATCCACGGTAGTGGAGAGATGGAGGTTGGTCTACATGGTGGAAAAATTGGAGTCCCAATTAAACAGACCCAATGCATGGACCTTTGTCCATGTCAAATGGGATGGCAATAAGGTAGTAGACCATCTGGAAAATGTGGGGGAAGTTGAGAAGCACATAAGCAAAGAGGGACAATTGGCATGTTTTGGGTCCCAAGACTAGGTTAAACAATGCTCCTAGTTGGCCATCCAAGACATTCAGTCTTCAAGGGGGGATGACGGTGACACAAATCACTGTCATGATATTCGAGCTAGGTCCCACACAACAGGTATGAAATCCATCGAGAACAATAATAGCCCACCTCCTGTGAGAGACAAAAGTACAAATCAATATAATACCCAAGGGATTGAACAATTAAATCCCCAAGCATGTTATGATGAGGAAAGGATACAACAATGTCCTCGACTAGAGGACGAGGTCTGCTAATATGATGTGAGGTGAAGTAATGAATGCAGGGATAAGCCTACAAATTGATGGGAAGGGTAGGATAATGATGGGTGTAATTAATAAATGGAGTGGTGGGAGAGCTATAAAAGCACGAGGAAAGTCTGCAATTTCCCTAGCATTATCACCTTTTTAGAGCCTTTGTGCAGTTTAGTAAGGGAGAATCCATGTGAGGAATATCAACCACCCCCTTGGATGAAAATTATGGCACCCAGGGGGGAGGAAATCAAAGGAGGTTGTGAGGAGGGAGAAGAAAGGAAAGACCTTGAGGGTGACTCATGAGCAAAAGAGGGCATATCAAGCGGCTCAATTCTTTCGCGATAGAATCCCTTCGACCATCCGAAGGGAAATTGAGCAAGTGGAAAAGGATTTGTGGGAACAAGTGAAGGCTGGAACAAGTGAAGGCCCTCAAGATGGATGAAATTAGAGAGTAGGTGTCTAAAGGGGTTTAGGACTCGAGTTCAATCCCAGGTCGTCTGTCTGCTTATGACTAAATTATGGTTAACTATCGGGTAATGAAAGGACTATTTTCCCATGTCCTTATGGAATGAGAAAACAAGGTCGATGGGGATGCAAAACTTGCACATGCTTGGAAGGAGCACAATTGATACTATCATTTAATGCATTGGAAGAATGATGTAATGGTGAGAAAAATTGGTATTCAATTTTACCCTCCCACTGCTTTGGGTTTCGATGCGGGTACATCTACTCCGGGCGGGAGTGATCCGAGACTAGTTTTGGGTAAATGAGGTTTCTATGCTGTTGTGAATGATGAGGGGGGAATCAACACATGTTCGATGAATCTGTGTGGTGAATTCTCCCATTCCGGTGCAGGGGTCGTCCAATGGGTGTCGATTGCCTGCACCGGTACTGTTATAGTTGATTTTACCACACCTGGTGAATCACACTTGTATGGCCTTCCCCTATCCCTCTGCAGACTCTTTGTACCCCATGGACCTTTTTTATACCTTTGATGTTTCCAAGACCATCCCTAAAAACATGCTTAAATTGTTATACACAACTTTTAAACCCTTTCTCACGTATATACCCGGGTTTGACCCCTAAAACCGCGTACATTGGGATGTGTGCAAAAGGCCAAATTCTTTTGGATTTTTCCTTGACATGGATCTGACTCACTTGTCTCTTGGCCTTCCATATGCCTTGAGATCGCTCGTATTCGACCCTTCATTGCCCCATTGAAGAGCTATATAAGGAACCCCTTGGATACATTGAAGAATATGTGAGAATTGAGAGCAAAGAAACTATAGTCCATTGTTGACAGAACTTATGCTCGAGTCTGCATCCCTTTTTCCCTTGGAGCACTTTGGTGTTCTTCCCAAGCTTTCCTTTTGCTTGTGAGATTGATATTGAGAGATGGAGGATTGAGGTGGTGGAGGCCCAAGTGGGGGATTCAGTTTCTCCGATTCGCAGACGTGCCAACAGAGGTTGTATTCATTGTAATCTCTGATTTTATATTAATAGAAATATCTTTTCCTATCCAATAATGTATGTTTGAATGAATATTTTATCCATGGATGATTTCAAATGCTTATACATTGTTGATTATATATTCTAGAGTATATCTAACACCAATATATATAGCATGCTTGTTTTGTTTACTGATTGTTGAGGAAGTAATTTATTAATTCAAGTTGGAGTTGGAAAGCTCAATGGGGATCTACTTCAACCGTCCGGAATAAGGTAAGAGTGTTGATCCTTTAGTGTTAGATATTTGATTTCTCTTGCATATTGGAAAGGATTGATTTCTGGAGTCAAGCTGTCTGTTGTGGTACCCCAAGCCATGGGAATTTCTCTCCATAACTAAATTGGTGACTCCGCTAGGGAGTTTGTAGTAGTTGTCCTTTGGGGGTTTTTATCGGCATTCAATGACTTTGAATTGCTCTTATTTCTCTGTTTCTGTGTCGGGTCTAGGGGCATATGTGCCTGGTAGTGTCTGATTGGTGTGAATTTTGTCTCAGCTTGTCTATGCACTTTTCTTCATGTACGTGATTTTTTAACTCACATTCACGTATATACGCGGTTTTCACTGATATATCCACGTACTTATGCGGGTTTACTTCAAACAGTCGCGTATGCCCTTAGTTTTTCCTTCTAGAGGAAGATTGATTGTTGCTGGGTGAGTTTTGATAATTGCTGAGTCTCCTTTGACACTGCTAGAGTCTGTATACACCTTTGTTTCTGACCAGAGACATCTTTTTTAGGGTAAATTTCTTTTTTAAGAATGTTCTTGTCATTGCATTTTCAATTTTTTATTTTGGGATTAGTGCATTAGATTTCTTTTACCTTAGTACTTTGTGTGATTTTTGTTTGAGTGTGCTTGTCAAGTCTGGGGGTAGTAGAATCATTATTTTTCTTTAGTATATCATTTTTGTTTCAAAAAATCCAAAAATATTTGCTTATTTGCATCATTATGCATTGAATTTTTGCATTTTGCATGGTACTTGGACTAGGTTTTGCTTTGAAGTATTAGTCAGGATGTCAGATACGAATGATTGCACTTATCATTTGAAGAAATTTTTTGCATTTCATGTAGTAGCATACCCTTTTTTCATTGGACACAATGCATTTGCATTGATACGGTTAGGTGTGCATTTGCTTCATGTTGCGTCGTAACACCATTAGTTGCATGACCATCTACCTCTTTTGAGTAATAAAGCCAAATAAAATAAACGCTTAGTTAAAATGGATTACACCTTTTTCTTTTATAGGGTTCACCAACAAGATTAGGTTTTAGGGCCTTGGAATAGTTCATTGTGAGTAAATTCTCCAAGACCACTTAACAACAACATGTATGTGTCTGTCCAGGTGAGAGTGTGAAATTCCTTGGTATAATTGGTGTTTATCAAGATCCTCCTCTCAAAAGGGAGTTAAGCACGAGGCAGTGTGAGTGGTTATTGATTGGGATGACCCCTAGTAATAACTGAGTAGCATCGGAGATATTTCCAGGATTGTATTCGTATCTGGGGGCTGTTTCAAGAGTTTCAGGCTTTGCTACCCTGCCCATACGGTTAATCCCGCCTGCGACTGTCTGTCTGAGAATTAATTATATTGAGGTGACCTTAGTTGCCTTACCTAGGATATCGAGGGGGTACTTTGCAGGGGTTATTTTCCAGGTGTCCCAGCTAGGTTGGGGTCAGATAGCACAGTCGCTTTATGCATTGAAGCTGAGGGCCACAATAATTGGTTACGTACCTCTGCTTGTTGTGTATCGAAGTCTCAAGCCTATCCTAGGCAAGACATGCCTGCTTCATTCAGGTGCTCACTTATCCTACCCTTGATTGCTTATGTTTGGCTTTAGATTTTATTGGTGTATGCTCTGTGCACGTTGGCTTGCTTAGGGTTTGCGTAATTAGAGAGTCTTTTATATTTTTGAGTCATTGTGAATTTGGGTGCAGCTCCTTGTCCTTCTCGTCGTTTAGTAGGACTTCCGCCTTCTACCTCTCTTCCTCATTTGGGAGAGAGAAATATACGGTCCAGGTGGACTACTTTGCACATTGATTCACACACAATGGGAGATCATGAAGATGGTATTCCTGAGCTTTATTCTCCACTTCGAGTGGATGACGGGGAGTTTACTCCTACCTATGATCCTTCACCTGATATGCCTGTAATTTCTGAGTTAGGTCCTGTAATTTCTGAGATAGGTATTTTTTATGATAGACCTACTTACTCTAGCTATGATCCCCCATTCATGCATCACCGGTATGGAATGCCAGATGACAAGACTCATTATGAACCTGCGAGCAATAGTTATGGTAGTTATGGTATGTCCAGTATTGCCACACATGATTTGGCATTTCATGTCGAATCAGAGTTTGAACCTAACACTATGCCTGGGGGCACACCCATTCCTTACCATGCGGAGAGGTTTGGGACCACGAGTCATATTGCACCTTCCATCCCGACGGTGGAATCTAAATCACATATTCCTCCTAGAACTAGGGTTAGTGATCCTATTAGGATACCAGATCCAAGACGAGTAACTATAGGGAACACCACATACATTATTTCACAGGTCCCTTCATCCTCGATTCCTTGTTCTTCGAATGTCATTCCTCCACCTCATTCACGTGGTCCTTCGGGCTGGACTGTCGCTACGAGTCATGTCCGTACTACTGCTACTCGCACAATTGTGTCTCAAGTTCAAGTACCTCCTCTTGTTTCGGGGGGTCGTATCCCTACTTCTGGAGGTCATGTCATTACTTTTGGAGCCTACATTCCTACTTATGAAGTGTCTCATGGGACATCTCATGGGATGTCTTATGGACCTTATTATGGGACGCAATATGGACATGATTATTCACCTCATGGGTACGGGTATGAACAGCCCTCTTACTCTCCTAATTATGGCTTTGTAGCCCCACATAGTCAAGGTACACCACATTATGGTGGTTCCATGCCACCCTACACAGGTCAAACGGGAGGAGGGCACTATGGCCAAGGCCATGGTGGTTACGCTAATCATACCTATGTGAACCAATACTATCAGGGAGCGGTGCATCGACCTGATCATCCTAGGCTCCCTTTCCTCACAACGCTAAATCTTCCTGACTTGTCGAGACTGACGAACGATCCTGTATCTCATGACCCGGCTTGGCCGGTTGTCCCTACTAAGCTTCCCTCGGACATACCCAAATTTGAGGGAAAACCTGGAGAGGATCCGAGCGAACATGTTACTACATTTCATCTATGGTGCTCTTCGAATTACTTACATGAAGATTCGATCCATTTAAGGTTGTTTCAATGCACCCTTACAGGGCCTGCCGCGAAATGGTATATAGAGTTACCTATGGGGGCATTTGCTTTATTTGATAACCTAGCGATGAATTTTATCAACCACTTCTACCTACTGGTGCATTAGGATGTTGGTATGAAACTCTTGTTGACATTTCGGCAGGATAAAGCCATGCATATCTTGGACCATATCCAAGAGTGGCATAGACGGAAGAGGTTGATTAAAGCCTTCATACTGCTGAAGTTTCTCCTCGAGTGGTTCTTTAAGTCATTATTGCCTTATATAGAGAAGGATGTTTCTACATCCGGAGTTCAAAACAAGGAAAAAGCCATTTTTAGGGCGCAGGAATTGGACTTGATTTATGCTCAATCTGGTTTGTTATATGAGATCATTCCCAACGCTTCGTGTTCTAGTTTCGACCCCAAAGTTAAACCTAGACCACATGCTGATGGAATTGTTGGTTGTGCAAGTGCTAAGCCTATGGATTCAGTTTTGCAACAGGTCAGTCAATTGTCGATCAAACAATCTACTTCAAGACAAGCCATGGCTTTGTCTCAACCCACCCAAACAACGAGTGTGCTTTCGGTGCAATCGTCAGACCAGAAGGGTAACCAACAACTTGGAAGGAATATAAAGAAGGGTAAAAACAATCATAAGGGTGGGAATAGGAATGAAAATATTAATACTAATGAAAAGAACGCCCAAAATGCTGGGGGGGACAAGAAATCTAAATGTAAGGTTAAATTTCCTTGCAAGTTATGTAAGGAGGATCACCTCACTTACTTGTGCCCTTGTATTGATGAAGCCTCGATATTCTTAGCACAGGGCCCAACTGTGCTGACCAACCCTTTACATCACAATAAAAACATGAACTCGAGGACCCATGATTAGTCTAGTGGTGTTCAATATCCGCTGGAGGCTAGTGGTCATGGTTGCATCAACATGGTGCGTGCTACGAAGGTTGTGACCCATGCGAAGGACTATGGTTCGTCACAACTCGACCCAGGAAAGGAACCTGATCCACCAGGGACTCCTTTGCATATTGAAAAACCTGTGGATAAACCTGAAGCTACACCTCATATTCCTAAGGGAGTCCTTAAGCGTTCGGGGCACAATCCTAATACCTGAGTTGCCCATAACTATTCTGTTGTCGAGGATTTGGGCCAAAATCCTTGTGCGATGTCTGCACTTGAAGTACTTCAGAGTTGTCCTTCACAAAGGAAGGATTTTCTTTCTACCCTTGGTGTGAATGATGACAATTCTTCCTCCATGATTAAATTTGAAACCGCGGGACTACAGCCTCACTTTCCTTACTATGTGTCTCTTTTGATTCATGTATAATGTCTTAACGTGACCGTCAAGTGCACTGTGATTGACGAAGGCGCTGCTACTTCTGTGATGTCTTTATCATGTTGGAAGGGTTTAGGTTCCCCCGAGTTGTCTAAATCCGGTACCATGTTGACTACTTTTGATGGGAGATCAATTAGGCCGCATGAGATCCTTCCTTCCCTTAAGGTCCGTTTGGGAGGGAAGACCATCACGATAGAGGTCGAGGTGGTTGATGCGCCCCTTGACTATAATCTCTTACTGGGTAGGAATTGGATGTACAGTATGCAAGCTGTAGCTTCTTCCCTATTTTAGGTTGTATTCTTTACATTTAATGGGAAGATAGTTATGATTGATCAAACGTCATTCAAGAATCCGTCGGTTACCATATCTTCGGGAGCTTCGATCCCGATTGTTGAGCACTCTTAGCCGGCAACTGGGAGTGTGGGTGTGGGCATGTATCCATCCCTTATGGGAAGCTTTAGTTGTCCTGCACCTATCCTTATGATAGGGTCTAGTTCCAGTGAGGCTTCGACATCCGTGAGATCGGTGTCTTTTTGCACAAACGATATGGAATATCCTTGGATTATTCCTACATTGAATACTTCAAGTGAGCCCATCGTAACAGATGTGCCGTTGCCTACAACTATGGTAGCTTATCAAGCTAATATTGGGAGTGTTGCAGAGCCTAGTCCTTCCTCTTCACGGATGGAGGAGGAGGACTCGTATGTGCTGCCTACATGGGCAGTTCAATCTTCTCATGCGCATGATTGCCTTGATAGTGTTTTTCCTTCAGACGAAGTGATTATTGAGGCAATGTCAGGGGTTGAGCCACCTTGGGAAGAATTGCATCATAGATTTTATTTTCTTCTCGAGCTTGACTGCTTGGAGCGTGAGGACTTTAGGGAGGTTCTTAGTGAGAGAATTGGTAGTCCCATGGTTCCATTAAGCTCTCCTAGTCTGATGGCTGATGGGAACATGGTGAATATATCTCCTACCATTCCTATCAATATCTCTCATGATCCTGGCAGGATTGAGAATGTCTATATTGGGGCAGAATGTTCCCATGCTGAGATTCAAGAGTACACCGAGCTGTTTAAAGAATTTCATGATATATTTGCTTGGTCTTATGATGAAATGCCAGCTATCGACCCTCGCATTGTTGAACATGAGATTAAAACTTATCCCAATGCTAAGCCTGTTCGACAACGCTTACGTGCAGTGAATCCTAGGAAAGCACCCATGATTAAGGCAGAGATAGAAAAACTGTTGAAAGACGGTTTTATCTATTCCGTTTCCTTGACGGAGTGGGTTTCAAATCCTGTTCCGGTGGATAAGAAACAAGGAACGATCCGTTTATGCACTGATTTCCATGACTTGAATCGTGCCTATCCTAAAGACAATTTCCCCACACCATTTATTGATCAAATTTTGGATGAGTGTGCGGGTAGCGAGGTTTTTTCCTTTATGGATGGCTTTTCCGGATATAATCAAATACAAATTAAACCTGAGGACCAACATAAGACCACCTTTATTTGTCCTTGGGGAACCTTTGCATATCGAAAGATTCCTTTTGGCCTTAAGAACGTCGAAGCCACTTTTTAGCAGGCTATGACCTTGATCTTCCATGATCTCAAATCAATTATTGAAGTATTTTTGGATGACCTTGCTGCTTATTCTCGTATGAGAATGCATCATTCCTATCATTTGAGATTAGTGTTCAAAATGTGCTACCATTATTTGGTCAGGTTAAATCCTCACAAGTGCATATTTTGTGTGAAGTCTGGTTGCTTATTAGGGTTCATTGTCTCCAAGGAGGGTATAAGAGTCAACCCTTTGAAGGTAGAGGCAATACTTCAGTTGTCTCCCCCAAAAAACATTAGACATATTCAATGTTTGCAAGGCATGGCAAAATTATTATGGAGATTCGTTGTCAACTTTGCTAATTTGACGAGAGGCTTTATGCATCTTTTGAAAAAGGACACCACCTTTTGTTGGGATGAGCGAGCCCAGGAGTCCTTTGATGTGCTTAAACGAGCCTTAGCATCGGCCCTGGTGATTAGTTCACCCAACTATAGCCGTGACTTTCTACTTTATGTGGCCACGTCCATGGAAACGATTGGTATGGTTTTGGTTCAAGAGGATGAGGAGCTCCAAGAGCATGTCATATACTACCTGAGTTGGAACCTTATTGAAGCGGAAGTCTGTTATTCCCATGTTGAGAAGATTTCCTTAGCTACCGTACATGCGGTTCAACGGTTGAGACATTATATTCTCCTTCACCAAACCTTGGTTGTATCCCATGTCAATTCATTTCAATTTGTCCTCACTTGAAGGATTATTGGGGGAAAGTATAATAAATGGATTGTCATCTTGCAAGAATTTGATCTCGAGTTTGTTTCGGCAAAATTGAAGAAATCATTAATTTTTGCGGAGCTTATATCGGATTTCCGAAGCGAGGAGGAGGAGATGTTTTGTGAAGATACTTTTTTTGATGAGCACATCTTCTTAATCTCAACTTTGGATCCATAGTATGGAGACATTATCATATATTTACAAACATTGAATGTCCCTACTCACCTCTCACGGGATGAACGACGACAATTATGTCACATATCCAAGAATTACCTCATAGTGGATAACACCTTGTACTGCCATGGGGTAGATTCCATTTTATGTCGTTGCTTAACTCACGAGGAGGCTGAGCTTGTGTTGAATGATTGCCACGGAGGGGTGTGTGGTGGTCATTTATCTGGGCTTTCTACAACCCAAAAAATCTTAAGAGCGGGTTATTTCTGGTCGTCGATCTTTAAAGATTGTGTAGATGCAGTCAAGAAGTGCCACCCTTTCCAGGTGTTTGCACAAAATATGCACTCGTGACCTGCCCCGTTACATCCCATCATCACCGCTGGTCCCTTCACTAAGTGGGGACTTGATTTCATGGATTGTAACCCATATTTGGATGGGGGGCATCATCATATCATAGTGGCTGTTGACTACTTCATGAAATGGGCTGAGTCTATGCCTACAGTTAAATCCGATGGTGAGACAGCCGCACACTTCATATTCAACGAGATTATTACTCGGTTCTGTATTCCGAAGGAGCTTGTCACTGACCATGGCACGCACTTTCAGAATCGTATGATGGAAGAATTGGCCTCAAAGTTAGGGTACAAGCAAGAGAATTCCTCCTCTTACTACCCTCAAGCGAATGGATAGGTTGGAGCAGTGAACAAATCACTCAAATCCATTCTCCAACGAACCATCACACAAAGCAAGATGAATTGGCACATTATGTTATATCCTGCTTTGTGGGCTTATAGAACCGCTGTTAAGATTGCCACAAGTTTTTCTCCATTTCATCTTGTACATGGAGTGGAGTCGGTATTGCCGGTTGAGTGCGAGATTCCTTATTTGAAGCTAGCCATAGAGATCTTACTAGACACTTCCCCATTAGAGGAGCGTTTGGTCCACTTAGAGCAACTTGATGAGCAGAGCCGAGATGCCTTGGTGGCTCTAGAAGTGAATAAGCGTCACGTTAAGGTCCAGTACGATAAGTCTGTCCATCCAAGGAGATTTAGTGAGGGAGATTTGGTCCTTTTGTGGGATCAACCGAAAGAACCCTTGGGGGCAGGAAATTTTAACCCCATGTGGCATGGTCCTTACGTCATTAAACGTGTATTAGAGAAGGGCACTTATGAGTTAGTGGATTATTAGGGAATGGCCTTGGCAGAGCCTAGAAATGGGCTCTATCTTAAAAAGTACTATGCATGATTTTCAGCCAAGGCTGACTATTGTATATTATTGTATAGTTTTGCATAGGTAGGTCTTTTCTTATGGTGATCGGGTTTGTGATTAGTTTCCTTTTCTTTTGGCAGATGTCAATGGAATCTTCCAGCTTCATAGGATTTGCGGATGGTGCGAGCCGTCACACTCAACACTCAGCCTCTGCTGCTTGGGTGATTTATACTCCTATGGGTCAGGTATTGTCTTCAGGAGGCGTATGTTCATGGCCCTCTTCGAACAATGTTGCTGCATATAGTGTCGTTATCGAGTTTCTACGGGATGCCATTTCACATGGTGTTCTCTCTCTTGAGGTACGTATTGATTCAGAGTTAGTAGTGTCACAGCTTAATGGTTTGTACCATGTCAGGGATCTGACATTATTAAGAAAATTATTACGTGTGAGATTGTTAGAACGAAAATTTGACATTATAACATACATACATGTTCCAAGAATTAATAATCAAGTTGCTAAATCATATTCTAACTATGTGTTAGATTGGCATTTGTTTCATAGACAATAAGCTCATCACAAACATAATTTTACACATGTAAATAAATAAATCGATCATCATAAAAGTTTTTATAAACATCCAAAATGTGGTAATACATAGTGTCATAAAACAAAAATGGGGCTCTCGAGCCACCAAAATATAAATACACGGTAGTACAAAATGTATCACTCCCAGGTATCTAAGCCTGTGGAGGAGGAGGGGGTTTGTGATCATGGAATGTCACCATGGCTCTAGCTAGCTGTCGAAATAGCCACACCCATGCTCGTGGTGCACCCACCACCTGGCGCTGCATGGCCTCAGGCAAGTCCTCTACTTGTGCCATGGGTACTCTGTGTGTCAGCCTCACAAAGTTGGTATGAATGCTTTGGAGCATCCACTCCGCATCCACACCCGTGATGTCGTCTCCTGTTCCCCTCCCTCTATGATGAGGGAAGCCTTCAGGACATCATGGTCCTACATCTGCATGCATGTGGTAGATGTCACTATGTATTGTCATCCAAAAACTTGTCTTTTGATTCCATATAATCAGAAAACACAAAAAAATTAAATAACTCAAAAATTTTAAAAGAGGGTCGAGATTTGTTACCAATTTCACCATATGCCGATCCTGGTGGTAGTGGCATGTCGGGGTCTCCTCGAAAATCTATCCCCACATAGGGGTAATCATCGATGGAAACTATCTGTCATTGCCACCATGGAAATAAATCAACTGGATAGGGGTTGGACACCCTACCTCCACCCATTCTGCACATCACATCTGCCCAACGCCTTTGGGCCATATCTCAAACCCCATGTAGAAGAACGTGCTCAGTATGCTGCTGAAATTGAAGTTTCGCACCCTTCCCATCTTGCAGTCGCTGAGCTGTTGTTTCATGTTGCTCAACAATGTTGTACTCCAGTCATAAACTGTGGGCTTCATGCACTCCACGGCATAGAACATCAATGGCCACGAGGCTTGGTGGATTGAGGCTAGCCCCGCTAGCCTGCCCAGTGTTAGTAGAATAGCCTTTAGGCCTAGCACCTGTGTGGAGTTAGTTTGGATCTGACTCCCCACCTTCTCTGTGTCCGAATAACAGTACACTGCTATGTACTCATCTATAGTCAGGCCACCTCCAGGCCTGGGAGAGCATAGGTTCACCACTTCCCCTCGTCGGGAAAGTCCAGTAATAAATTATATGTCCTCCACTTTGATGGTGAGGGACATCTCATCTATCTGGAACGACTCTGAGTCTGGATCCTGGTAGTCTACTAGCATCTGCTGCAGTCTTGGTTTGTCCCGTATACCACCAAGACACCAAAACTTGTAGAGCCCGCATGACTGCAAAGCTTGTTGAGCCATTAGATCTGCACTTACTACCCCTTCTACATCACCGTGCTCATGTTCTCTCCATTCTAGGACCATCCTGCACATAAAATTTAAGTTTGATCCATTAGAACACTTAAAAAACATTGAACACAACCGCATACGTGACTGTTTGCTAAATAGCCGCGTATGTACGTGACTTTGAGGTCTTTTTCCGTGTATATCTAGCCCTAGACATGGAAAATCCTTGATTTCCATGTGGGCTGAGGCGCGCATCTTATATTGTCCTAGAATCCAAAATGCACCATGGAAATTGATAAAATTTGCATGAAAATGAAAGAGCAGGGCATGGGTAAGTACCTGGAAAAAACGGGAGTGGATTCCGCCGGCTGGGTCTCCTGGAATTCGTTGTTGAAGTTCTGAGCTCAATTGGGTAAAAAATTCAAATGTTATATAATGTTTTGAATTTTTTTACTATTTATAGAATTTTTTTAAATTTTTGAAAATTTTTACCCCCTTTTCTATAGTTTGGACCGTTTCTAATCCTTTTGGACCGTTTTTGGACTAATTTATGATGTAGGAGACCATTTTGAGCGCTGTTTCGACCATCACTTTGACCCATTTGTGCCCATTACATGTATGATGTTTAAACTGGCATATAGATTAGGTTCACCCCCGTTTTCATTTTGCAGGATGTTATGACCGCTTCATTATAGCCTTAGGTACGAACCCATTCTATTATGTCACAGAACCTTCTTGCTATTTTAGAAGTGCATGATGTAAATGGTAGAGCTTGAACTTACATGGGTACCCTAGTTAGTGTCTTATTTGCATTTGGTGCCCATGCTGATGTTTTGTCCCTTAGGGTGTGGGAGTCCGTTGTATAGTATTGCCATGACATTTCTCAAGAGCCGCATACTCTTGATCTTTTGCTGGCCTATTTCCCTCAGGACTCCCTTATGTCAAGTTGTAATTGCATTATCATGAGCTTTTCCTTCCTTCTTGAGCCTTACGTCGGTTTCTCTAGCTTTGAGTTTCGGCCATATAGCTCGAGCTTGTCTCATGTCTAGCCATGTAGAGCCTTCTTTTATATCCTTTGTAGCTTGATTCCCTATTTTACCGGGAGGGGACTTTCCCCCGAGTGTCGCTATCCTACACATGTATCCTTGCATTGAGCATAGGTATGTTCCACTGCTTGGAACTAGTTTGTTTTCCCATATGACACTCATCTCCTCCTAGTCTGTAACTATAAAGAAGTTTTATTATTTTTCAAGCTTTTTAAATATTTGAAAAAGTCCAAAAAAAAATTTAAAAACAAAAAATCCGGACAAGGAAAGATGTTATCTTTGGCAGCTGTCGAGTCGTGTCACCTTTGAACAGAGCACTGTATATCACATCCGTTGGTTGGGTTTATAGTTTGACTTTAGGAGTTGTACTTGTTTATCTGAGTTTATCTCCACCGATTGGTTAAGCTTCCAGTCCCTATGGAGCCTCTATCAATGCCTCCTGTGTCACAGAGATGTCCCAGTTTTGTATATCGAGTCTATGCTACCTACATTTAGTCACCATTCGTCGTTATGCTCTTGTTCGAAGGAAGTTGAAACCTGAGTCGGCCATTCCTCAGTTATCTTGACTTTGCATGTCGACCATTCGTGGTACAGTTACTAGTTCGTGCACCTTATGATCGAGTCCTTCCACATTATACAGCTTTGTTGAGTACCTCATGTTGGATGATGGGGGATGCCTTAATTCCCTCCTTCCAGCGGATTTCATCCCATCGACTTCAGATCATTTATTCTGGGATTGGAATCTAGAGTCATTTTTGAGTGCCTTGAGACTTACAGTCATCAATGGCAGGTTCACTCACCATCGACAGTTCTTTGGGAATACATCAATGTCCCTTGATCGATGGATTCTCTCAAGTGTTCGACCTCAACACATTTATTCACAATTGTTAGTTTGCACTCTAGTACCTTGATTCCCATTATCATTATTGGTGGGTGATCTCGCGTCTGTTAATGGTATACATCAATGACCGGTAATTAGATGATGGACTACTATGTTCAACCTCGACACCTCTATTCACAGAGTAGGACTCGTACTCGTAGTGGTTTGTGTAGAAGACCTTACAGATTGGTGGCAGCTCATATATGCTACCTCCTTGATCGTGCCAGTGTTCATGAGATTTCAACTCTCGTGACTTGATTCCAGTATATGTCAGACATTTCCAGCCATCATGGAGATCATGATCCTTTGTATATCGTCATCATGAATATTCTAATCTATGTATATTGTACATGGCAATGACAACACATGTAATATTTTGTATCATGCCTATTCATGGCCATTGTACTCTTATGTATCCGGGACTGCTATATGTATTTGCAGTTATATGCAGAGTTGTATCATTGTACTATGCCGATTGGGTGGCTGGTCTTCCACTGGGTTCTTCATCACTCCACTTCTGGGATGGACTTATAATGTATTTCGGCCAGCGTATGACCCCTCTGACCTCACACATTAGGGGGCATCTGTTATAGTTGATTTTACCACACCTGGTGAATCACACTTGTATGGCCTTCCTTTGTCCCTCTGCAGACTCTTTGGACCCCATGGACCTTTTTTATACCTTTGATGTTTCCAAGATCATTCCTAAAAACATGCTTAAATTGCTATACGCGACTTTTAAACCCTTTCTCGCGTATATACGTGGGTTTGACCCCTAAAACCGCGTACATCGGGATGTGTGCAAAAGGCCAAATTATTTTGGAGTTTTCATTGACATGGATCTGACTCACTTGTCTCCTGGCCTTCCATATGCTTTGATATCACTTGGATTCGACCCTTCATTGCCCCATTGAAGAGCTATATAAGGAACCCTTTGGATACATTGAAGAATATGTGAGAATTGAGAGCAAAGAAACTATGGTCCATTGTTGTCGAAACTTATGCTTGAGTCTGCATCCCTTTGTCCCTTGGAGCACTTTGGTGTTCTTCCCAAGCTTGCCTTTTGCTTGTGAGCTTGCTATCGAGAGATGGAGGATTGAGGTGGTGGAGGCCCAAGTGGGGGATTCAGTTTCTCTGATTCGCAAACGTGCCGACAGAGGTTGTATTCATTGTAATCTCTGATTTTATCTTAATAGAAATATCTTTTCCTGTCTAATAATGTATGTTTGAATGAATATTTTATCCATGGATGATTTCAAATGCTAATACGTTGTTGATTATATATGCTAGAGTCGATCTAACACCAATATATATAGCATGCTTGTCTTGTTTACTAATTGTTGAGGAAGTAATTTATCAATTCAAGCTAGAGTTGGAAAGCTCAACTAGGATCTACTTCAACTATCCGGAATAAGGTGTGAGTGTTGATCCTTTAGTGTTAGATATTTGATTTCTCTTGCATATTGGAAAAGATTGATTTCTGGAGTTAAGCTGTCTGTTGTGGTACCCCAAGCCATAGGAATTTCTCTTCGTAACAGAATTGGCGACTCCGCTGGGGAGTTCGTAGTAGTTGTCCTTTGGGGGTTTTTATCGGCATTCAATGAATTTGAATTGATCTTATTTCTCTGTTTCTGTGTCGGGTCTGGGGGCATGTATTCCTGGTAGTGTCTGATTGGTGTGAATTTTTTCTCATCTTGTCTGTTTGTCTTTGTTTTTATGCACTTTTCTTCCTGTACGCGATTTTTTAACTCACAGTCACGTATATACGCGGTTTTCACTGATGTATCCGCGTACATATGCGGGTTTACTTCGAACAGTCGCGTATGCCCTTAGTTTTTCCTTCTAGAGGAAGATTGATTGTTGTTGGGTGAATTTTGATAATTGCTGAGTCTTCTTTGACACTGCTAGAGTCTGTATACACCTCTGTTTCCGACCAGAGACATTTTTTTTAGGGTAAATTTCTTTTTTAAGAATGTTCTTGTCATTGCATTTTCGATTTTTTGTTTTGGGATTAGTGCATTAGATTTCTTTGACCTTAGTACTTTGTGTGAATGCTGTTTGAGTGTGCTTGCCGAGTCTGGGGGTAGTAGAATCATTCTTTTGCTTTAGTATCTCATTTTTGTTTCAAAAAATCCAAAAATATTTTCTTATTTGCATCATTATGCATTGCATTTTTGCATTTTGCATGGTACTTGCACTAGGTTTTGCTTTGAAGTATTAGTCAGGATTTCATATAGGAACGATTGCTCTTATCATTTGAAGAAAAAATTTGCATTTCACATAGTAGCATAGCATGTTTTCATTGGACACAATGCATTTGCATTGATTGTTAGGTGTGCATTTTGCTTCATGTTGCATCGTAACACCATTAGTTGCACGGCCATCTACCTCTTTTGAGTAATAAAGCCAAATAAAATCAACACTTGATTAAAATTGATTACACCTTTTGTCTTTTATAGGGTTCACTAACAAGATTAGGTTTTAGGGTCTTGGAATAGTTCATTGAGAGTAAATTCTCCAAGACCACTAAACAACAACATGTATGTGTTTGTCCAAGTGAGAGTGTGAAATTCCTTGGTATAATTGGTGTTTATCAGAATCCTCCTCTCAAAAGGGAGTTAAGCACAAGGCAGTGTGAGCGGTTATTGATTGCGATGACCCCTAGTCATAACTGAGTAGCACCAGCAATATTTCCATGATTGTATTCATATCTGGGGGCTCTTTCGAGAGTTTCGGGCTTTTTTACCCCGCCCATACGGTCAATCCTGCTTGCAACTATCTGCCTGAGCACTGATTATATTGAGGTGACCTTAGTTGCCTTACCTAGGATATTGAAGGGGTACTTTGCAGGGGTTATTCTACAGGTGTCCCAGCCAGGTTGGGGTCGGACAGCATAATCGCTTTACGTGTTGAAGCTGAGGGCCACAATAATTGGTTACGTACCTCCACTTGTTGTGTATGGGAGTCTCAAGCCTCTCCTAGGTGAGACATACCTGCTTCATTTGGAAGCTCACTTATCCTACCCTTGATTGCTTGTGTTTGGCTTTATATTTTATTGGTGTATGCTCTATGTGTGTTAGCTTGCTTAGGGTTTGCATAATTAGAGAGTCTTTTATATTTTTGAGTCATTGTGGATTTGGGTGTGGCTCCTCGCTGTTCTCGTCGTTTAGCAGGACTTCCACCTTCTACCTCTCCTCCTCCTTTCGGAGAGTGAAATAGACGGTCCAGGCGGACTACTTCACAGATTGATTCACACACGATGGGATATCGTGAAGATGGTATTCCTGAGATTTCTTCTCCACTTCAAGTGGATGACGGGGAGGTTACTCCTACCTATGATCCTTCACTTGATATGCCTATAATTTCTGAGTTAGGTCCTGTAATTTCTGAGATAGGTACTTTTCATGATAGACCTACTTACTCTAGCTATGATCCTCCATTCATGCATCCCCAGTATGGAATGTCAAACGACCAGACTCATTATGAACCCACGAGCAATAGTTATGGTAGTTATGGTATGTATAGTATTCCCACACATGATTTGGCATTTCATGTCGAATCAGAGTTTGAACCTAACACTACACCTGGGGGCACTCCCATTCCTTACCATGCGGAGAGGTTTGGGACCACGAGTCATATTGCACCTTCCATCTCGGCGGTGGAAGCTACATCACATATTCCTCCTAGAACTAGGGTTAGTGATCCTATTAGGATACCAGATCCAAGACGAGTAACTATAGGGAAAACCACTTACATTATTTCACTGGTCCCTTCGTCCTTGGTTCCTTGTTCTTCGAACGTCATTCCTCCACCTCATTCACATGGTCCTTCGAGTCGGAATGTCGCTACGAGTCATGTCCATACTACTGCTACTCACACAGTTGTGTCTCAAGTTCAAGTACCTCCTATTGTTTCGGGGGGTCGTATCCCTACTTCTAGAGGTCATGTCATTACTTTTAGAGCCTACATTCCTACTTACGAAGTGTCTCATGGGACATCTCATGGGATGTCTTATGGACCTTATTATGGGACGCAGTATGGACATGGTTATTCACCCCATGGGTATGGGGATCAAAAACCCACTTACTCTCCTAATTATGGATTTGTAGCCCCACATAGTCAAGGTACACCACATTATGTTGCTTCCATGCCACCCTACACGGGTCAAACGGGAGGAGGGCACTATGGCCAAGGCCATGGTGGTTATGCTAATCAGACCTATGTGAACCAACACTATCAGGGAGCAGTGCATGGACCTGCTCATCCTAGGCTCCCTTTCCTCGCAATGCTAAATCTTCTTGACTTGTCGAGACTGACGAACGATCCTGTATCTCATGACCTAGCTTGGCTGGCTGTCCCTACTAAGCTTCCCTTGGACATACCCAAATTCGAGGGAAAACCTGGAGAGGATCCGAGCAAACATGTTACTACATTTCACCTATGGTGCTCTTCCAATTCCTTAGATGAAGATTCGATCCGTTTAAGGTTGTTTCAACGCACCCTTACAGGGCCTGCCGTGAAATGGTATATAGAGTTACCTATGGGGGAATTCACTTTGTTCGATGACCTAGTGATGACTTTTCTCAACCACTTCCAGCTACCAGTGCGTTACAACATTGGTACGAAACTCTTGCCGACATTTCAACAGAATAAATCCACGCATATCTCGGACCATATCCAAGAGTGGCATAGACGAAAGAGGTTGATTAAAGCCTTCATACCACCGGAGTTTCTCCTCAACTAGTTCCTTAAGTCATTATTTCCTTATATAGCGAAGGATGTTTCTACATCCGGAGTTCAAAACAAGGAACAAGCCATTTTTAGGGCGCAGGAATTGGACTTGATTTACGCTCAATCTGGTTTGTTAAATGAGATCATTCCCAATGCTCTGCGTTCTAGTTTCGACCCCAAAGTTAAACCTGGACCACATGCCGATGGCATTGTTGGTTGTGCAAGTGCTAAGCCTACGGATTCAGTTGTGCAACAAGTCTGTCAATTGTCAATCAACCAATTTACTTCAGGGCAAGCCATGGCTTCATCTCAACCAACCCAAACGGCGAGGGTGCTTTCGGTGCAATTGTTGGACTAGAAGGGTAACCAACAACCCGAAAGGAATAGAAAGAAGGGTAAAAACAATCTTAAGGGTGGGAATAGGAATGAAAATGTTAATACTAATGACAAGAATGCCCGAAATGCTGGGGGGACA
The DNA here is from genome assembly GCA_001517045.1 of Pseudotsuga menziesii. Lineage (NCBI taxonomy): Eukaryota > Viridiplantae > Streptophyta > Pinopsida > Pinales > Pinaceae > Pseudotsuga > Pseudotsuga menziesii. The sequence continues at coordinate 438,259 of LPNX010986451.1, read as the reverse complement.
AGAAATCTAAACGTAAGGTTAAATTTCCTTGCAAGTTATGTAAGGAGGATCACCACACTTACTTGTGCCCTCATATCGATGAAGCCTCGAGATTCTTAGCGCAGGGCCCAGCTGTGCTGACCAAGCCTTTACCTCACAATGAAAACATGAACTTGAGGAACCATAATTAGTCTAGTGGTGATCAAGATCCGCCGGAGGCTAGTGGTCATGGTTGCATCAACATGGTGCATCCTACGAAGGTTGTGACCCATGCGAAGGACTATGGTTTGTCACAACTCGACCCAGGAAAGGAACCCGATCCACTAGGGACTCCTTTATGTATTGAAAAACATGTGGATAAACCTGAAGCTACACCTCGCATTCCTAAGGGATTCCTTAAGCATTCGGGGCACAATCCTAATGCCTGAGCCACCCAAAACTATTCTGTTGTCGAGGATTTGGGCCACACTCCTTGTGCAATGTCTGCACTTGAAGTACTTCAGAGTTGTCCTTCGCAAAGGAAGGCTTTTCTTTCTGCCCTTGGTGTGAATGATGATAATTCTTCCTCCATGATTAAATTTGAAACCGCGGGACTGCAGCCTTGCTTACCTTACTATGTGTCTCTTTTGATTCATGTAGAATGTCTTAACATGACCGTCAAGCGCACTGTGATTGACGAAGGTGCTACTGCTTCAGTGATGTCTTTATCGTGTTGGAAGGGTTTAGGTTCCCCTGAGTTGTCTAAATCCGGTACCATGTTGACTGCTTTTGATGGGAGATCATTTAGGTCACACGGGATCCTTCCTTCCCTTAAGGTCCGCTTGGGAGGGAAGACCGTCGTGATAGAGGTCAAGGTGGTTGATGCGCCCCTTGACTATAATATCTTGCTGGGTAGGAATTGGATATACAGTATGCAAGCTGTAGATTTTTCCCTATTTCGCATTGTATGCTTTCCATTTAATGGGAATATAGTTACGATTGATCAAACGTCATTCAGGAATCCATTAGTTACCTCATCTTCGGGAGCTTCGATCCCGATTGTTGAGCACTCTCAGCCGGCAACTGGGAGTGTGGGTGTGGGCATGTATCCATCCCTTATGGGAAGCTTTAGTTGTCATGCACCTGTCCTTATGCTAGGGTCTAGTTCCAGTGAGGCTTCGACATCTGTGAAATTGGTGTCTTTTCGCACGAACCATATGGAAGATCCTTGGATTCTTCCTACAACAAATACTTCGAGTGAGCCCATCATGACAGACGTGCCGTTGCCTGCAAATATGGTAGCTTATCAAGCTAATCTTGGGAGTGTTGCAGAGCCTAGTCCTTCCTCTTCATGAATGGAGGAGGAGGACTCGTATGTGCTGCCTACATGGGCAGTTCAATCTTCTCACGTGCATGATTTCCTTGATAGTGTTTTTCCTTCAAATGAAGTGATTATTGAGGCCATGTCAGGGGTTGAGCCACCTTGGGAAGAATTGCATCATAGATCTTACTTTATTCCCGAGCTTCACTGCTTGGAGCGTGAGGACTTTAGGGAGGTTCTTAGTGAGAGAATTGGTAGTCCCATGGTTCCATTAATCTCTCCTGGTCCGATGGCTGATGGGAACATGGCAAATATATCTCCTACCATTCCTATCAATATCTTTCGCGATCTTGCTAGGATTAAGAATGTCTATATTGGGGCAGAATGTTCCCATGCTAAGATTTAAGAGTAAACCGAGTTGTTTAAAAAATTTCATGATATCTTTGCTTGGTATTACGATGAAATGTTAGGTATCGACCCTCGCATTGTTGAACATGAGATTAAAACTTATCCCAATGCTAAGCATGTTCGACAACGCTTGCATGCAGTGAATCCTAGGAAAGCACCCATGATTAAGGCAAAGATAGAAAAACTGTTGAAATCCTGTTTTATCTATCCTGTTCCCTTGATGGAGTGGGTTTCAAATCCTGTTCCGGTGGATAAGAAACATGGAGCGATCCGTATATGCACTAATTTTCGTGACTTGAATCGTGCCTGTCCTAAATACAATTTCCCCACACCATTTATTTATCAAATTTTGGATGAGTGTGTGGGTAGCGAGGTTTTTTCCTTTATGGACATCTTTTCTGGATACAATCAGATACAAATTAAACCTGAGGACCAACATAAGACCGCCTTTATTTGTCCTTGGGGAACCTTTGCATATTGAAAGATGCCTTTTGGCCTTAAGAATGATGGAGCCACTTTTCAGCGGGCTATGACCTTGTTCTTCCATGATCTCAAATCAATTATTGAATTATTTTTGGATGACCTTGCTGCTCATTCTCGTATGAGAATGCGTCATTCCTATAATTTGAGATTAGTGTTCGAAAGGTGCTGTCATTATTTGGTCAGGTTAAATCCTCACAAGTGCATCTTTTGTGTGAAGTCTGGTCGCTTATTAGGGTTCATTGTCTCCAGGGAGGGTATAAGAGTCGACCCTTTGAATGTAGAGGCAATACTTCAGTTGTCTCCCCCGAAAAACATTTGACATCTTCAATGTTTGCAAGGCATGGTAAACTTCTTACGGAGATTCGTTGTCAACTTTGCCAATTTGACTAGAGGCTTTATGTGTCTTTTGAAAAAGGACACCACCTTTTTTTGGGATGAGCGAGCCCAGGAGTCCTTTGATGCGCTTAAACGAGCCTTAGCATCGGCCCCGGTGATTAGTCCACCCGACTATAGCCGTGACTTTCTACTTTATGTGGTTGCGTCCATGGCGACGATTGGTATGGTTTTGGTTCAAGAGGATGAGGAGCTCCAAGAGCATGTCTTATACTACCTGAGCCAGAACCTTATTGACGTGAAAGTCCATTATTCCCATGTTGAGAAGCTTGCCTTAGCTACCGTACATGCGGTTCAATGGTTGAGACATTATATTCTCCTTCGCCAAACCTTGGTTGTAGCCCATGTCAATCCATTTCAATTCATCCTCACTCGAAGAATGATTGGGGGAAAGTATAATAAATGGATTGTCATCTTGCAAGAATTCGATCTCGAGTTTGTTTCGGCAAAATCAAAGAAATTGTTAATTTTTGCGAAGCTTATATCATATTTCCCAAGCGAGGAGGAGGAGATGGTTTGTGAAGATACATTTGTCGATGAGCACATCTTCTTAATCTCAACTTTGGATCCATGGTATGGAGACATTATCATATATTTACAAACATTGAAGGTCCCTACTCACCTTTCACGGGATGAACGACGACAATTACATTACGTATCCAAGAATTACCTCATAGTGGATAACACCTTGTACCTCCATGGGGTAGATTCCATTTTACGTCGTTGTTTAACTAATGAGGAGGCTGAGCTTGTGTTGAATGATTTCCATGGAGGGGCGTGTGGTGGTCATTTATCTGGGCTTTCTACATCCCAAAAAATCTTAATAGTGGGTTAGTTCTGGCCATCAATCTTTAAATATTGTGTAGATGCAGTCAAGAAGTGCCACCCTTGCCAGGTGTTTGCATGAAATATGCACTCGCGACCTACCCCGTTACATGCCATCATCACCGCTGGTCCCTTCACTAAGTGGGGGCTTGATTTCATGGATTGCAACCGAGCTTTGGATGGGGGGCATCATCATATCATAGTGGCTGTTGACTACTTCATGAAATGGGCTGAGGCTATGCCTACAGTTAAATCCTATGGTGAGACAGCCGCACACTTTGTATCCAATGAGATTATTACTCAGTTTTGTATTCCAAAGGAGCTTGTCACTGACCATGGCATGCAATTTCAGAATCATATGATGGAAGAATTGGCCTCAAAGTTAGGGTACAAGCAAGAGAATTCCTCCTCGTACTACCCTCAAGGGAATGGATAGGTTGGAGCAGTGAACAAATCACTCAAATCCATTCTCCAACAAACCATCGCACAAAGCAAGACAAATTGGCACTTTATGTTATATCCTGCTTTGTGGGATTATAGAACCGCTGTTAAGACTGTCACAAGTTTTTCTCCATTTCAGCTTGTACATGGAGTGGAGTCGGTATTATCGGTTGAGTGCGAGATTCCTTCTTTGAAGCTAGCCATAGAGATCTTACTAGGCACTTCCCCATTAGAGGTACGTTTGGTCCACTTAGAGCAACTTGATGAGCAGCGCTGAGATGCCTTGGTGGCTCTAGAAGTGAATAAGCGTCGCGTTAAGGTCTAGTACGATAAGTCTGTCCATCCAAGGAGGTTTAGTGAGGGAGATTTGGTCCTTTTGTGGGATCAACCGAAAGAACCCTTGGGGGCAGGAAAGTTTAACCCCATGTGGCGTGGTCCTTGCGTCGTTAAACGTGTATTAGACAAGGGCGCTTATGAGTTAGTGGATTATGAGGGAATGGCCTTGGCGGAGCCTAGAAATGGGCTCTATCTTAAAATGTAATATGCATGATTTTTAGCCAAGGCTGACTATTGTATATTATTATATAGTTTTGCATAGCTAGGTCTTTTCTTATGGTGATCGAGTTTGTGATTAGTTTCCGTTTCTTTTGGCAGATGTCAATGGAATATTCCACCTTCATAGGATTCGCGGATGGTGTGAGCCATCACACTCAACACTCAGCCTCTGCTACTTGGGTGATTTATACTCCTATGAGTCAGGTATTGTCTTCAAGAGGTGTATGTTTATGGCCCTCTTTGAACAATGCTGTTGAATATAGTGCCGTTATCGAGTTTCTACGAGATGCCATTTCACATGGTGTTCTCTCTCTTGAGGTACGTCTTGATTCAGAGTTAGTAGTGTCATAGCTTAATGGTTTGTACCATGTCAGGGACCCGACATTATTAAGAATATCCTTACATGTGAGATTACTAGAATGACAATTTGACATTATAATACATACATACATACATACATACATGTTCCAAGAATTAATAATCAAGTTGTTGACTCATATGCTAACTATATGTTAGATTGGCATTTGTTTCATAGACAATAAGCTCATCACAAACATAAATTTTTGCACATGTAAATAAATAAATCGATCATTATAAAATTTTTTATAAACATCCAAAATGTGGTAATACATAGTGTCATAATACAAAAATGGGGCTCTCGAGCCACCAAAATATAAATACACAGTAGTAAAAAATGTATCACTCCCAGGTATCTAAGCCTATGGAGAAGGAGGGGGTTGTGATCATGGAATGTCACCATGGCTCTATCCAACCGTTGAAATAGCCGCACCCATGCTCGTGGTACACCCACCACCTCGCGTTGCATGGCCTTAGGCAAGTCCTCGACTTGTGCCATGGGTACTCTGTGTGTCAGTCTGACGAAGTTGGTATGAATGCTTTGGAGCGTCCGCTCCGCATCCACACCCGTGATGTTGTCTCCTCTTCCCTTTCGTCTATGACCTCACTTGATCTCTATTGATCTCACTTGCAACAAACACACTCACTCATTGGGGGCGCATGAGTGAGAGAGGAGAAGCTCTCTTAGTGAGAGAGAGAGAGACTGCTACTGTCGGGAGATCATCTTACTATTTTATGGTTTTACCTTTGGTGCTGATTCTATCTCTAAGGAAGTTGTGGGGTTTTTTCTTTTATGGTTTCCCTGAGGAAAATTCTTTGTGTCTCTTGTCTCTTGTGTTGTGCTTGTGTTTTATTGTTGTGCTTGTTATTCTCTCAGTGAAAAGATCCTAAGATCATAATGCTAGCTTATGTGATGAAAAACTAACATGGTATCAGAGCTAACCTTAGAAGAAGACATTGTGCAGTTGCAGAATCTAGGGATTCTTACTTTTTGGGTCTCTCTCCACAATCCATCAGCAAAAGTATTCTAGGATGACTCTCCATTGAAGGGTGCATCTTTCTGTCGAAGCGGAATTTGATTTCGAGCATTTTCAGTTTTCGATGCGAAAATTAGGGCTTTCTACAGAAGAGGAATTTTTGAGTGATCTTGGCATAGGATTTTTCTCCTTATCAAAACCTAAGTTTAGAGACCTGGATCAAGAAATTTGGTTGGGTGAAACTCCAGGAAAGTAAAACCCTAGTTTGACCCTGAGCTAGAAAAAAACCATAAATATTAAAAATGCTAAGTTTTGGTACATTCACTATATTCCAAGATTATAAAAGGCTCAGGTGCTAAAAATTTCAGGTGCTGAAGATAAAATGCTGATATACATTGTATCCAAAATTCAGCCTCTGATTTGCTATATTCTGGGAGCTATGATCTCTCCAAGTTAGGGTTCCAGCCTCTTCCAGAATTCATCCCTAAACAAGACACTTGGGGAGAATTGCAATATCTTGGGCTACAGAGGTCCAAATGGAATTCCTAAAAATGTTCCAGAAAGGAAACGAAATTTAATTTTGGTGGTCTGAATATTAGACTCAGAAAATGAACCAGTGACATGTGTCATGCCGTACAACTTCGTTGTTCTGAACAGTCCTGTAACAGGTCACCTTGGGAAAAGGATCATAAATCATAAATGGTGAAACAAATTCTGATGAAACGTATGATGTTGGATCTGAGACATGCGATGTTACCTCAGTGCAAAATTCAGACATAGAAGAGTAGTAATTTCAGAGATATCACAGAAACAGTAACAGGAATTTCTGGAGAAGAAATTGGAAAACTAGGGATTCCTATTTCGGGAGCTTCCCTCCACTGTTTTCAGAAAAGAAGTACATTGGACAACTCCATTTGAAGATATCTATCTGTCTATCCAATCAGATCTAAAATATTCCAAGTTTTGAAAATTAGGGTTTCTATGACAAACCCTAGATCAGCCAGCTCCGGAACTAAGACAAACACTTCAAATTGGTAAGATCTAATTCTTTGCTATTTTCATTTGAGGTTATCATTTCAAAGTGACCTATCACATCAACTTGATGATAAGCTTGGTGAAGTTGACAACTTCCAAGCATGGAAGTATATGATATCTCTGAATAAAATGATTTGGACACCTACATGAGTAGAGAGGTTCCAGTTTCAGAGGGAGATGAGGCTAGAAGCCTTTCACAAGAAGAACTTGGTCAAGGCCAAGAAGATCATGGTTGATTTAGTCACAGGATCAACTTGTACCACAAGTGTCTTCCCTAAAGACACCAATGAGGATTGATTCCTTGGCCAAGCTATCTGAAGGGAAGAAGATAGATTGGAATATGACCTTAAGAAACCAGTTGAAGGAAGTGAAGATCCAGAATGCAGAGACCATGCTGTCATAAGGGTCTCTCAAATAAAAGAACAACTTGAAGCGGAAGTGAAGAATTCAGAAGTGGTGATAGACACCCTGAATAGCCTCCTAGGATCATGGGATTCATTCATGCAAGGAATGTATGATAGAAGGAAGTGATTACTTTCAACAGACTCTCAGAAGAAGAAGAAGCTCGACTCATAAGAAGAGAAGAGAAGATGGGAGCAATTGAAGATCAAGATCTCACCATCGAAATAAGATCTCTCAAGCGATGAGGAATATGAAGATCTCAACTCTTGAAGAACTTATTATCCACCTTAGCATTTGGATAAGAAACGATGCTATTATGAATGAAGAAGATGATGAAATTGAAGGCTCAAGAAGGAGTCTACCCACAAAACA
>LPNX010986451.1:297218-430457 GCA_001517045.1 Pseudotsuga menziesii | reverse complement strand
TATGAAATGTTTCTAACCATACAAATGCATTTGACTTGTAGGAAAGATCGCATACATAATCACCTACAAGCAAAGAAGAATGAAGACTTGTTTTGAAGAATAAGTGACGACAGTTCAAGATGAAGAATAATATGATGAATGTAGCGACATAATTGATACAGAACCTTCCAGCTATGAAGAATTTCAAGAAGAATGATGTCAGGGTGCAGTATTGAGACCTGAAGAGAAGTTCATAGCTCCATCATGCAGTAGATGGAAACATCGTGGGATATAAAGCAAGATTCGTAGAACGAGGCTTCTCACGAAAAGAAGGCATAGACTATGAAGAGACATTTGCAGCCAGTAAGAATTGAAACACATACATGAGATTAATGAATATCTTAACCTTTGCTACAAGGTTGAAGATGAAATTCTATACACTAGATGGATACATAGAATACTAGTAGCATAGGAAGCTACTTGTCACTCCGGTACAGAATGTTTTCAATGCATAGAGCACAGAAGATAGAGGGAGTATGATGCTTCGCTTCAGAGGGAGAGACTATAGAATATCTTGAGGTTCGACATTGTCCAACAGGATGGATAGATTACTGATGAATCTAGGATTTACTGAGAGTAAAGTGGATTCCAACCTTTGCTTCAAGGTTGAAGGTGGAAGACCAGTGATGCTCCTGTTATGTGTCGATGCACTATTTAGGCATGGAAGTGTGGACAGGCGAAGTATGCAGCAGAGATCCTGAATAGGTTCAGGATGACGGACTACATGACCACACCAATGGCATCAAACATGAAGCTATTGAGTGATGCTTCATTAGAGACGGTTGATGCTACGATGTATTGTAAGATGATTGGGTCCTTGCTGTACCTGAGACTAGATATTTGCTTTGCTGTGAACACATTGAGACATGTTCACTTGATGGTTGCAAAGCATGTAGGGGTACAGTTGATTATGGGCTCAAGTATGATGTGAATGAAAATATTAACCTGGAGGGTTATGTTGATTCAAATTGGGCAGGCAGTGCCATCGATAGGAAGAGCACTTCAGGGTGTTGCTTCAGTATGGGATCAAGTGTGATCTCTTGGTTTAGCAGGAAGCAATCCTGTGTGGCACTGAGTACAGCTGAAGCAGAGTATGTCGCAACTTGTTCAGCTAGTTGTGAGGTAGTATGGCTGCGGAAGCTACTATCTGATTTATTTGATCTCCAGATGGATGCTACTTGTATACATTGTGACAACTAGAGTTGTGTGAAGTTGTCAGAGAATCTAGTGTTCCATGACAAGTCGAAGCATATCGAGATCAAGTATCACTATATCAGGGATATGGTGCAGAGGGAAGCAGTGAAGCTCTAGTATGTTGCGACATAGGAACATATAGCTGATGTGTTGATGAAGCCATTAGCCAAAGTGAAGTTCAAGTACTTTAGGGAGAAGCTTGGTGTTCTGCAGATCGAGGTTTCCTCCAAGGGAAAGTGATGAGTCCCAAAGCCATTCTGATGAGTAGGTCAGATGTAAGGGCTGAGCCATTCTGTCATGGTGAGAGGATTGGCTCCTTCAATGACAGATATGAGTGCTGAGATCCATAGCCATTCTGATGAGTAGGTCAGATGTAAGGGCAGTTCCATTCTATTTGTGGCTAAAGGATTAAGTTCCTTCCATGTCAGATGTGAGTGCTGGCCATTCTATCGAGTAGGACAGATGTAAGGGCTACCGCCATTCTGACGAGCAGGTCAGATGTAAGGGCAATGCCATTCTGTTCATGGCTAAAGGATTAAGTTCCTTCCATGTTAGATGTGAGTGCTGGCCATTCTGTCGAGTAGGATAGATGTAAGGGCTATCGCCATTCTGACGAGTAGGTCAGATGTGAGTACTGGCCATTCTGTCGATTAGGACAGATGTAAGGGCTACCGCCATTACGACAAGTAGGTCAGATGTGAGTGCTGGTGATTCTGTCGAGTAGGACATATATAAGGGATATCGCCTTTCTGACGAGTAGGTCAGATGTGAGTGCTGGCCATTATGATGTGACTGTAGGATCAGGTCCTATATGATCAGATATAAGGGCTACCGCCTTTTTGACGAGCAGGTCAGATGTGAGTGCTGGCCATTCTGACGAGTAAGTCAGATGTAAGGGCTACCAAAGACCTACGAGGAGGTAGGCATACACCCAGCATGAAAGAAGGCTGGCTCTATATAACTTCCTATGATGAGAAGAATCATGAGATAGCACACATGATGATGACCAGATGAGATCCAGATCGAGCTATGATCCAGATCCAGTTATGATGACTCCGAGAGATCTAGATCGAGTGATGATCTAGATCCGGCAGTGATGATCCAGATCGAGAGATGATCCAGATCCAGATTAAGTGATGATCTAGATCCAGTGATGATGTCCGATGATGATCCAGATCGAGTGATGATCTAGATGCAGGGACGATGATCCAGATCGAGTGATGATCTAGATGCAGGGACGATGATCCAGATCGAGTGATGATCTAGATCCAGTGACGATGTTCCAGATCAACTATGATCCAGTGACGATGTTCCAGATCGAGTATGATCTAGTGACGATGATCTAGATCGAGTGATGATTCAAATCCAAATGAAAGATGACTTGAAAAATGAAAGATGACTTGAAGACGAAGATGACTTGAAGATGACGAGGACTTGACAATGACCCAGATGATATAGAGAAGAAGACTTGTGCTAATAAATTGTGTCAAAAGAATACCTTCCTAGTTAAGAGGGAGTGTTGATGTAATTGTAACTTCAGAATGTATTCATTCGTATTTCTTATGTATTGTAACCCGATGTTTATTCCAGGATGTATTGTAATGTAATTGAGTCATGTCATACCCCGATGTTTATTCTGGGAAGTTTCTATAATGAGAAAGTCATGTCAAGTCGTTATGGGTAACCCTCCTATTGTTCAAGGGTTAAAGTCCCCACAGTTGTGGGGCCCTTGGGTTATTAGACTATCCTAGTGAATTCAACCCTAGGTGAGTCATTGTAAGGCGGGGCAATAGTCCCCACCATTGTGTTACCATCCTATTGGTTAGAGGAGGAAAAGTCCCCACAAGTGGTGGGGCACTAGGGTTATTAGACACTCCTAGAGATTTCAGCTCTAGTAAGTAATTGTTAAGTGAGGTCGACATGTTGGAGTGCACTTTAAGTGAACGAAAGAATATAAATAGAGAGTGAGTCTCTCTATTGATCTCACTTGCAACAAACACACTCACTCATTGGGGGCACATGAGTGAGAGAGGAGAAGCTCTCTCAATGTGAGAGAAAGAGACTGCTGCTGTCGGGAGATCATCTTACTGTTTTCTGGTTTTACCTTTGGTGCTGATTCTATCTCTGAGGAAGTTGCGGGGTTTTCTCCTTTATGGTTTCCCCGAGGAAAATTCTTTGTGTCTCTTGTCTCTTATGTTGTGCTTATGTTTTATTGCTGTGCTTGTTATTCTCTCAGTGAAAAGATCCTAAGATCATAATGCTAGCTTATGTGATGAAAAACTAACATGGGTAAGTACCTGGAAAAAACGGGAGTGGATTCCGCTGGCTAGATCTTCTGGAATTCATTGTTGAAGTTCTGAGCTCAATTGGGTAAAAATTTCAAATGTTATATAATGTTTTGAATTTTTTTACTATTTATAGAAATTTTTCAAATTTTTGAAAATTTTTACCCCCTTTTCTATAGTTTGGACCGTTTCTAATCCTTTTGGACCGTTTTTGGACTAATTTATGATGTAGGAGACCATTTTGAGCGTCATTTCGACCATTACTTTGACCCATTCCTTCCCATTACAGGTATGATGTTTAAAATGGCATATAGGTTAGGTTCACCCCTACTTGCATTTTGCATGACCTTATGACCGTTTCATTATAGCCTTAGGTACGAACCCATTCTATTATGTCACAGAACCTTCTTGCTGTTTTAGAAGTGGCATGATGTGAATGGTAGAGCTTGAACTTACTTGGGTACCCTAGTTAGCGCCTTATTTGCATTTGGTGCCCATGCTAACATTTTGTCCCTTAGGGTGTGGGAGTCCATTGTATAGTATTTCCATGACATTTTGCAAGAGCCGCATACTCCTCTTGATCTTTTGCTGGCCTATTTCCCTCAAGACTCCCTTATGTCAAGTTGTAATTGCATTATCATGAGCTTTTCCTGCCTTCTTGAGCGTTACGTTGGCTTCCCTGACTTTGAGTTTCAGCCATATAGCTCGAGCTTGTCTCATGTCTAGCCATGTAGAGCCTTCTTTTATATCCTTTGCAGCTTGATTCCCTATTTTATCGAGAGGGGAATTTACCCCGAGTGTCGCTATCCTACACATGTATCCTTGCATTAAGCATAGGTATGTTCCACTACTTGGAACTAGTTTGTTTGCCCATATGACACTTGTCTCCTCCTAGTCTGTAACTATAAAGCAGTTTTATTTTTTTTCAAGATTTTTAAATATTTGAAAAAGTGCAAAAGAAATTTGAAAAACTAAAAAGCTGGACAAGGAAAGATGTTATCTTTGGTAGCTGTTGAGTTGTGTCACCTTCGAACAGAGCACTGCATATCACATCCGTTGGTTGGGTTTATAGTTTGACTTTAGGAGCTGTACTCGTTTATATGAGTTTATCTCCACCGACTGGTTAAGCTTCTAGTCCCTATGGAGCCTTTGTCGATGCCTCATGTGTCGCATATATGTCCCAGTTTTGTATATCGAGTCTATGCTACCTACATTCGGTCACCATTCACCGTTATGCTCTTGTTCGAAGGAAGTTGAAACCTGAGTTGACCATTCCTCAATTATCTTGACTTTTCATGTCGGCCATTCCCGGTACAGTTACTGGTTCATGCACCTTATTATTGAGTCCTTCCACATTATACATCTTTGCTGAGTACCTTGTGTTGGATGATGGGGGATGCCTTAATTCCCTCCTTCCAGGGGATTTCATCCCATCGACTTCAGATCATTTATTCTTGGATTGGAATCTAGAGTCATTTTTGAGTGCCTTGAGACTTGTAGTCATCAGTGGCAGGTTCTCTCGCCATCAACAGTTCTTTGGGAATACATCAATTTCCCCTGATCAATTGATTCTCTCGAGTGTTCGACCTCAACACATTTATTCACACTTGTTAGTTTTCACTCTAGTACCTTGATTCCCATTATCATTATCGGTGGGTGATTTCGCGTTTGTTAACGGTATACATCAATGATTGGTAATGGGACAATATCTTGGATTTTATGAGTGCTAATTGTACTAAGATTATCTTTGGTGGGGATTTGAATTTCTCCATGGAATTATTTGAGATTTGGGGAGATAGGGCCAGAAGTGATTGTCTGTCTGATTTTTTTGCAAAATTTTTGGATGATCATGGTCTTGTGGAGATAGTTCCAAATGTGATTCTACCCACCTGGACCAATAGGAGAGTTGGAAGTGAGAATATTTGTAAGCACCTTGATAGATTGATGATTTTTGTTGATATTTTGGAATTTGAGCTCTGCTTTCGTCAATGGGTGGGGTGTGGGGGGGACTCAGATCATCATCCTGTTTTTTACAAATTTTGGGTCATGATAAGAAATTACATACTCCTTTCAAGTTTAATTCACATTGGTTGGATCATGAGGATTTGGTCATTTTATTGAAAAATACCTAGAAGGTGTATGATGAGAATTCTGATTTGTCTTCTGCTTCTCAATTTTCTGCTAATCTTAAAAATATTAAAAATGTATCTATTTGTTGGTCTATTAAGAGGAAAGAACAAGATACTAAATATTTAGTAGAGATCGAGTTTTTATTAGAGGTTGCTTGCACCAAATTAGGTTTTGGTTATTCTACTGATGAGGATAAGGCTTCTCTGTATGTGTTGGAATCTAGAAGGAGAAAGATTTTGTTAGATAGAGAAAATGAAGCCAAATAGAAGAGTAGGGCCCTCTGGTTACTTTGTGGTGATGATAATACCCCTTTCTTCCATAAATTTGCTAATCCTAGAAAATATATAAACTCTATATGGAAGATAACAGATGATAGGGGTAACATTGTTGAGGGATTTGAGTCTATTGCTGAGGCGAGTTTACATCACTTTGAAACTTTGTTTAAAGAAGATGACAATCTACATTTGCCTGAAATTCTGGAAATTGCTAATAATTTTCCTTCTGATATTTCTGAAGGTGAAAATTTAGAACTTATGATTCCTGTTACACTTGTGGAAATTCAGTCTATTTTGTCTATCAGTAAAAATGATAAGAGCCTTAGACTTGATGGGATCCCAGTGGAAGTATATAGGACACTTTTTGATGTTTTGGGAAGTGATTTGTTAAGATTTATTGAAGATTCAAGACTTAGTGGGAAGATTCCTGTTGTTTTTAATGCTACTTTTATTGCATTGATTCCCAAGATTGATTCTCCTAAGTCATTTGATGACTTTCGACCAATATCTTTATGTAATTTTATATATAATATCATTGGTAAAATCATTTCTACTCGCATTAAAAATATTTTGGGGAGAATTATATCTAAAGAACAATTTGGCTTTTTTCCTGGCAGATAGATTCATGAAGTTGTTGGAATTATTCAGGAAAGTCTGCATTCCATCCATTGTAAGGGTATGAAATCAGTGGTGCTTAAAATTGATTTATCTAAGGAATATGATCGTGTAACTTGGACATATTTACATGTAATTATGTCTAAAATAGGGCTTTCAGTACCTTTTATTACTTGGGTGATGAGCATCATCTCTTCAGTTTCATTTGTTGTACTTATTAATGGGGTGGCATCCACTTTTTTTAGATCTGGCCGAGGGCTTAGACAAGGATGCCCTTTGGCACCATTACTTTTTCTTATTGTGGTAGAAGGCTTGAGCAGGTATATCCTTACAGCTCAAAATAGTGGGACTTTTCAAGGTATCTCTTTTGGTAACAATATTATTCTATCTCATATTTTGTTTGTGGATGATATTATCTTGGTATCTGATGGTTCTGAATAGTCATTATCAACATTATATGAGGTCTTGTTGGTATTTTGTAAAGCTTCTGTAATGATTATTAATGAGGACAAATCATCTCTTTATTATTCTGGATTGGAAGAATCTGAGTTGATTTCAATTCAGAACATTTTTTCTTTTAATGTTGATAAAATTGAGTATGGTATGAAATATCTTGATTTTCATTTAAAACCTTGCAGATATCTGTTGAAAGATTGGGATTGGCTCATTATAAAAGTGTAAAAGAGAATTAAGAACTAGAGTTTTAGATGGTTATCTAAGGGAGGTAAACTTATTTTGGTAAAGTCTATACTTGAGGCCATTCCAGTTTATTGGATGCATTTTTGGATACCTGTGGGAATTCTTGAAAGAATTAGGAAGATCTGTTTCAAATTCTTATGGTCTGGAAACAATGAGGCTTCTGGTTTACCTTGGTCTTGATGGAAGGTTTTGGCCAATCCCAAATCTCTGGGAGGTTGGGGCTTGAAAATACCTGCCTTATTTGCTAAATCTCTTGCTGCTAAAAGTGTGTGGAATTTGATTAATGGTACAGGACTTTGGGTGCAGATTGCAATTCAGAAATACATTTCACCCTTATCTTTATTAGATTGGATAAGGGTTGATGTCAAGAAAAAGAAAGGAATATCCATTTGTTGGAAAGTGGTACTTTGGTCGTTTGATCTTATTGGACAGTCACTTGTGTGGAGAATAGGGACTGGAACTGAGGTACATATAGGCATTGAGCCTTGGCTTGAGTGCAAATGGAGGCATGTTTTACCAGTCTCCATGATTGATAAACTTCATTCTGTTGGTTATTTTGTTTTAAAGGATATTGCTTGTACTGGTACAACATTACTACAGGATCAGGGCTGGCTGAATGCTGATTTTTTTGGTTTTGATGACCAGGAAATCATTATTTGGAATTCTTATGTTGCTTTGTTGACATCCAGTCATGTTAGAGTTTCAACTGAGGATGATCAGCTGATATGGAGTCTATCCAAAATAGGTAAGTACACACCCAAAGCTGGTTATTTTCATCTTATTCATGACAGGAATGAGATGGAAAGTTCCTGCTGGTGGAAGTGCTTATGGAAACTTAAATGTCCACTAAAATAAAAAAATCTATTGCTGGTTTTTATTTTCAGGGAAAGCACTTACATGGGATATACTGTGTAGAAAAGGTATAGAAGGACCGGGCTGGTGCTATCTTTGAAAAATGGACTCTGAAACTAATTCTCATATTGGTTTCGAATGTTCATTCATGAGGAGGGTTTGCTCAGAAATTGAGTACAAGTTAAGATATAATAATTTTTGGAATGGAATATCAGTATTAGACTGTGTTCAGAACTGGGTTTTGCACGCTGAGGCCAGGTATAGATCTTTACCTGTTATTGTTTCTTGATTCATATGGAAGGCTCAAAATCAATGTTGTTTTGAAGATATTCAGCCTAAGTCTTATGTGGTAACTTCTTTATGTTTGGGTTTACTGAGTGCTTATCCTTTGGATAACAGAGCTTTGAATTTAAGAATGGTTGTCAATGAACAAATTGACAAAGCATCACCTTGGGGGTATTTTGATGGTTCGACAACTTGAGTACCTTAGATATGTGGGGCAGGTGGAATATTGTATTTATCTGATGAGCACTTCTTTGCTTTGTCTGCTGGTTTGGGGATGGGCACCAACAACTTTGTTGAGCTTTTAGCCTTAAAGTTGCTTATTACTTTGGCTTTAAAGCAGGGGGTTCAAACTTTGAAGATTTTTGGGGATTCACAGCTGATGATCAACTGGGTATCAGGTAAGTTCAGAATTAATAATATTCTTCTTACTTAGGTCCTACAGGAGGTGATTAGAATTTCTAATTTCCTGGTTAAAGTTGATTATAAGCATATTTATCATGAAAGGAATTCAAAAACTGATGCTTTAGCTAATGCAGGTGCTAATGTGGTGGAAGGTCATTGGAAAATTCTGGAGTTTAGAGGATCTGAAACTTATGAGACTTTTCATATTTTCTAGTTATATGGTTGGGGGGGGGGGAGTCATGAGACATTGGAGGTTTTTGATAGTTTTATATGATGATCAGTTTATTGGAAATTTAAGAGACAATGATACTTATGACATTTATACTTGTGACAGTTTTATGACTTTTTTATGACAGTTTTGGTTTCTAGTGACTGTTTTGTGATAGTTATTGGACAGTTTTTGACAAGGTGATTATGAAAGTTTGTGATTGGGAGACAAGGACAATTTTGTGATAGTTTTTTTGGTAAAAGTACTTAATGACAGTTTTTAAGGATACAGCCTTATTTGTTTTCTTTGCTGATAATAGACTGAATTAGATGATATATAAATCTTACATAGTCTTTGAAAGTCTAGGATCATATGATGTAATATGTTGATATATACAGTGTCAATACTACTTTCTGGTTATTCTATTAGATATATCTATCATTGACTGTAGTGTTAATTGATTGAATTTTTGGGTTGGATATAATTTGATTTTTAATTAATTATTACCTATTGTAATAAGCATTTTTTGTGCTGAAGAATTAAGGAAATGGACACTAATCTGTAAAAGATAGTGGATCATTTGATGAATGTAATTTTATAATAAAGTTATGATTTTTTTCTATGGAAAAAATAATAATAATAAATGGTGAATGAATGTATTTTTAAGATATTTTTGGTATAGGATCATCAATTCCAAACTTTATGATACAAATTTCATTAAAAAAAATTAATAATATAATATATTAAGATGATTAAAATTATAACATTAAAAAAAATAATATTAGCACCTATTAAAAGAGAGACTCTATAATTATTGAAATTTAATGGGTTAGCAGAGGTAGCGTTATTCTCTCATTAAATTTCCTTTATCCTTAAAGGTTTGATATATATCATTTAATGAAATAATAAGATCATATATATATATATATATATATATATATATATATATATATATATATATTTTGGAATAAACATAATATTTTTAAAATGTTTTTCTACCTTTTAATAAGTGTTAAATGTTCAATGCAAATCCCACCAATATGGTTGGTAGCCTCATTCTATATGGTAATTCTAGTTTAAACTTTGCAAGGTAGTTGGGAGGAGACACTTAAAAATATAGTGATATTAAGGGTTGGTGTGGTTTAGCCCAGGTGCAATCCTCAGGTAATTTTGACAACTTAGATTCCTCGGGATCATAGTTTCTTAAACCATAAGCTAGAAATTCATAAACAAACTAGAAGAAAAAACAAGATTAAATGCTCCAACACATTAATACGAAGGATAATCAAATTTTCTTTAAAAAATATAGGCCACATGCGATCCTTGGGTGATTTTGATGACTTGTACCCTTAAAGCGTAGTTTCTTAAACCATAAGCTAATCTAATAAATCACAAACAAATTAGACAAAAATATTGAATGCTCCAACACATTAATTTAACATGTATTAAATTATATATATAACATCGCTCGGGAAACCCTCAAGTACTTCCCATTTTTTTAAGATGGTACCTGAGGTAAACTGTCAGCTGTGATTATGAGGCCTAACCCGACGGGGACATCGAGTGAGGCCCCTGCATAGCCACCCAAGGATTTGACCCTGCGACCTTTTTCTATTGTAAAGAACGCTCAACCACTTAAGCTAACCCATCATGATATATATATGTTTTCTTGAGAAAAAAATCACTTTATTCATATTGAATAAACATGGACTTCCCTTTCAAGGCATACATAAAGATCGTAAAGCCAAAGCAGGCACACATAAGTTTCCATGCGGCATGCACACAGGTCATACATTTCTTCCTCATGTTCCATGAATTTTTTTTTGGAGCGTTATCATAACCGTACATATTGATTTACCAAAAGATTATTTTCATAATCTTTTATCTTCATTATCCCCGGAGGGAGCAATAAAGCCTCTTTGGACAGTTTGTCTGCGTGGACATTCAATTCTCTGTATATATGTTGGAAAGAAAAGACACACACACACACACACACACACACACACACACACACACACACACACACACACACATATATATATATATATTAAAACTGGTTCACCATGGAAGCCCAATTTTACACCATGGTTACATCCACTTGGGAAAATATCTTATACTCGCTAGGCAAGTATACATGAACTTGGGCATCATTAATCACGATAAGCGACTCACCATCCTAATATTTCATTACATACAGGGGATCCCAAGAAACATATGTCCCTGACGAGATTTGAACCCGGGTGGGGAGTGCAACAACAAAATCTCTCAACCACTTGAGCTATGCCCAATGGACAAGCAATCTCTCTCTCTCTCTCTCTAATACTCCAAAACAAATATACATTATTATATTATATATAAATTAACTTTAAATTACCCGAGCTATGCCCAATGGACAACGGATCTCTCTCTCTAACACTCCAAAACAAATATACATTATTATATTATATATAAATTAACTTTAAATTAAATATTTTATTCAAGTATGAAATCCTCCATTACATTATTTTATTATAATAATAATAAATTCAAATCCATTTTTTACTATATAAATGAACTCAATTTCTACAAATATTTACCCAAAACACTTCAAAATAACCATCAAACACTTAAAAAAAACTATTAAACACTTAAATTAAAAACCCAAAATAACTATCAAACACTTGGAAAAAAACTATTAAACACTTAAATTAAAAACCCATTTCAAAATACTATTAAATTAAAGTAAGAACCCATTTCAAAGCACTATTAAAAAATCATTTATTATTATAATAATTCAAACTCTTAACTTCTCCTTAGATAAATTTGACACACACACAAATACCTTAACAATACACCTAATCACCATCTAATCTATACTCTATGAGTAAATTTAATTTAATATTAA
Source organism: Pseudotsuga menziesii (assembly GCA_001517045.1). NCBI lineage: Eukaryota > Viridiplantae > Streptophyta > Pinopsida > Pinales > Pinaceae > Pseudotsuga > Pseudotsuga menziesii. The sequence continues at coordinate 418,589 of LPNX010986451.1, read as the reverse complement.
CATTTATTAATAATTAAATTGGATTAATAATATTTTAAAAAAAAATACTTAAAACAAAGTAAAATAAAAATAAAAGAATACAACAAAATCTGACTATATATATGAGAATACAATAAAATTTGACTTATACTTATATATATATATACCCCAATGGGTTAGATCAAGTGGTTGAGTGCTGTGAGTTGTAAGCAAAAGGTCTTGAGGTCAAATCCTTGGGTGGCTATGCATAGATATATAAGGGCAACACTTGATGTCCCCATCGTGTTATGCTTCATAATCATAGTTGACAGCGCGCAATCCCTTCGCGTGGCCCCGTGTGAATTATTCCCGTGGATGTAGCAACTCCCCTTCGAGGTTGTGCACCACACACACACATAAAACTCATCGAAGTGTTTATGAGGAAAGATGAGAAAAGTGTCTCTTTTAATATTTAAATTTGAAAAAAATGGCTAATATGCTAAAAACTTGAGTAGAAATTAAGTTAAAAATTTAAATGGGATTTGGAATTGAACATTTTTTTTGGTAAGGCTAAAGAATTTTATTGATAAAAAAAAATCAAATACCGCATAAACAAAATGTGTCTCCCCAGAGGAAAACCAAACCACTTATAGAACCTAAGTTTATCAAAGTTGGTATTAGATGATTGAGACAACCTATAAAAACTACCCAACAGGTTGACAAATTGTTGATCATTACTAAGATAAGGGAAAAATAAAAAACTATAGAACCCGAAGAATCCCCTAGTCTTGATATTCATAAAAAACATAAATAATAGGTACCTTCTTCGAAGGAGCTACTTCATACTCCTTTCTTATGGTTTCCTTGATAAGGAAATCCATCTTGTTGTTTAGCTCACCCATTTGCAACAAGAGTTCATTACCCTCCTCTTTTGTATCTAGTATAGTTTTCCCCATTAGGATTTGACAGTACAATGCAATGTCAAGGTTCTAAAGTATTTGGTGTCTCTTAAATAAGTATTACCTGAATCACTAACCCATGGCTGCATGTCTGCAACAATTTCCTCATGTTTAGTGAAATCCTATTCCTCTTTCACCCTCATTTATGCCCAAGTGATTTGAGCCCAAATTGATGGAGGGATCTCCTGATAACGTAGCTCTTCTACCTCCCCATCCTTGGTTTGAGCTTGAGTTGGACCTCTATTGTTGCTTCCCTTTCAGGCTTACCTTCCCTTATCTCGTTTCACCATTAATATTGATACCACTACCCACGATGAGGAGGCCAAGTTGCCTATGAGTTGATTCCCAATGTGCATGTAGAATATCATCCCTAGAACCCAAAAAGAGCCTAAGTCAAGTCACTCTCCATCATAGGGAGGAGAGGAGGACCCTCCAATTCCTAGAGGCCAGATCTCTACTTGCTAAGGACCAGTTGACGCAACTGATGAAGGAGAGGACTAGATAAAATGTAAGTGTTCCCTCCTCATTTCTTTAAAGGTGAATTGCTGATCAAACTTGAAGAAAATTGCGTAGAACAACTCCAACCAGAACCCAAAGGAATTGCAACAGGAATTGCAAGGATAGTAAAGTCGACCACCATGCAAATCCACTGAGGAGATCAATCTTAAATCTTAAACCACCTGTACGAAGCTTCCAAAATTCCACCACCTACTCCATGATGGTTTAGAGGTTTCATTGACTATTGTTTTTTATTATCCATGCCCAAGTAAGTCCTCCTTCCACATATTTTTCCCATGAGCGAAGTGCCATCGACTATGATTAGGATTCATGACCACCCCTTCCATAAAGTCTAAACTTAATTTCATGTGGGGAGGTGACAAGATGAAAGGCAATTTGCCACGTGAGTGTCTTGTGGTGGGTTCCCTTCCACTGCCTCTCACCTCCCTATCACCCACATCCTTGGAATTGAATGTTGCTTTAAACAGCAATAGGATTTATATGTTTCTTCCTATCTTCCTAAACAATAAGATAGTGTCTTACAAAACAATAGGATAATATAGTAAGACCAAAAATACTATATATATTCGGATCTTAAGGCAGGTAACAACTTGCCCAAACTAAGAATGTATTTTAATGTAAATGCAACACACCTCTAAATCTTGTAATGAATTTATGGTCTCAACTATAAAGGTCTTTATATATATAATAATATTTATTATAAATTTTATAATAATTCAAAAAATAATATTGTTGTAATTTAATTTTTTTAAATATTATATGTGTATGCATGTATGTGATGATTAATCTCAATTTTTAATTAGTGAAAACAATTTCTAAATTACCCAAATTGAAAGTCAATGTTATGAGAGAATGCACTTCTAATATAATTAGGTAAAGATGTGTTTTTTACATCCCAAGTGAGTGAGACGGGTCATGTCTATAACACTGACGTAGAGCATGTCGACTCCAAAAAATAAATATATTAAAAAAATATTAAATAAAGTGCATATAGGTCCAAATTTAAATTGGTTACAATATAAAACACAAGTATTTAAATATATATCAAATCTTTTTGAGATGAGTTGTATTTGATCAAGGGAAAACTTGAGTTTTTACCTATCTTTACTTCTTTTTTTTCACATCGAGAAAAACACAACTTGTTCTTCACCATGAATCAAATTTACATCATACATTACATATTTTTACCATAGGACACAAAAGCCCTTAGATCCCATTCCTCCAAAATACAAAAAAGTGAAATTTGAAACATATTAACAGTCATTAAGAAGCATCGAATCTATTAATCAAAAGTGAACGGAAATAAGAAACTAGCAAGGTCCCGTCAGAGAGACCAAGGGAGGTCGCATGCAGATCACAAGAATTCAAGGTAGCTTGGTGCAACCAAATCACAAGTGACCTTCTCCTTCCTACCAATTACTTTTCTTGTCAATTGATGTCTAGAACATTGTTCATTTATCTTAGTGGTTTATATATATAATAATATTTATTATAAATTTTATAATAATTCAAAAAATAATATTGTTGTAATTTAATTTTTTTTAAAATATATGTGTATGCATGTATGTGTTGATTAATCTCAATTTTTAATTAGTGAAAACAATTTCTAAATTACCCAAATTGAAAGTCAATGTTATGAGAGAATGCACTTCTAATATAATTAGGTAAAGATGTGTTTTTTACATCCCAAGTGAGTGAGACGGGTCATGTCTATAACACTGACATAGAGCATGTCGACTCCAACAAAAAAATATATTAAAAAAATATTAAATAAAGCACATATAGGTCCAAATTTAAATTGGTTACAATATAAAACACAAGTATTTAAATATATATCAAATCTTTTTGAGATGAGTTGTATTTGCTCAAGGGAAAACTTGAGTTTTTACCTATCTTTACTTTTTTTTTTCACATCGAAAAAAACACAACTTGTTATTCACCATGAATCAAATTTACATCATACATTACATATTTTTACCATAGGACACAAAAGCCCTTAGATCCCATTCCTCCAAAATACAAAAAATTGAAATCTGAAACATATTAACAGTCATTGAGAAGCATCCAATCTATTAATCAAAAGTGAGTGGAAATAAGAAACTAGCAAGGTCCCGTCAGAGAGACCAAGAGAGGTTGCATGCAGGTCACAAGAATTCAAGGTAGCTTGGTGCAACCAAATCACAAGTGATCTTCTCCTTCCTACCAATTACTTTTCTTGTCAATTGATGTCTAGAACATTGTTCATTTATCTTAGTGGTTTAAATTTATTTTTTTTATCTACAATTGAATGTATTTGATCATACATATCATTCATTAATTTAAATTTCAAATTTCAATTATTATTATCATTTTTAAAGTTAAAAAATGAGCATTAGGTAAATGACATATTGGACTCATAATGAATATAATTCATATGAAAAACTATTTTTGTAATGTATAATTGTATGAAATTGAGATTGTAAACATATAAAGTGAAATGTTCTTATGCATCTAATCCTCTATTATCATTGCCATTGAAAATGAATAATAAGGATTCATATGAAATTTTTAAAAACGTTATTTAATATATTTTATATATTACATATTTACTTTAAATTATATTGGTTGGTTGTGCTGGTTGAGAGTTCAAAATTTTGTTACAAAGTGAGTTTTGAATCTTACTCAAGAAAAACAAATAACCATTTTGAACCATTTTTTTGTTTGTTAGATTGTCTGTGACTTGTCAAATTAGCATGTGGTCTAAGAAACCACAACCTAGGAGAATCTAAGCCGTCAAAATCGCTTGGGGATTGCACTCAGCCTAGGCCACGCCAACCTTTAACATGGTTGAATTTTTAAGTGCCTCCTCCCAGTTACCTCATGGGGTGCGAACTATGATTACCATGAAAACGAGGCCTGCCAAAACCAATTGTTCGCAAGATTTGTCTATTTTCAACAATTTACACTGCACTCAATTAATTAATCAAAACTATCAATTTACCTTTAATTTTATTTATAAATATCAATATAATATTTCCAAATAACTCGTAAATATTAACATACTTTCTTTCTTAAAAACATATTTTCATTCAGTCTTGTTTAGTCTTACTTTTTGAAATATATACATACCTCGAGTACCTTAATTTAGTACTTTAATTTTAGGTGATTTTTTAATATATTTGTAATTTTGAAATATATATATATAGCTCGAGTACCTTAATTTTTGGTATATTTTTTATATTTAATTTTTTGGTATATTTTTTATATTTTTGTAATTTGAAAGACTATAAATAATTCTAGAGTTGGATACCTTAAATGTATTGATAATACGAATGCTTTCGATTGTGAGAATAATTTCTCTAAATAAAAATTTGACTTCGTAAAATATTCCAACCCAATATAAGATTATATAGGTAGAGATGAGTTTCTTCAATTTTGAATGAATGATTATTAAAAAAAAAAACTTATGTAAGTTTTTAACATTTTATTATAATATTATTTTATTTTTGTATGTAGAGTAAGGTAGTTTGGGTTGATTATAAAATTATTTTAAAAGAAAGTTTTATCAAAGTATTATTAATATCACATATTAATAAAGAAAGATAATGTAACGATTTCGATAGAGTAAGTTAAGAAAATCTTATTATTTGTGGAGAAGGGGTAATGCTTTATGTTGATTTTTCAAGTTATATTACGATGAAGTATGTAACTGGTAAAGGATCTATTAATTGAATTGAATTATGCGTTTTATGGATTTTGCTAAAAGAGCAAAGAATGAGATTTACAAATTCTTTAAGTCTTTAGAGATTCCCAGATTTTGATTGAGGAAAATCACCAATGTTGCATTAAAAAATTTAGGAATCTAAGCAATCATGAATCTAGTGTAGGTAAATTTCATTCATTCATGTCTATCGAAAATTTAATATCGAGAAAAATAAGTTATCTAAAGATGCTTTGATCTTGTAGGAGGGTACCTTACATGAAATAGAAGAATTCAAGGTGGACACTCTCCAACTAACCATTGAAATAAATGTATACTAGGGGGAAATAAATGTAGACTAAGGGGATCTTATGAATCGAATTTTGGTTGGTTTGGTGAAGTTATATAATTATATTTTTTAAGAGAGAGAGAGTGTAAATAGTGGTCTCGGATATTACTAGCAACTTATTTTTGGTTCTTTTAGGTTTATGGAGTGTTAGCATATGACTTATTATGTAGTTTTACAATGTACATGTTAGAAAAAATAGCTTTAGCAAGTTAGATAACATTTGAGTTTGGCAAGAAAAATCAATGTATATTTAATTTCCTTCGCAAAAATATTAAATATAATAATTTTTCCTTTGGGAAAAAATATTAATATGTTTTTTTTTTGAAATATGATATTTAATAAAAAAATTTCTTATTAAACAATTATATAATAAAATGTCACAAATTTCTATTCATTATTGTTTCAACTTTTTTTTTCATATTTTAGATTATAAATATTATTAATTCAATGTATTTTATATAATAAATATAAATGATATATTAAAAAAATCAAAAATCAAAATTACCACCAATTTTAAGGAACACTTCTTCACATTTATGGATAGTATTTTTAGTATTGGTTACTTTGTTAGTTTTGATGGATTTGAGAGAGGGGAAAACATATAACAAGTAAGATTTGGATCTAAGAAAAACAACAACTCTTTTTCTTAATCATCTAAACTACATCCATATATTTAATTTTATAGGGAGACTATTTAAAAAATAATAATATAACTTTATATTAAATTTTTATTATTAATTAAAAGGAATCATTCAAATAACTAGCTTAAGGTAAGGTTGATTCATCTCCCTTATGATAGTTCCGTTTCTATTTTTAATGTGTACATTCCTTTTATCCCTCAAGAAAAATGTTTGTGCTGGAATTCTCTTAATCTCCAAGTGAGATCTAGTAGGGGCCCTCTCATTATAATTGAGGAATTTAATACCACCTTACTCGCCTCATAATAAAAAGAGGAAACATAGTAAGAGATAAAAGCAAGGAATATATGGAGAATCCCATACTAGGGTTTGACCTTTCAGATATTAAACCTGAAAGTGGAAATTTTACTTGGTCAAATAAAAGAATAGGGATAGGTCATATTGCTGCTAAAATGGTCAGGTTCCTTACAAGTAGCATTTTATTAGAAGATCAACTCGCAATGCTCTCTGATATCCTCCCGTGGGTTGGATCTCATCATAGACCCATATCTTTAGAGATGAAGTAACAAACTCATCATTATGATAATTTTGAGCATCCTAAGGATGTGGGAGAATATAGCAGGAAACACAAACCCATCAAAAGACAAATAATAAAATTTGTCTCTTGGAACTATAGGGGAATGGGTAATAAGAAAAATATGGATGTAGTAGGAGATAAGATCGTGATGGAAAATTCTCGAATCCTTCTCCTCCAAGAGACAAAGCTAGAGAAAGAAGTAATGCTAGAAACTGGACCCAAAATATAGAAAGAAAGTAATTCAAAAGCTATCAGAGCTAGGGGAGAATTAGGGAGAATTCACACTCTGGGACAAAAACACCTTCGAGATTTAGCACTCCATGTCCTCAAGCCATTAACTATTATTATATATTCAACAAAATTTTTTAGGTAAACATATAAACATTTTTAATGTCTATGCTCCGAACAGCTACTTAGAAAAGCAATATTTTTGGAATACTCTAATGGATAGGAAAGAAAGCGGTCAACACCTCAGCAACATAGTCGTAGGATACTTAAATATAGTGCTCTCTTTATATTAGAAGAAAGGAGGAAGTATGATTAGAGACCCTTTGAAATAATGAATGAAATATCTCATCTTTGACTGGGATCTCATTGACATCATGCCTAAGAATGGAAAATTTATCTGGTCAAATAGAAGGATTGGCTCGAGGCACATCTTAGCATGGATAGGTAAATTTTTAGTACACAATGATGTTCTCCTTGAAAATGTGGGGATCCATTCCTCAATTATCCCCTTAGGTTCCTTCGATCATAAGCCAATCTCTCTGAGCCTTCAAGAAGACAAGAATAATGGTCGAATTCCCTTTCAATTCAATTCATTTTGGCTGCAGGATCAAAGGGATTTCAACATAATTAAATCTTGTTGGAGTGAATATGTCTGGGGATCACCATCCTTTGTTTGGGAGAAGAAGCTCAAAAGAACAAAGCATAGATTGAAAGATTGGACCTAGGAAAAATTTTCTTCTCCTGAGGTCAAGAGGGTAGAAATCAAAACAAGTCTCCATCAGATCTATGATAAGATAAAGACTCAGAGGAAGTTACCTCTCAAGACTTCACAGAGAAAAGAAAAATCACAAAAATTATACAAATATTTAACCTCCAAGAAGAAGAACATTGATGCCTTAAATCTAGAAGCCTATCGATTAAATTTGGGGACATGAACACTTCCTTATTCCATACACAAGATGAAGCTAGAGTTTTGAGAGACAAAATTAAGTAAATCAATTATTAGAATGGGATATAGTTCATAAACAAGAGGACATAGAATCAAAGGAAAAAAGGAATTTCAAACATCTTTACACTAAATATGACCTAGTAGAGGATGTGACCACCAAGGATATGTTATCATCATTACCCTTTCTTTGATCATAGCAGGAAAATGTAGCCTTTCCAAAAAAATAGAAGAATAGGAGGTAATAGAGGTGATTTGGATGTTGGATCCTAACAAATCCCTTGGAATCAACAAATTCACCATACAGGTGGTATATCATCAAGGAATACCTCTTCCACATGATGAGCTAGACGTAGAAAAAATACAAAATTGGAGGTAGCACTAAGCCACCTTTCATAGCCCTATCCCAAAGGAATGAAGATCAACTTCATTCACCAGATTTAGGACAATATCTCTTTGCAACATGGCTTACAAGGTGCTGACCAAAATCATATCAAATCGACTTGAAGTTATTTTCCTAAGCATAATATACTCAAATCAAGGGAATTTCATGCAAAAAAAAAATCATTGAGAACATCATGTTGGTCCAAGAGATAGTTCATTTAAGCCACACCCACAAAGAAAAAGGTATGGCCATAAAATTAGACATGGAAAATGATTTTGACTCTGCAAATCATTCATTTTTGTTTCAGGTATTAGGAAAATTGGGATTCCATCCTATATTCATATGATGGATCAAATCCTATATTGTCTCCCGATGGATAGCTCCTCTCATCAATGGAATTCCAACGTAATTTTTGCAAAGCAATTGCGGGCTCAGGAAAGGATGCCTAATGTCCCCCCCCTTTTTTTATCATCATGGAAAAAATACTCAACATGAAACTAGAAGCAAAAAGAAGAAACACATAGAGAGGAATTACACTAATTAATCACTCTCAATTCGATGACAACACCCTCCTCTTGGGAGGTACATCCATCATTATAGGAATTAGAGCCTCATGCAAAAAAGTGATTAAGGTTAAAATCAATATTTATGGCCAACAATGTTTGACAACTCACCTAAATTATATAGCTTGAGTTCTAGAATTCTTAGTAGTGTTAGAGTGGAAATATTTCAAGTATATTGGCATTCCTATATTAATCAAACCAACCAAGGCACCTGAATGGAGACAAATTATTGAGAAAATTCAAAATTGTATGCAAACTTGGGGCTCCTAGGGGTTGAATCAAACAAGTAGAATAGTGTTAATCAAGTCCGTGCTATTGACCTTCCCCATGTACTAAAGTATTGATCCCTTATCCTCCTAAGGAATATACCAATATATCTCAAAGGAAATTCAAATTTTTTTAATGGAAATGTGGTAATTCAAACTCCAATATATTTCATTTGATAAATTTGAATACAATCTTAGCATAAATGAATCATCATAGCATGGAAATCATAGATACGAAGTTGATGAATTTGGAGCTAGGAGAGAAACTGCTATGGAAACTAGCCTCTGGAAAATATGAGTGGTAGATAAAAGCGGTGAATAAGAAGTACTTCAAAACTCTATATGTTACCCATTTGGAATCAACAGAATGGAGTGGAGAAGGCATATTAATATGGAAAATCCTCAAAGAATCCATGCCTATGACAATCAACAATATATGCTGGTCAAGTGGCAATGGCGCAACCATCAACATGTGGACAAACAAGATTGAAGGGTCAATATATCACTACCACAACACATATCTCCAAGGCATACAAATGTGGCTTCAAGCACATGGGATCCACAACTTATATGATCTATCCATCTAGGATGAGGAATCTAACAATTGGTTGAGTTGGATAAATTTTGAGCTTCTGATACAACTACAAGGGAAACTTCAAAATTTGGTAGCCCATTTCAAAGAAGCAACTCCTATCAAAACGTAATATAAGGACAATATAATTTGGGGGATCTAGAACACATGATATAATGTGAAGCAATGATATGACTAGCTCTCACTTATAGAGGAGCCAATACCAAAAGAACCCATCTAGAAGAAAATATGGAAAGGGGATGGTCTTCTGAAGGTAAATGTATTCTATTGGTTTCTAGTACATAAAAAAGTCCTGATTGTTGAAAATATTAGGAAACATGGAATAAGATGCCCCTCTAGGTGCCCCTTCTGCCAATCTGCAAAAGGATAAATCCATCATCTATTTACCTAATGCATGATCACCTTATAGGTGTGGAGAGTTTCCTTCGCATATATTGGTGAGGTTCATTCAATTTACTTAGGAATACATGCTCATCAATTGGAGCAAAGATTATCTTGGATCCCTGGTAAGGAAAACATTGTTGAAAAGAGTATGGATTGCAATTCCTGAATTTCTTTCTTGGAAAATTTGGTTAGCTAGAAACACAAATATTTTTGCAGGAGAAAGGAAATCAGTCAACCAAATAGCCAATAATTATGGAATCCAAACCGCATTAGAAATAAAAGAAAATGTTTGAAACAAGAGGTGAATGATTAATGGGAAACCCAAGAAAAATTGTGGCCCTCTGACTATATTAGGAACTTTCACCCCTCCCAACATGACTTTTTAGTAGGTAGGGAAAATACTTTCCATGGAAAATAAGAATGGAGCAAGAAGATTTTGAAATTTGGCGTAGGTATCAAAGGAATCACCTTCGCTTCTTCGATGGTGCTTCCAAGGGAAATCTAGGGGTGGAAGGTGTGCATGGGGTGGGGGGGGTTGTTTTTTACCCTAAGGTACAAATTGAATTGAACTATGATCAGAGTTTAGGAGAAGAAACTAACACCATGGTAGAAGCATTGGCCCTATATATAGGTATCTGCCTCATCATGGAAGGAGGGATAAGATAAGTGGAAATAATTGGGGACTCAATAGTGGTATTAAAATAAATGAAATTTGGGGTCAAAGAGGCAACAAATCCCCTTGTGAAACTATTGATCAGGGTGAAATAAATATATAAATACTTCATTGCAATCAACTTCTTCCATGTCCTTCACCACAACAATGGAATGACCAATATAATGGCCAACATGGGCACCTCTCTCTACCAAGTCGAGTTAGAATCAAAAGTAGGAAATATTAATCAATACACCCTCCCATGAATTTCAATATTTGGTTTGAAAGTGGCACCTACCCCAAGAACAAGTAGGAACTAATGTATGGGAAAACTAAGGCACAATGAAGGCCTATTTCATCCCATTCTTCTCCCTCTTGGAGACATTCTTCACCTCGACACTTTAGGTTTTTGGACAAGCAGGGTATGCCACAATGTTATTTCTCCTTGGCACTTGATTCCCATCAAATCTAGTGGGATTTGGAAAAAAGGATTAATTTAAAATAGAGAGACAAGTGTGGGATGCTCCCTCATGGCTCTCATTAACCACAGATTCATTTGAATTGGGATACCCTCTGCATCAACATGGAAAATTGCAATAAGTTCCTCTCTTGCGACATAGCATATATGAGGAGGGAAGTGTGAGATATCAGGGAGGATGTATCAACCCTCCAACAATCTATTTCCAATGTATTAGGAAACCAACAAGAGAAAATTGAATACCTCCATCATTGAGTTGCAAAAGTTAAAAGCAAAGTGGAAGAAAACAGAAGTCGAATGGAGCATATGGAAGAAGACCTCAATATCCATATTCACTCTTTGTAAGATGACACAGTCCAAGGCAATGTTTCCTCTGTAGCCTCGTGACATATGGGAAATAACATTTCCTAGATCAAAGATTTTATAATGGATGTAAATGTCAAACCTCGCCTGGGTGTAGTAGAGAACCAATAGTTTTTTTTTCTTATTCAAGCTTATTATATTTTTTGTAAATGTCTCCTTATTTTAAGCCAATATGTAAGGACCTAGAACACTCAGAGGCATAGACCATTTTGGATGGATGACAAACAGTTAGAAAGCTCTTCCTAATATGTAGTTTTGTAATAATTATGCATGTTGAGGCTTCAACAATCTTTCCTTTATGTATAGATTTGTTGTTTATCCTTATAGCTGCCATAACTTCCTTTAAATATAATCATCTAACAATTCTTGTAAAAAAAATATACCCATTTATTACTCAATATCACATAGTGTAGTACCCAATTTGTCCTTAAACCATAATAGGAATTTTTAAAACAAAACACAATATTATCCCTATTTATGTTGTCAAACCCAACAAATGAATGTATGAGGAATTCTCCAAATTCCTTTCCTTTTACAACTCAATATTTCCCAATTCATTTGGACCCAACCATACCAAGGAAAACTTATTTCCCTTGGACCCCTAAGATCTGTGTGATCATTGTAAGGAGATAAAAAAAATCCATCAACATTTTTTTTCTTCTAGTGGTGGTTTTTCCACCACTAAACTTGTCAGATAAATAAAAACACCTATGGAATGGTGACTTGTCGTACAAATAGAGCTCAATTATCTTAGAGTTTAGGATCACTACCTTACTCAATTTTTCACAATGCTTTGGTAGATATCCAACAACATATCCCTATAATTTTGGTTTCCCCTAGAATACATATGGAAACCTCCTATATTTATAGGTTGAAGGAAGTTTTCTAGTACCTCAATATATAGCCCTTCAATAGGAGGTTAAGGGTCGAAGTGGAGTTTTTCCGAACATATGGAAGGCCAATGGATAAGTCCTTCGTTACTTAGTGGAGGGGAAATCCATTTTTTTTTTGGACCACATTTCTCGATGTACGCGGGTGACAACGGTGCAAGTTGCGTATACGCAGGTTGTAGATTTGTCACCCGCATATATATATATATATATATATAATTGTCTTTTAAGGGGTTCCACTGAAGCATAAGGGTCATAGTGAGCAAAAAGGGGTAAAAGGATTCTTCAAAGGGACATGGATATGCCATCAAAGCATGATGTATTAGGTGTGCCAAATCATGCTATAATAAATTCCTTCTAATGTGTGAGGTTAGAGGGCTACACGATGGTCGAAATACATTATAATAGCCCCGTAAGTGGAGTAATTAAGACTTGGGTGGAAAAAAACAGCCACTCGTTGGTACAATACAATGATAGATCTCTATATATGACTACAAAGACATAGTAGTCCCAGATACATGAGAGTACAATGGAAATGAATAGGCATAATAGACATATGTCATAAGTGGTCATCTCCATGTACAATATACAATGATGTAAGGTCTCCATACTGAATGAAAACATCAAATGGTACACTGCAATATAGTCATGAGAGATGAAATCTCATAAATACTGGCACGATCAGGGAGGTAGCATATATGGGATGCCACCAAGATCGGAGGTCTTCAACACAAATCATCGCTAGTACATGTCCCATCATGCGAATAAAGGTGTTGCAGTTGAACATGATGGACCATCATCTGATTACTGTTCATTGATGTATATTGTTAATAGATGTGAGATAGAACACTAATAATGATAATGGGAATCAAGGTACAAAGTGCAAACAAAAAAGTGTGAATGGAGGTGTTGAGGTCGAGCATTTGAGAGAATCCATCGATCAAGAGACATTGATGTTTTCCCAAATCTATCGATGGTGAGAGAAATTCCACTGATAACTGCAAGTCTCAAGGAACTAAATGGACTCTAGATCCTTATTCCAGAATAGATGTTCTGAAGTTGATGGAATGGAATCCGCTGGTAGGAGGGAATTAAGGCACCCCCCATCAACCAACACGAGTTACACATCAACGTTGGATAATTTGGAAGAACACGAACATGATGTGCACAAAATAGTAACATTTTTATCGGGAATGGCCGACATGCAGAGACAAGATAAATGAGGAATGAGCGACTCAAGCTAAAAATTCCTTTGTACAAGAGAATAAGGCAGATGAAGACTCATAGGTGACATAGACCCACAAATGCATGGTGGGACAACTCTGTGACACAAGAGGCATCAACAGAGGCTCCATAGGGACTGGAAGCATAATCTATCAGTGGAGGAAACTCAGAATAACGAGTACAGATCCTAAAGTCATACTAGTAACCCAACCAATGGATGAATCTACTATGCTTTGTTAAGTTCGAAGGAGACATGACATGATGGATGCCGATAGAAAGTAATATCATTTCCCATCTGAATTTTTTATGTTTTATGATTTTTTGGTCTTTTTCATATTTGAAAAACTTGAAAAAGAATAAAATTTCTTATAGTACATTAAGTAGGAAATGGGTATCACGGGAAAGAAAACTAGTTTCGAGCACTGGAACATGCCTATGATCAATGAAAGGAAGCATATGCAAGATAAGCACACTTGGGGGGATGTCTCCTTCGGGTAAGGGATAATCAAGATGCAAAAGATATATGGGAGGCTCTTCTTGGATAGGATTGAGACAAGCTCAGGCTATATGGCTTATAAACTGAAGCAAGGAGTCGACATAAATCTCAATACGACAAGCGAACGTTTGCAAATGCAGTTACAACTTGATATAAAAGGGAGTCCCAATAGGATATGGCTATCATAAATTTCAGAAAAGAACATGAAGGTCTTTACTCAGATACATGGAGGGACTACAAGAGACTCCCCGACCTAAAGCATGACACTCAGCATGGGAACCAAGAGGCAAAACGATATCTAACTAGGGTACCCGTGATAAGGAGAGCTCTACCACTTATGTGAAGCCACTTATAGTAGAAGTATGAGGGTTTTGTGGCATCATGAAGTGGGTTCGTACCTATGGTTAAGGTGATATGATCGTAGGATAATGCAAGATGCATGTAGAAAAATGATCCTATCCTATATGCTAGCTTAGTACTATACCTGTCATAGGTGTGAACAGGTCAAAGTCTCGGTGAAAGTGCATCATAAGAGGTTCCTACACAAAAAAATTAGCCTAAACAACAAAAAAGGTTAATAAGTAGTCCAAACTATAGGCCAAGTGGGTAAAACTTTAATTTAATTTATTTATTTTTAAATAGGAAAAAAAAAGACATTTTTACCATACCATTTGTTTTTTACCCAAAATAGTGCATTTGCAGCAACTTAGAATTCAAAATTTCCAATGACAATTTCGGGAGCTACGGGCCACAAAATCCAAAGCCACCAGGACCTGGTAATTCGTAATCTCATTCTCTATATATTCCATGCATTAATTTTTAGTTTTGGTGGTGGATTTTTATGCATTGAGAAACCAAACTCTAGGATACATGCCCATGCGTGTCATAATTCGTCGGGATGTGTATAAGGATTGATGTACACAATAAAAGCAAAGCATGCTCGCATACATACACTGTTATCATAAATAACAGTCGTGTACAAGGCTGGGTATGTCAAATTCTATAGTGGAATCTCACAAAAATGGGTTTTTTCTTGGCAAGATGGTTTTGGAATGGAGAGAATGTGAGCACAAAGATGTTGATAGGGTATTCCTTGACAACATAAATTATCAACAAGCCTTAATAAGGTGTGGTTTGTACAAGTTTTGGAAGCTTTGGGTTTTTAGGGCCCAACCAGGACTCCTCCAGATGTCTGTAGATTACTGGGATCCAGACACAGAGGCCTTTATACTAGATGGTATGCCACTGAGACTAGAACTAGAGGAAATCTACTTCATTACATGACTATCCCATCGAGGCAAGGTAGTAAACTTATGAGATCGTGGAGTGGGTGGAGGACTCACCGGTGAGGAGTACATAGTTTTTTATTGCATTCCTAACATAGAGAATAAGGGAATTCAAGTTCTGATGAACGTTATCTTGATTCTTAGTCTCAAGATGATAGTTTTGGTATTGTCCAAGATAGCAGGTTTAGCATCACTTCATCATGATTGATGACCTCTCATGTTATACTCAGTATAGTGCATGAGACCTATTGTATATGACTGGAGCACATCATTGATGAGAACTATGAAACAACAACTGAATTACTGCAAGCTGGGTAGGATAAATAACTTCGATTATGCTAGCATTTTGAGCATTTTCTTCTTCGAGAGGGTACCGAGCCTCACCCCTAGAGTTGAGGTCCCTCCTCATAGTCTATGGGATACAACCCAAACTCGTTGGGCGGAGGTGATGGAGAGGCTAGGGAGAGGCAGGATATATTCTCCCTTCCCAACCAACTTCTACCACTAGTGGTGATGACAGGTCATAGCCATAGACGACTACCCCTATGTAGGGATAGAATTCCATGGAGATCCTGACATGCCCCTACCACCAAGGTCCACATATGGCGATACATGTAATATCCAATGTGTATGGTTTTTTGAATTATTTTTTTTTTGTATTTTTGATGTATTTAGGAATTAAAAACATGTTTTTGTGGTGATAAGTACTGACATTAGGTAATTGTCTAGATGTGCATCCGCGACGACCAAATGGATTCCCTCAACATTGATAGAGTGGATGAGGTGATGAGATGATAGGTGCATATGCATAGAAAACACTATAGAACATACATGGAAACATTTCTCGACTTAATCACAAGACACCCATGGTGCAAGTTGAGGACTTGCTCGAGGCCATGTAGAGACACCACAGAGACACACACTAGGGGTACCCCATCTGTGGGTTAGCATGTTCAGGAGATTGGCCAATGCAGTAATATGTTATCATAACCATCACCCATGCCCACAATCATAGATTCCTATGTGTACATGTTGTATCTGCCATGTGTATTTTGGAGGCTTAACTCCCTATTTTTGTACTTATGACTTTTTGTACTATGACACCATTTTGGACTATATTCGGAAATAAAAACTAATAGCGATCGGTTTATTATATTTCCAAATGTATTTAAATGTGACTGTGATTTAAATGTTGTATGCTTCTTTATGGATGTGACAAGTTCCAGTCTAATACATAATTTGCGTATGAATCTGCGACATGATTATAAAGTCTAGGTATGTGAATGTATGTAATGAAATCAAATTGCCACTCCAATAACCTTACCCTCAAGAACCTTCTCAATAACGTAGGATCCCTAACCCGATACAAGCCATTTAACTGTGACACCACTAATTGGGAGTCAAGGCGAACTTCAAGAGATCAGATACCATTATAGATAGCATCACACAATAATTCAATCACGACGCTATACTCAACAACATTATTAGATGAAGGTTAGAGATGCACACCTCCTGAAGACAACAATTGACCCTCAGGTGCATAGATAAACCAGGTGACTGACGCTAGGTTCTGGGTGTGGAGGCTAGCACCATCAACAAATCCTAAATAAATTGAAGATCCTGTCGACATCTTACACAATAGAGGAAGCATGCCAACAAACCGATAATGATACCAGAAGAAAAAACAAACTATACAAGTTGTACAGTAATATATACAAGATATCATCCTTGACTAAACACTAAGCATAATAATTCTTAATATAGAGCCCATTTTAGGGCTCCTCTAAGGAATTCCATTCATAATCGTCCATCTCATAGGATCCTTTCTCTAGGACATGCTTTAACATGTAAGTCCCATGCCACATAGGGTTAGACTTACTTGCCTCGAGTGATTCACTGGCTTGATCTTATAAAAGGACCAAGTCACCTTTAGTAAACTGTTAGGGATGAACAAAATTATCATAATGGGCCTTAACACAACACTTATTTGTCTATAGATCCAGTACGACATCCCGATGCTAATCATCTAGGTGCTTTAAGTGGACCAAATGTTCCTCTAATTCCAAAGTATCAGGTAGGAACTGTATGGCAATTTTTAATGAAGGAATCTCACACTCAACTGGTAATAGTGACTCCACCCCGTGTACTAGCTAGAAAGAAGATAATTGGGAAGCAGTTTTGACTGCAGTTTGATAATCCCACAAAGCAGTGTAAAGCATGATATTCAAGTTAGTTTTTGTTTGTGCAATGGTTCTTTCTAAAATGGAATTAAGGGACTTATTAACTGCTTCAACTTGGCCATTCAATTGAGGGTAATAAGAAGAAGAATGCTCTTGCTTATACCCTAGTTTCAAATCTAATTCCTCCATCATCTTATTCTAAAAGTGTTTGCCATGGTTAGTGATAAGCTCCTTTGGGATGCTGAACCGAGTGATAATCTTGTTGAACACGAATTGAGCAACCTTCTCACCGTCATATTTGATTGTAGGCATAGCCTTTGCCCATTTTGTGAAGTAGCATATAGACACTATAATGTGACTATGCCCCCCACTAGCTGATACTGGGTTTCAAACCATAAATTCCACCACCCACTTAGTGAAGGGACCATCGATGATAGTAGGATATAACGGGGCACGATGCAAGCACATATTTTGTGCGAACACCTGGCAAGGATGGCATCGCTTGACTGCATTAACACAATATTTGAAGATTGAAGGCCAATAATAACCCACTCTAAGGATTTTTTGGGTTGTATCAAGCCAAGATAAATAACCACCACATGCCCCACCATGGAAATCATTCAGCACAGTGTCAACCTCATCGTGAGTCAAACAATGACGCAAAATGAAATCCACCTTGTGATGATACAATGTGTCACCGATAATAAGGTAGATCTTAGAATTATGATGTAGGAATTGTTGTTCATCCCTTGAGAGGTGAGAGGGAACCTTTAAATTCTATAGATATATGATAATATCACCATACCAAGGGTCAGCAGTCGAAATGAGGAAAATATGCTCATCTATGAACAAATCCTCATGAATCCTATCTTCCTCAAACTAGCGATATCATATATGAGCTCCGCAAAGATTAACAAATTATTTGACTTTGCCAAAACAAAATTAAGGTCGAGCTCTTGCAAAATGAAAATCTATTTATCATACTTCCCCCAATCATTCCTCTAGTCAAGACAAATTGAAATGGATTGATGTGAGCTACAATAGTAGTCTGACGAAGTAGGATATAATGTCTCAACCACTAGATTGAATGAACAGTCGCTAAGGCCAAATTATCGATGTGACTATATCTAATTTCAACATCAATGAGATTCTGGCTCAGATAATATATAATGTGGTCTTGGAGCTCATCATCCTCTTGGACCAGAACCATACCAATCATCTCTTGATACACAGCCACATATAATAAGAAGTCACGACTATAGTTAGGTGGACTAAGCACGTGGGCCGATGCAAAGGCTCTCTTAAGGGCATCAAAGGACTCAGGGGATTGATCATCCCATATGAAGGGAGTACCCTTCTTCAACAATGGCATAAAACCCTTGGTCAAATTGGTATAATTGAGAACAAATCGATGTAAGAAATTGCTGATCCCTTGGAGATTATGAAGATGTCGAATTATGCACCGAGGAGACAAATGAAGTATTTACTCAACCTTCAACAGATCAGCCCTAATCCCCTCCTTCAATACAATGAATCCCAAGAAATGACCCATTTTCCTAGAAAAGATGCACTTATGAGGGTTTAACCAAATTTTGTATCGGTGGTATCTTTCAAAAATCAAGTGCAAATGATCGGGGTGATATACCCTCAACCAAGAGTGAGCAGCTAAGTCATCCAAATAAACTTCGTTAATATGCTTGAGGTCATGGAAAGAAAATTCATAGCCCGTTGAAAAGTGGCTGCAACATTTTTAAGGCCGAAAGGCATTTTCCGGTATGCAAAAGTACCCTAAGGACAAATAAATGCAGTATTATGTTGTTCCTCAGACTTAATCTTTATCTGGTTGTACCCTAAAAATCTGTCCATAAATGAGAAAACTTCGCTTCTTGCATACTCATCCAAAATATGATCAATGAATGGTGTGGGGAAATTATCCTTCGGGAAAACTCGATCCAGGTCTCAAAAATCAGGGCACACTCAAATGGTTCCCTTCTTCTTAAGGCTATCGAAACATGATTGGACACCCATTCGGTTAAGGGAACTAGATAGATGAAACCTACTTTGAGCAGTTTCTCTATATCAACCTTAATGGTAGGCGATTTGTAAGGGTTCATTACACGTAGGCATTGCTGAACAAGTTTAGCATTGGGATATGTTTTGATCTCATGTTCGACAATGCAAGGGTCAATTCCTAGAATTTATTCATACAACCAAGCAAATACATCGCAAAACTCTTTAAAAAGTTCGTTGTATCTATTGACTTCATCATGCAAGGAGTTTGCACCGATGTACACATTCTTGATTTTACTAAGAATCTGAGAGATGTTGATCAGAATCATAGGAGATAAGTTCTCCATGTTCCCTTCAACATATATACTATGAATACCTAATGAGACCACAGGGTGACCAACACTCTCACTTAAGGTCGTCCTAAAGTCATCATGCTCAGCCCGTTCAAGCTCTGGGAGAAAGTAAGAGCGATGATGCAACTCCTCCCAAGGTTTTTCTGGACCATTCATGGCCTCAAGAATTGATTCATTTAAGGGAATAATCTCATCGAGGCAATCATGCAAGCATGAAAATGCAACCGTCCAAGCAAGCAGTGCAAGGAGATCCTCCTCCTCCATCTGCAAAGAGGAAGGACCAGGGTCTATAGCAGGATCAAGTGCAACTTTATAGGCAACCTTTGCTACAGACAACAACATTCTCATCCTAGTATATCTAGAATCTTCATTCGAAGTGCTCGGAGAAGGAAGAGTCCATGGGTCATTCAAATACATAGTGTGAAATGGGACTGAACTCATAGGTGATGAATTACTACTAGCGTTAGAGCTAATAGCTAGAATTGGTGCCAAAATATTAAAATTTCCCATTAATTATGGATACATTCTGAAACCAACATTCTTAGTTACGGGATGAGCATTATCAATAACCGGGGTAGTCAATCCCAACGATGCAGAGAAACTAGAATTATTAAAATACATATGGTCGATCGTCAAAAGGGAAGCATACTACTCTAAATACTTATGATATGATTGTGTTCATAGCGTAAATCTAGTTTCGAACCAGTAAAATATTGTAGTCGAGGGGCGCATCAACCACCTAGACCTCGACCGTCATAGTCTTTGCTCCCAGCTGGACATGAAGAGAAGGGATAATGCCATGCAGCCGAAATGACTGTCCATCAAACACAATCAAAATGGTTATTGATTTTGATAACATGGGTGAGCCAAGGCCTTTCTAACAATCTAGAGACATCACGGAGGCCGTAGGGTCTTCATCAATAACTATACTTTTAATGGTGTTTTTAAGACACTCCACATGGACTAGAAATGATACATGGTAAGGAAAGCGAGGCTAGATGTCATGGGTTTCAAATATTACTACAGTGGAGGAACTAGGATCAACTGCACCTAGAGGAGACAATAAGGCTCTCCACTATGAAGGACAAGTCTGAAGAAATTTCATAGCTGATATCGCATAGGGATTCTGGCCCAAATATTCAACAATAGAGTAATGATGGGAGACTCAGGCATTAGGATTATGTTACTAACGCTTGAGGACTCCCTTAGGTATGCGAGGTATCACTTCAGGCGTATCAATATGCAACATAATTTTAGGTGGTGTAGGCTCTTTCCCCAGGTTGGGTTGTGATGACCATAATATTTCGAGCGAGTCACAACATTAGTGGCAGACATCATGTTGATGTAACCATGGAAACCTTCGGTCGTTGATGAGTTTTGATACCCACTAGAACTTCTTCCAGTGTCCATGGTCCTCGAAGCCATGTTTTGATTATGAGGTAAAGGGTCAATCAACACAGTTGGGCTTTGCGAGATGTACTTCGAGGCATACTCAATACGAGGGCACAAGTAAGTTAGATGGTATCCACCACAAATATTTCAAGGGAATTTAACCTTCCATTTATGATTCTTGTCCACCCCAACATTATCTGTACTCTTGTCATGATTTTGATTCTCTTTCTTATTCCCACCCCATTTATTATTTCTTCCCTTTGTTCTATTTCTTCCCTTTCTTCAATTTCTTTTGGATTGCTGGTTACCCTTCTGATATGACGACTGCACTGAGTGTACATCTTCCAACTGGGTGGGAGTGGACAAGGCAAGAGCCTGTCCGGTCACAACCTAATTAATAGAAATTTTTTTCATTTTACGTGTAACCTGGTCTACGACCTTGGCAGTTGCGGAGCCAACAATATCATTGACATGTGGCTTGGGTTTGAATTTAGGATTGAAGTTTGAGTTTGGCGCATTAGGGATAATCTCATATAAAATCCTAGATTGAGCGTAGATCAAATCCAACTGGTCAGCTATAGATATAGCCTATCCCTCATTACACACTATGGATGTCGAAACATCTTTCATGTAATTAGGAAATAAAATTTGGGGAACCACTCCAATAAAAACTCATGTGGAATGTTGGCCTTAATCAACCTCTTTCGTCAGCGCCACTCTTGAATATGACCAGAAATATGCGTGGATTTATCCTGCCGAAATGTTGACAAGAGATTAGTGTCGGCATCGTAATATACCGACAATTGAAAGTGGTTCACAAAGGTCATGGCTAAGTTGTTAAACGTCTGATAGGTGCCGCTAGGTAGTTCTATATACCATTTCGCGGTAGGACCCATGAGGGTGCATTGAAATAGTTGGTAACCAAAACAATTCATGGTTCAATGAGTTCGAAGAGCACCATAGGTGGAAAGTAGTGACATGATCTCTAGGGTCCTCACCATTCTTACCTTCAAACTTTGGAATTCCTGAAGGAAGTTTAGCGGGAACAACTGGCCACATCGGATCATGAGACACCGAATCGTTGGTCAACTTTGAAAGTTTAGGTAGGTTTAAAATAGCAAAAAAGGGGAGCCTAGGTTGTGCGATATGATTCCATGTCCCTCGAAGAGGTTGTTTCACATAGGGATGATCGTTATAAATCCCATAGCGTTGACCGGTCTAATAATAACCCCCTCCCATATGCCCCATATAGGGATACATGAGGATTTGATAGTTAGGAGTTCCTAGAGAAGGAGGCGCCATATAATCATAATTATAATATAGATAGGTCGGTTTTCCCCCAGACACATAAGGAGGTATATGGCCTCTAGACATGACAACATTGGTTGATGCGGGGACACTATAGTTATATAGAGCACTACTTCCCAAGGGACCATGCGAGACATAAGGAGGATGTGACATGAGAAAGGAATTTGAAGGAACATGTATGGTGGGCGATGGGACATAATATGAAATGTAAGATGTGGCCCCAACATTTACACATCCACTATCACCCCCAAGAGAGTGAACCCTAGTGTCAAAACCGAAGGAAGGGAGCAGAAATCCCCCTACAAATGGAGCAGAGGGTGCAATATGACCACTCACAAACCAATGAGAAATGAAAGGAGCACTAGTTCGCCTAATCCAAACACTAGGATCCGCACTAGGAAGAGTGGAAGATTATGGGATATATGTAGTGAAATATGGCATGCCGATTGTAAATGGACCTATGCCAGAGTAGGCTAAGACTCAGCACCCAACCTCTCCGAGGAAAACCTACTATAGAAAGCTATAAAATATGACATAAGTCGGGGTCATGTAGTATGAAAAGTACCATCTCCCAAAGGGTTGATGTAAACCAGAGTTCTAGGTATCGATATGGTTCCTCCTCCCATTCCGAATGACGAAGATAGAGGGAACTCCAGTTTTCAGATGTAGTACTCATAATGAGAACCGCGTGTGAATCAAAGTGTACTAAAGGTTTCCTAGAACGTCTAGTCCTCTTCCAAGGAGGAGGAGAAGGGTTC
Source organism: Pseudotsuga menziesii (assembly GCA_001517045.1). Taxonomy (NCBI): domain Eukaryota; kingdom Viridiplantae; phylum Streptophyta; class Pinopsida; order Pinales; family Pinaceae; genus Pseudotsuga; species Pseudotsuga menziesii. The sequence goes on along the minus strand of LPNX010986451.1, from coordinate 395,156 downwards.
CACAGAGATAATCTTTCTAAGTGTTGAGATCGATGAGGAGCTGAAAATCAATCCAAAATGAATCAAAAGAACAAAGAGTCAACTAATTACGATCCCTAAATCCAACTAGCACACAAATAACACACCCCTAAGCAAGCTAGGTCAGATTCAAACAAGTAGAGAGGGAGGATAAATGATCTCCCAAATGCAGCGGGTATGTCTCGCATAGTAGAGGCATGCGACTCACATACACTACAAGTGGAGGTGTGTAACCAATTAAAATGGCCCTCAGCTTCAACGCATATAGAGACTGTGTTGTCCGACCCTACCTGGATAGGACATTCATAGAATAACCTCTACAAGATCCCCCTGTGATACCTAGGTAAGGAAACTAAGGTCACCCCAATATAACCAATTCTCAAGCAGATAGTCACAGGCGAGATCTACCGTATGGGCAAGGTAACAAATCCCGAAGCTTGAAAGCACCAAAGGTACCTCAAAATCCCCCATATACAAATAAGATCCTGGAAATATCTCTGGTGCTCAACAAAAAGTGGCAAGGGGCTATCCCCACCACAAACCTATGCTTTGCCTCGTGTTTAACTCCTATGTAAAAGAAGCATCTTGAGAACACTAATTATACCAAGTATTTCACTTCTCACCTCGACAGACACCTAGTTGTTTTGTTTCATAGTCTTGGGAAGATTTACTCATGACACCCTATTCCAAGACTCTAGAATCCTAAGCTTATTAGTGCACCTCTATCAAATAAAAATGTGTAATCAATTTTAATTTAAGCATTAATTTTAAGGTTGTAATTACTCGATGGTAATGAGTGTGCAACTAGTGAGGTTATGACTCAACAATGAAGTAAATATGAACACCTAAAAAACAATTCCAAGTGCAACTTGTTTTTAATCATGAAAAACGGGGCATGCCAATACATGCAATGCAAAAATTTCCTTTCAAATGCCCATGCAATCATTCCTATATGAAGATTTGATCACTAATTCCATCTAAGAAAACCTAATGCAAGTACCAAATCAATGCAATGCACAATGAAATAAACATTCTACGACAAAATATTTTTGTATTTTCAATATAGATGCAATGAAAATGCAAATAAAAAACCTTAAAAAATCCTAAACCTCGCAACAAGAAACAAACAAGCCAAAGAAGAAATGGAGACAAAGAAGGCCAAGGCACTAATAATAAACCAATAAGGAGATCAAAAAACAAGAATAACTTTCAAATAAATTCAATAAAAAAACGTCTCTGGTCACAACAAAGGAAATCAACATGCAAGACAGGGATCCAGGAAAACTCAACAATATTCGCAACCCACCTAGAACCTCCACACATCCAAATCTCAATCTAGATAGATGCACACAACTGTTCAAGGAACAATAGTATATGTACGCGATTGTATACACTGTAGCTTGCGTATATATGCGATTGTAAGTTCTATGACCCACATATACAAAGGAAAAGGTGGTAAATAATAAGCTAAGGCTCAAATTACTTCAAGGGATTGCTAATAACTCAATCAACCAGTGAACTCAACATAAAAACACATAGTAGTAGAGAGAAAATCAATCCAATCATGCACCTGAATCCCAATAAAAGGGAAGTCCCTAGAAGAGTTTCCAATTATGTTATGAAGAAGACTTCCTATGGCTTGGGGCAGACCACAACAGACATGATGACACTAGAAATAAACCCATTTCCAATCATCTTGAACATACAAGTGAAAATAACACTAAGGGACCAAAGGGGCGTAGCTTATTCCAGATGTATACACTGTAGCTTGCGTATATACGGGATTGTAAGTTCTATGACCCACATATACAAAGGAAAAGGTGTTAAATAATAAGCTAAGGCTCAAATTACTTCAAGGGACTGCTAATAACTCAATCAACCGGTGAACTCAACATAAAAACACATCGTAGTAGAGAGAAAATCAATCCAATCATGCACCTGAATCCCAACAAAAGGGAAGTCCCTAGAAGAGTTTCCAATTATGTTATGAAGAATACTTCCTATGGCTTGGGGCGGACCACAACAGACATGATGACACCAAAAATAAACCCATTTCCAATCATCCTGAACATACAAGTGAAAATAGCACTAAGGGACCAAGGGGGCGTAGCTTCTTCAATCAAGATTGTACCTACACATTTCCCTCAACAACAACAAAATATATAAGCATGATGTATATAAAGAGTTAGAATATAATCTAGCATGTTATATTCCAATACATAATCAAAGTAATTACATCCATGGATAGAAAATATTTATAATTACACATTCAATTGATGAGAAATGGATATTTCTATTAATATGAACAGAGATAAAGATTACAAACTCTGTCAAAACCTCCTCGAAATTGAGAAACTGTGTACGTCCACCTAGTCCTCCACCCCTTCAATCCTCCATACAAAGGCAAGCTCACAAAGGTCAAGGCAAGCTTGGGAAATAACACTAATGGTTGCTTCAAGAACAAGGGGATGCAGACTCAAGTACATAACAATGGGGCACAATTCCACTATAGTGTATTTTCTCTCAAAGTTCTCCTCCTATCTAATGGTTCATAGTAGCTCAATATATATCCCTTCAATAGGAGGTGAAGGGTCAAGTGGAGCATTTCCCAGCATATGGAAGGTCAATGGACAAGTCCTTCATTACTTAGTGGGGGAAAACTCCAAATATTCTTTTTGTTTTTTAGCACATTTCCCAATGTACGTGGGTGACAATGGTGCAAGCTGTGTATACGTGGGTTGTAGACTTGTGACCCACATATATATATATATATATATATATATAAGTGTCTTTTAAGGGGTTCCACTGGAGCATTAGGGTCATAGTGAACAAAAAGGGGTAAAAGGAGTCTGCATAGGGACATGGATAAGCCATTAAAGCATGATGTATCAGGTGTGGAAAATCATGCTATAACAAATTTTGTATAACAAATAGGTCATTTATCATGCTTCGAATCCCATCATGCAACACTCTAAAATGATTTCTCCTTTATTATTTTTTGCTAAAATACATATTTCTTAATTATACAAAAATATTAATGTATCAAGAACCCCCCCTATAAGTGGGTAAAACTCTTATAAACTAATTACACCCTAGGGTTACTTAAGGTTACCTCGATTTATCTTTGAATATAGAAGTTGTAGCTACTAGGGAGTAATAAATTCACATTTTATTTCACTCCCCAATGATTACTATGAGGCATGTAACCTCCCATAGAGGAAGTACTTAGATTAGGAAAGTTGGATAAACCAAATCCCTTCTACTCCTTGATATATTTGTGTTTCTAAACAATCCAACTTCCTAATCCCACATAATTTGTATTGGAACTTTGCACCACTTTATTGGGTCTTGGAAGGAAAGTAGTAACACCTTTAGTCATCCCAACACAAGAAAACCAAATCCTCTTGGTTATGTCCCACACCCATAGTTTGGAAAGCTAACAAGGCTTGGCCATGAAACCTACACATGAATGAACAAACACACACACACATCAAGTAACATTAACAAATGAAAATATATCATAATCACTTCAATACACAATCCACCCTTAATGGATTTATTGTCAAAATTCCAATAAGGGGAGATCCTAGAAATCATAACACTTGTTTAATCATCATATAAACCATTTGTCTACATAATTAAGAATAATGAAATCATGTAACATAGACAAACATAAGAAAGAGATCATCAAGTAAAGTCTATGATAGTTCCATTGTGCTTCCACAACATCACATAAGGTCTCATAGAATAATGTGTTATAACATCTTTTGTCACACTTGTCCCATAGATGGTCAAGATGGTCGATATTATCCATTTTCCCATTTTTGTAGAATTTCTTGATCCCTTATTATAGATGAACAATACTTTAAAAATATTCTTAAAAAATAACTTTTTTAATTCATACACACCCTATTACACTGCTAGATTGCATATACTTGCTTTTCCTTTGTCTAGCTCATGTATATGTTTGTTCGAGGGTAAAAAACAAAAATAAGTTATTTTATGAAAAAATTTCAGTTTTGACCATTTCCACTTGTAACAATCCACTTGTCCCTAACTACCTCTCTATCAATACAAAAGAGGGATAGGTGAAGGAAAAACATGCATTGAGTATTGGAGATTATGCCCTCATGTTGGTCAATTGAAACCTAGATCTAAATTCGTTTTTTATCTTGGACTGCAAAATCCCCTTTCCCATATCTAGAACATAGTATTTCTAGTCATTCTTGAGAGTTGTTATTGTTTATGGAGGATTCTAGGGAATCTCTTGAGCATATTTCCCAAGAAAGGAAGCAGATTAGATTTTGAGTGTGTGAAGAATCAGGTGGAAGAACTTAGACATCAGTTTTAGAATGGTTCCTTGGAGAGAATCAGGTGATATATCTACATTTTTGTCTTGGTGTTATTTATATATAAAATAACTCTCTTTTCCGTCCATTTCAAGTTTCAATTACAAATTATAATTGTTGAATTTGGATGTGTAATTCTGCAAATTTATTTGTAATTTCAATATTTGCAATAATAATTTATCGTAATTAGATCTTTGTTCACTTTCAGGTTATCTCTTGGAGATTTGGGTGAGAGGATTGGAGTAGCTAAAACCAAAGGTATTCTTCATCAAACATTTGGATCTAGGTAAGTCAATTATTAACCTTCTTGTCCATTTAATGTTTGTGTGTAAAGATTATGAATTTAGTTTTTGCATGAATGCTTGGGTTTTCTAAATATCACTAGGGTTGTAAGTAATCCCAAAACATAAATGGAGACTCCACTGGGGATTTTTTCCATTTTTTGGTTAGTTTAAGGCTTTTGTGCTTTTCACTATTTTCTGGTTTATTTTTGTTTATTCTAGTTTTTTTTCTGAATCTTCATGTCATAGACTAGTAATTCCTCATTTTAGAACCCTTATGGGAAGTAATTGTTAGTTCCAGGGATTTAATTTTTAGTTTTTCCTTCCCCCACATTTATACGCAGGTTACAATTGACACAAGTGCGTATATGCCATGTAACTTACACTGTTAATAAAAAATATGTCTACTTTTCCCTGTACATGCCCCAAGGATTAGGAAAGCGTGTATATAGGGTTTTTCTTCACATAGTCCATGTATAACCTATTTTGCTTATTTTTTTAGGTGTGTTCCATCTCAGAATTGGAAATGTGGGTCTCCTTGTGTCTAAGTTAAATTTCAACTCCTGTGATTTGTCTTTTATTTTAGAAAACAATAATTTTTTTTTATAGAAACAAAAAGTAAAAATGAATCTTTTTAGGTTAGGTCTTAGCCAAAATATTTTGTTTGGGTTGTTTGTATGAGTTTTAAACAGTCTGATTTTTATAAAGATTTATGTTTTTTACATTTATTTCTTTTCCTATTCATATCATTGAATAAAAACAATAAACAATACTTCTTTGTAAGTTTTTTTTTCGATTGTTTTATTGCAATTTGAAAAATCTATTGTTTGTACCTATTTGTTTCTTTATTTCCATTTTTTGCAATAAACGAAACACTTAGTTTACACAATTTTTATACTTCTCTCAGTTCTTTCCATTGTTAAAACATAAAAGAGTGTTTTTCTTTCTTTTTTGAAAAAAGAAAAGCTTTCTTTTTTTTTGAAAATTTAAAGTTATTTTTCTTTAGAAAAAAAAAGAAAAAAAGAAAAAAAAAATGTTTATTTGCCTAGTTTTGAGAGTTTGATTGTAAGATTCTAAAAAAGGGAAAAACATTTGTGTTTCATTTTCTTTGCTAAATAGTTTCTTTTCAAGAACGAAAAGAAAAAAAAATGAACATTTTGGAAACTTTCATTTTAAGAGAAGTGTTGATCATCACTAAAAATTAGTAAGATATCTCTTATTTTCTTTATACACATATATCTTTATAGTGTTTCTTTCTTGTAAGTGTAAAAAACACCATTAGTTGCACTTTGATGTCCTTTTGATTAATAACAAGCACTAAAATGAATGCTTAATCTAAAATTAACTAGACCTTTATTTTTATAGGGTTCATCAATTAGCTTAAGCATAGAGCCTTGGATTATGTTTGTAGTTAACAATCTAAAGCTATTTTAAACTATGAAACATAGTGGTGTTTCAAAATGATAGGAAGAAATCCAGTATCGTAAAGGTGTGTCCGAGATGCTCCACTAAAACCATATTTAAGTACAAATTCATGTGAGTTTAGGTTGACAGGAAAACCCCATTGATAGTTAACTAAGCATTTGTGGGATTTGTGTGTACGTGGATTTAACTAGTACCAACTTGGGAACCTTATGGTGCTGGTACTTTTGATATTTTGGGCTTAACTACCCTACCCATACATATGATCCCGACCATCAACTGTCCCCTCAATTGTTGACTGCGAGTTGGTAGCCTTAGTATCTTGTTTTAGGTATACCACCTAGGTGCTTTCAAGGGGCTTATTACATACCTTGAGTAGAAATTGAGCCAAAATATTAATACCCTTAGAGGGTATCCCTTACCTTATGGGGAGACTTGCACCAAGAAGGGATATTAGCAAAGGCCTTGGTAACTGCTTTCACACCTTTTTTGTTTGGATGTGGGACTTAATCAACCCACACTAAAATTCGAAATGCCCTTTGATTTCCTTGTTGATATTCCTAGGACATTTTATTAGTGGTGTGCGAGCCTTTGTACTCTGTGATTTTGTTGTCCTAAGCACTCAAATTGTTATAAATATTTTCTAATGGTGGAAGGTCAACCACTTCTCCTCTCTAGGAGGATTTATAATATTCCTCCATACACATTAAAACCTCCACCACCTCCACAAAGGTACCGAATAAACACATCTGGATCTTTTGAGCCAAAATGTTTTATCAATTTAATCAGTGAACTAGAACTAATAAGAAACAATACTTCTTCACCTCACATCACTAGAGTTGAAGATATTCAAGCTGAAGGATTTTTAAAACCTTTCAACCCTCCTTCAACTGAACATGGCAATCCAATCTTAGTGCAGATTCCAAGTTCTTTTGATCAAGGAACAATTGATTACCGTATAAGAAGAGCTTTGATTATGAATAACTTAGAATAAGGGTTAGAGAATTTAAATAACCTCACTTCTTCCATAGTAATTTGAGGACTATATCCTCCTCATTTTAGTGCACAAATTTCAAATACAACTTAGGATACTACAACCCCCATTGTTAATTTTAGTACCATTTCATTACCATTAGGATATGTAGTCACTCATCCTTTGAGTGCTCCTTTTTCTTCACCCTTTGGGTCTAGTGAATTTACTTATAGGGTATCTATTATGGGTATACCCAATATCCATTTGACTACTAACCCATTGTTTCATAACCCTACTATTGGTTTTAGTGGTTCTCTATACCTTTCCAAGTCTTTTCCTTGGAACAGAGGACATATGCCCCAATCCTTCCATACAATAGGGAGTAGTCATTTCCAATGCATTAGGTTTGTTTTACGAATAAACACATTCACTAGTTTTAATACTCAAATTGTTGAAATATTTTAACTTCAAAGGATATTCTAAATGTATTTTACTGATGTAACCCAAGGGAGATATTATTATTCCCCCGACAAGGTGTTACTATTGTATTTGGTCATCATAGAGTCATGAGGTAAAGCCTCCACTTGTGTCGGGTCTTTAGTACCCTAATAAATAATCTAATATACTATTTTTTAGTATTCCTAGGTGAAGTCAGCCCAGACAATTTATTGGGGCCGACTTGTCTAGTGCAAAAGTCAATTGACACATATGTATAAATAGAGGAGTTTTGGTTCTTATTTGAACACAGACTCACTCACTTGTGTAGCACATAAGAGAGAGAGAGACAGAACAAAAGGAGGAGAACACCTATTTTTGGGGTTGTCTTTTATACATATTATATAGAGGAAGTTTTTGCTAGGTTTTCTTCCCCTTTAGGGTTTCCCAGGATAAATGTTGTGTCTATCTTGTGATTGTGTTTCTATAAGTGATTCTTGATATGTTGCTGCTGTGATTTTCAATTGAATACTATTTAATCTAGTATAGAATATGAAAACTTAACATGGTATCAGAGCTAAGGTGATTAGAGCATCTTTCATAAGGTAAAATTCTCTCTCCTCCTTCTCTGAAAGAAATTAGGATTTCTGCAAAAGTTGGAGTTTTGAATGTCTGCTTGCATAGAAATTTGCTCCCTCCAGAGCACATTTATTGATCCCTAGATCGAATTTGTTGGGTGGCTAGATATTCAGGAAATCCAAACACTAGTTTTCTAGTGAACCAGAAAAACTACAGTGAAACAGAAACATAAAATCTGCAGTGCTGCAACCTTGCAAGTAGGATTTGAAGACTAAAGATTAGGGATCTCCAAAAAGTAGTTGGATCAACCAAATCTCCTCCTCCAATGCATATACTGGTAATTTCAATCTCCTATTGTGATCAATTTCAATTTTGAGTGAATTACTAGACAAGATGGCCTCAAGCACTAAGCTTGAGGACAAATTGGAAGGCCTAGAGAACTTCCTAGATTGGAAATATAGGATTGGCCTCATTTTGAAAGAGAATGGTCTTGAGAAGTACATCAAGAATGAACTTGCAGAACCTGAAAAAGCTGAAGCTAAGGAGAAGCATGAACAAGACCTAATCAAGACAATGTAGATCATTATTGATTCCATTAAGGATCACTTGATCCTTCAAGTGTCATATAGGAAGAAACCTAAGGAAATGTATGATGCACTTTTCATAATGTATGAAGGAAAGAACATCAATAGAAATATGATTTGAGAGTTCAACTGAAGAGCACCAAGATGAGCAAAGGAGAATCTATTCAAGATTACTTCAGAAGGGTCTCCCAAATCAAAGAGAAGATAAGTTCTATTGGAGATACCCTTGATGAGGATGAATCGGTTATGACTACTCTCAATGGCCTCACTAGACCTTGGGACTCATTCATCCAAACTCTATGTGCAAGAAAAGAAAGTATGAAATTTGACTTAGTATGGGAAGATTGCATACACGAAGAAGCTACAGTAGCTAATAGAGAATCTCTTCTCAGAGAAGATGATCATGCTCTAGCTACTCATACTAAAGAAATAAATCAATCAAAATTCAAGAGGAGTAATCATAAGCCGTCAGAGAAGAAATTCCAGAAGAAGAAGAAGAATGAGTACTCAAAGTATCAATGCTACAACTATCATAAGATGTAGAGAATGTCCATCATCAAATAAAAACAACAACAAAAGGCATCATGCTCATCTAGTTGAAGATGAGGATCATGAAGAAATACCTCGAAAGAGAACTAGAGGTGAAGATGTAGAAGAATATGTGTTATTTTCTGCACTCTCTGGGTCTATAACACCTGGAGAAGATACATGGCTTATTGATAGTGGTGCCTCTAAGAACATGACAGGAAAGAAGACAACTCTGTCAAATATTCAAGAGAAGAACTCTCCCCATAAGGTATCATTGGGAGATGACTATCAATATCCCATCAAAGGTATTGGTGAATCAAGCTTATGTGGTCCAAAGGAAAGACACTTGAAGATGTTGTGGTCATTGGAAGGAGGATTGTACAAGCTCAAAGGACATCCAGAGACAACCCTTGTCCATGAGACTAACAGCTCAAGTGAATTGTGGCATAGGATACTTGCTCACATCAACTACAAAGCATTTCCCTATGTGATCAAGGTGGTAAGAGGGTTACCAGATCTGAAGATCAAACATGAGGGAACCTGCAAGGGATGTGCATAGGGAAAGAACATCAAAAATCCCTTTCCGAAAAGTGACACAAAGAATAAAGGTGCGTTGGAACTAATCTATTCTGATGTATGTGGTCCTATGCCCTCCATATACTTAAGTGGATATGAATAATATGCCACGTTTATTGATGATTATTCAAGAAATACTTGGATCTAATTCTCTAAGAATAAGAGTGAAGTGTTCGGGAAATTCAAGGAATTCAAATCCTTGATAGAGAACCAGTCAGAAAAGAGAATCAAGACATTGAGATCAGATAATGGTGGAGAATACGCCTCAAAGGAATTTGAATCATTCTGTAAGGAGGAAGGAGTCAAGAGAGAACTAACCACTCCCTATAATCCACAACAAAATGGTGTTGCAGAAAGAAAGAATAAAACTATCATGGAGGTAGTGAATACCATGATTCATGATCAAGACCTCTATATGCACCTATGGGCTGAAGCTGCAAGAACAACCGTATATGTGCAAAATATATTATCTCACAGTGCTCTTGGATTCAAGACTCCTGAAGAGATGTATACCGAAAAGAAACCTGAAGTAAGCCATCCCAAGATATTTGGATATTCGGTGTATGTACGTACATATTCTGAAAGATAAGAGAACCAAATTGGATCCGTTTGATAAGAAGGGAATATTTACAGGATACTATGAAGTCTCCAAATCCTTCAGGATATACATCTCAGGATTCCATCATATCAATATTACTAGGGATGTTACCTTCGATGAAGAGGAAACTCTTAATAAATCTAGAAGGTGTCAACTTGAAGAATTACATGAAGAAGATGTACCTCCCATAAGGAAATAAGCTAAACCAACTCCTGAAATAGTAGCATTAGAAGATAATGACATGCTAGAGCCTCAATAACCCCCTACGATGGATATCTCTAGAAAGAGAAAACCTTCTTGAGTAAGAGAAATCATACAAGAAGCAGAAAGATATGGATCACCAGAAGGGTCCACAAGAACCAGCAAAAGATTAAAGCCATATTCCAATTATGTAGCTTTGATGTGCGATCTTGTAGACCAAGAAACCACCAGCTATGAGGAAGCTACACATAAGAAATAATGGGTTGAAGCAATGATGGAAGAATACCAGTCAATCATGAAGAATGATGTTTGGTATATTGTTCCCAAACCAAAAAACAAGAGTTTGGTTTCTTCGAAATGGATCTACAAGATAAAACATGCCACATATGGAAGTATTGAAAAGTACAAATCAAGATTTGTGGCTAGAAAATTCTCTCAGAAAGAGGGTATCGATTATGAAGAGACATTTGCTCTAGTATCAAGGTACACTTCCATCAGAACTATCATGGCACTTGCTTCCATGATGAAATGGGACTTACATCAAATGGATGTAAAGACAACCTTCCTTAATGGTGTGATTGAGGAAGAGGTTTACATCAAACAACCACAAGGATTTGAAGTTGAAGAAAGAGCGAATCATGTATCCAAGTTGAAAAAGGCTCTGTATGGACTAAAGCAATCTCCTAGAGCTTGGTATGGCAGAATAGATAGCTTCTTGACAAGCATGGGATTTACCAAGAGCAAAGATGATCCTAAGCTTTATATGAAGATTATGGATGATGAACCAGTCATACTATTGTTGTATGTGGATGATCTATTTCTGAATGGAAATGAGAAATATATCAAGGATTGCAAGAAGAATCTAGCTAAAGAATTCAAGATGAAAGATCTTGGATTGATGCATTATTTCCTAGGGCTAGAAGTGTGGCAGAGCCCAGAAGGAATGTTTTTGAATCAGGGAAAGTATGCAGTATAAATCTTGAAAATATTTGATATGTTGTATTGTAAAGTCATGGCCACACCCATGGACACCAACTTAAAGTTGCTGTTTGATGAGACATCCGAGCTAGTGGACATGACTCACTATAGACAGATTATTGGGCCATTAATGTATCTGACGAACACAAGGCCAGATATATGCTTTACTATGAACACCTTGAGTCAGTGTCTAGTTAAACCTATATGGGTTCACTTGATAGCTGCAAAGCATTTGATGAGGTACCTAACGGGTACAATTGATTTAGGAATGTACTATGGGAGAGATCGTGACTACAATTTGTATGGGTATACGGATTCAGATTAGGCAGGAAGTGCTGCAGAAAAAAGAGCACTGAGGTGGATTTTATTGTCTGGGACCCTCCATGATCTAATGGTTTAGTAAGAAACAATCCAATGTTTCTCTTAGTACAGCTAAAGCAGAGTACATCGTAGCTTCCTTCGCTTGTTGTGAAGCGATATGGCTTCAGAAGCTGATGTCAGGAATATTTGACTTGGAGGTGGACACCACAGTAATTTTGTGTGACAATCAGAGTTGTATAAAGATGACAAAAAATCCAGTGTTCCATGAAAAATAAAAGCATATAGAAATATGATATTTCTATATAAGGGATATGGTACAAAAAAGAGCCATCAAGCTCTAGTATGTGGGTACCGATGAGCAAGTTTCTAATATACTGACCAAGCCTCTATCTCGAATGAAGTTTGAGTATTTCCACAACAAGCTTGCTGTAGTTCAAAAGGAATTTCCTCGCAAGGAGGAAAAGTGATAGGACTACAAATGATGGATCCTCTTCGAAAAGGAAGATCAGGTCGAAGACATGAACCCTCCTCAGACAAAGGGGGAGTAGGTTGATAATATGAAACTTCCCAAGAAAGGGGGAGTAATGATGAGACTATCATCAATGATGGATGACAGTGCTGATGGTATGCCATTTATTTGTGGACGATAGTATCCTCTCTTGAGGATGGAAAGTATAATACTATGTGCATGAGAGTGATCCTTACTAGTTAAAGGATGACCCTGCAAGATGTTACTCTCGCATGGAGAATACTCACATTCAATTGTGAATACTACAGATTAAACACTTGCTTAGGAGTGGTCCTAAACTCAGTGGTCTGGATTCTCTACGATGAGTCCTCATGGATGCCAAAACTGACATTGTGTATGTAGTTGAGATATTCCTTGAAAACTATACTCTTGTATGGAGAATATGCCTACATTAATATGTAGATGCCATAGAATAACACTCACTTGGGAGTGGTCCTAACTTGTGTGGTATGGATGCTCTATGACGAGTCCTCACGAACAGCGCAGTATAACACTCACTTGGGAGTGGTCCTAATCTCTGTAGTATGGATGGTCTATGATGAGTCCTTACATATGATAGGGCCAGCACTAGTTGCGGTCAAGATCTACATTTAGTTGTAGACGATTCAGCTAATCGATTTCATGGATCATGATGATGGAGGATTGCATCGTCCTTGGACTTATGTCCTAAAGTGATCAAGATTGATCATCCTGGAAAGAGATCATGTGTGCTGCAAGTAGCATGGTGAAAAAGGATAAAGTAGATCGAAGTACAACAACGAAGGGTCAAGTAGATTGAAGTACGGCTGAAAAGGATCAAGAAGGATCGAAGGACTACTGCAAAGGATCAAAAGGATCGAAGTGTTGCTGCAAAAGGATTGAAAGGATCGAAGTGCTGCTATGAGGGATCGAGAAGATCAGAAGGCTACTACAAAAGATTGAAGTGCTACTACAAAGGATCGAGAAGATTGAAGTGCTACTGCAAAGGATATAGAAGATCGAAGTGCTGCTACGAAGGATCAAAAGATTGATAAAGATAAAGAGTAATTGTTCCAGTTACTGATTGTGAAAAACTTCCTGTGACGTATAGACATGTATTACCTCGATGTACTGTTGTAATTTCCTCTATTTTATTCTATAGTTCTGTGATGATGTTGTCAGTAGAATAACCTTCTTGTTAAGGGGGAGTGTTGAAATATTGTAACTTCAAAGGATATTCTAAATGTATTTTACTGATTTAACCCAAGGGAGATGTTGTTATTCCTTCGATGAGGTGTTACTATTGTATTTGGTCATCATAGAGTCATGAGGTAAATCTTCCACTTGTGTTGGGTATTTAGTACCCTAATAAATAATATAATATGTTATTTTTTAGTATTCCTAAGTGAAGTCGACCTAGACAGTTTATTGGGGCCGACTTTTCTAGTGCAAAATTAAATTGACACATATGTATAAATATAGGAGTTGTGGTTCTTATTTGAAAACAGACTCACTCACTTGTGTAGCGCATAGAAGACAGAGATAGAGCCAGAATAGAAGGATGAGAACACCTGTTTCTGGGGTTGTATTTTATACATCTTATATAGAGGAAGTTTTTGCTGGGTTTTCTTCCCCTTGAGGGTTTCCCAGGATAATTTTTTTTTCTACCTTGTGATTGTGTTTCTATCAGCGATTCTTGATATGCTGCTGTTGTGATTTTGAATTGAATACTATTGAATCTAGTCTAGCATATGAAAACTTAACACAAATGGGTGGTTTTCAATCATATGATATACCTGCTAGGAGTAACCCCTTTTCACTATTTAGTGGACAAAGTAGTAATTCCATACCTTCAACTAGCATGCCATATAGGGGCAATGTCTCTCAGGCCCAATGGAATTGGTCTCAAGGAACGGTAGGGAGAAATTCTTTTCAAAACTCACGCAACTCGTTGAAAAGTTCTTTGCAAGATATGGTTGGGGGAAACCCCACCTACTCCTTTAGGAATACATTTATTGTGAATTTTCCACCACATGGTTCAGTTCATATCCCAACATTTTTTCCATGCAACCAAGGCTTCCTTTTCTGGAAACTTTTAACTTTCTATATTTATCAAAATTGATGAATGACCCTGTATGCCATGTTGATCCTAACTAGACTCTATTTCCAATCAAATTACCCTTATACATTCTAAAGTTTGAATTTAAAATTGGTGAAGAGCTTGGAGATCATGTTGCAACATTTCATTTATGGTGTTCTTTGAAAATGCTTAACGATGACTCTATTCGATTAAGATTGTTTCAATGAACACTCACTGGAGTTGTTGTGAAATGGTACATTGAGTTTCCTGGTTCATCCTATTGTTGCTTCCATGACTTAGAAACTATATCTTTGAGACATGTTCACCTTCCACTTCGGTATGATATCAACATCCATTTTCTCAATTTATCCAAAACAAAGCTACCCATATCTCCAATCACATCCAAGAATTGAATAGGTAGAAAAGGTTGATTAAGGCCAATATCTACCTTGAGTTATTGTTAGATGATTTCTCAAATTCTTGTTTCCTTATATCCCTAAGGATGTTTCTATGTTAGAAGTCTATACCAAATAAGAATCCATTTTTAAGGTGCAATAACTAGACTTGATCTATTCACAGTATAGGATCCTTTATGAAACCATTCCTGGTGCACTAAAATCTAGTACAGACTCTTCGAAACCAAAAGCTATACCACATGTCGATGGTATTGTTGGTTTAGTTCATCATAATGATACCAAATATATTAATAGTCAAATGAAAAATTTTCCCATTGAGTCTTCTGTAGCAGGTGCAACTTTTTCTTCTGTCTATCCTCCTTCCCAAGCAACTTCTGTACATAATATGCAGACTAATAAAAAAGGAAACCAATAGCCTAGTGGGAAAAAGAAAAACAATAATACAAATATTAATAAAATAGGGGAGGATAATAATGATAAACCTAAACAAAATTATAATGTTGTCGGGGAAAAGAAATATATTAAGAAAGTTAAATTCCCTTTTAAAATTTTCAAGCGATATCACCTTACTCATCAATTACCAATAACAGAAGAATACCAACAACTGTTGAATCAGAAACAACAACAACCTACTGTTTTGATTAATCATTTCCCATAAGGACAACACTTAGCTTTTGGTTTTTCTAATTCTACTGGAAAATCATGAGGGGACAACCCAAATTCTCCCTTGTATGATCAATCATACATTAATATGGTCGGATTTGATGTTTTATTGTCAACTAGATCCAAATACTATGGAAATCCTAAGTCTTCACCAAAATATAGGGAAATTACCGACCCACATAACCCTCTTCACATAGAGAAACCTGTGGTAGAGACAATGCCTCACATACCAAAAGGTGTCTATAAGAGGGAATCATGCAATCCCAATGTAAGATCTGCTCCAAACTTTTCTATAATTGATGGTTTAGCTCAAATTTAATGTGTTATGTCAGTTCTTGAGGTCCTCCAAAGTTTCCCATCACAACTGAGCGCTTTATTGTCTCCCTTAGGAAGTATGGATCCTTCGAACGATCATATTGTTAACTTTAATGTATCATATGCTAATCGTTGTATTCCTTATCATGTTTCCTTCCATATCTGTTGGAACATATTTCCCATTTATACCTTGGTTAATAATCTCTCATAAGGTTCCAAGTATTTAGTGCAAGTTGTTCCATGTGAAAATGGTTCTAGTTCATAATCTAGTGTCTTATATCCTATTTTGTCCACATTTTACCCACTTAGACTAGTGGTTATGCCATAAAATCTTGTTTTTCCACTTACCCACTCCTTTCCTTATTCTATGGAGTCAATGTGCCCCTATATGCTACATTTATAGGGTAGTTATTGTGTTTCCTTTTTTAAGGAGACTGGGTGCAACCTCTTGAGGATTTAGTCATTTTGCTCATTAATGGTCCAAAACCAAGCCACTAAACCACCTCTAGCACCCTCATGATGGTTCCTTTCACACTTGTTGACTAGCCTAACCACTTCATGGTCCATCTAGGTTCATTTCAGCTCATTATGGCCACTACTTGGAGTTACACTTGACACAATGTCATAGATTGGGGGAATTAGTCAAGATAAGCCAACATTAATGTGAGCTACTCATATGGTTTTTCGGACCCATGGTATTCAGTATCCCATTATATTTACTCGAGGTATTGCATGTAATAATGCCTATATATTATACTAGGTTTTTGCTCAATAAACAAAATGGAAGATAAATTCACTTGAGTGTTTTACTCTTGTGTTATACTTAATATTTGCTTCATATTTCTTCTATTTTCCTATCTTTCTCTTTGGCAAATCTAAGTGAAGCCTACTCTATTGAATCTAGATCTAGGATTGGATATTGCCATGAATCAAAACTTCTGTTGTGATGTTATGTAATCCAAATTTTATAAGATCAATGCAGTTCATTCCACAAATACTATGGGTAGGAAAGTTGTGGATGAGGGTGCATCGACTTGTGTCATGGCTCTATATTGCTAGAAATCATTGGAATCTATAGTAATCACCCCATAACCCACATTTCTTACTAATTTTGATGGGTGACATTTCAGAGCACATGGGATTATTCCATCCTTTCTTGTCCAGCTAGGAGGAAAAACCATTTTTTATGGAGGTTGAAGTAGGCGATGCTCCTATCGGTTATAATATTTTCTTAGGACATAGATGGAGATATGCAATGACTGCTATTGTATCTTCAATTTTTTTTATTTTTGTGTTTTCCTCATGAAGGGAAGATCATTACCATTGATAAATTGTCCTTCTCTAAAACTAGTCCAAATTCACCTCTAGGATCGAATATCCCTTCAATTGAGAAGTCACATCCAATAACTAAGAATGTGGCAGTTGATTTGTATCCATAACTTATGTGTACTTTTAATATCTCATCTCTTACCTTCTTCATTATTTCCATTCCATCTCCAACTGATGAGGAATTCCATATTTCATGACTAGAGTCTTTTAGAACATCTTACCTTGATGATCCTTGGGTACTTCCTAAGTCCATCGGATTTAGTGGAAGAGTATCAAAATTTTGAGACAATGTTACCCTTGTTTACAGTAGATATAGATTATCGAGTGATTCAAAAAAATATTGTATACAATGATCCATTTCCTATTGCATAGGTGGATCCAACCACTCAACCAGTTTTGGCTATCGATTCCTCCATTTCTCAAGAATATATAGACATAGTTATTGCTTCATATGAGGCTATCTTGGAAGCCTTAACATGGATTGAAAAGGCTTGGGAAGATATGCATCTTTATACTTATTTTCTTCTACCTCTATATAATATTAAGAATGGAGAGTTCCATGTTAAATTTATTAAATATTTTGATTGACCATTGAATCCTTTGGCTCAATAGGGAGTTTATGATGAAGGTAATATGGCCAACATTTTTGAAACAATGCTGATCAATATCTCTAGGAATCCCAATGCCATTGAGATTGTGTACATTGGTGCAAACTATTCTCCTGAAGAGGTTCGTATTTATACAAAAATATTCAAGGAATTCCAAGATTAAAACCTATGAGAATGCAAAACCTATTCATTAGAAACTTCACCTAGTCAACCCCAAGAAAATGGATGTTATCAAAGGAGAAGTTTTTTTTAAAGGAAATATTTACTTACCTTGTTTCTTTAAAAGAATGTGAATCCAATCATGTTCCTGTAGACAAGAATAATGGTAACCTTCAAGCATGTATGGATTTTAGAGATTTGAGGAATTCTTATCCTAATGTTAGTGGATGAATCTATGAGTGAAAACACAAGTGGACCTTCCTAGTTCAAGTAGTTTGAATCTATAACAAAGCAATACAATGCATACATACATTCTCCTAAATTAATCAAGCATTACCGAGGGACAAATAAAGGAATACTTACATCTTGAATGAATTTTTTCTTCACTATCTTTGAGCCACTGCAATCCAAATCTGTGAATGAAACAACCCATAGAAGATTCACCACAAACAAAGACCAAGTGGGTTGTACTAGAAAAAACTTGACTAATCTAAGTAAATGACCAAGGAAATTCACTATAAATGATATTAAAAATCAGACGTGGGAAAGGAAATGCATCATTGCATTATAAAAATAAGAAATAATTACAACCATAGCCTTGGTTTCGTAGATCCCTTCTGATGGATTCCTCTTACTCCAACTTGTCACTTCTCTTGGAAGAATGGGCATAAAGAGTCTAGCACCTTGGAGAAATTTCTATAGCATCTACCTGCTATCAATTCCTCCTCCCTTCATCCACGGCTAAGGAATTCATTGATAGGGAAAAGGATAAGTGGGAGATGAGAGAATAATGGAAAGAGGATGAGAGAGAATCCCCATAGTTGTGTAATTTGAGTAAGATCCAAAAAAATAGGAGGGAAATCCAATCCAAACAGATTTATCTCTAGAAATCTCTGGAAGCCCTAATTTTATGTCCATATAGAGGGTGTCACGACCTGCAATGGATCAATATGTGTCTCAATGGGGGAACACGGTCTGCTGTAAAGGAAAGGTGCAAAATCAATGTAGGTTGCAGTGAGACACAACACATCGAGTTAGTTGCGGTAGAGGTTTCTAGGAGAGAAAATCACATTGAGGTTGCAAAATAAGTTAATTTGCAGGGCAAGGAAAATAGGGTTCATTCTCCATGATAATCTCTTCAAAGATTATGGCAATGCTAGGTTACAATATTCATGATAATGATGAAAATTCCATGTAACAAATTCCCCCCCAAAGTATAAATCTATAGAGAAGTGATAGGTTATGTACTTGAATTTGACTACCAAAGTGAGGAACCATTAGTTAGAGAATCGTATACAACAATCAAGGACTTTGCAATAACATCTCTGAACTAGACATCTTAATGACTCAAAGCAAGACTGCCGACCAATAAACTACAAATCCATGCAAATAATGTAGGTGGATATGGCCACTGGAGATACAAATGTGGATCCATATCATTGAACTAAGATGTAAATCATAACCATGAGACCATACACAGTGGATGTAGAAAAAAAACATAACATAGCCATCAACCAATATGATATGGATCTATGTGACATAGTATGCACATGATATCCATGCAAGAGGTTACTCAAACCATCTCCATCACATCCTAGGTAAGATATACAAAAGAATGTATCCCAGGGTCTTCAAACCAAAACTTGAAACCGATACAATCCTAGCCATGTGTATAAAGGATTTGAAGTTGAACATTGTAGAAACCACTTGATTACTAGCCAATGATGTGAATCGTTAACAAGTGCAATGAAAATCACCAATGATGACAATGATTTCCAAGGTATCATAGTACATTCTGATGAATGCGAATGGATGAGCTGAAGTCGAGCATCTATGGAATCATTTAATCACAGGTCAATGATGTAAAACTAATGTCAAAGGCAAGAAAACCTGCCATTGAGGCATGCATCTTCAAGGTATTAAGTGGTCTCTAAATATAACCCCTATATGGTCTGCTAGTGTCAGCAAGGATAGATTTGTCGAAGGAGGTCCCAAATCATCAACAGGAAATTGATATAGGAGGATGATTTTGGATGGTATATCGAATAAGTATGGAATTCCACAAGGTGCATGGAAAAGTGATGTTGAGATATTGGCTCAAGGATGTCTGGCATGACAAAGGGTTTGAAAACTACAAAGCTTGACTCAAATGGAGGACTTCCCTTGTACACTTCACAACACAACAAATGACTTGGAATAATTTAATCAACAAGACAAAGTTCAAGACATAATGGGACATGAACGAAGGATTCTTTGGATGACCCAAAGGAGTAAAAAGACTCATACACTTGACACAACCTAAAGACAATATGATTACCCAACTATTTGAATGGAAGAGAAATAGGTGCCATGTTCAAGGGTGATGATAAGATGCCATGATACATATTCAAATGCATTTCCCTTCCCTTATTCCCCATCATGATTGACGAGTACCTCTTTTTTTATTAACGAGCTTGAGGAGGATAACATATGCTTGATATAGATCGTACTTCGAACGAGTCCAATCTCACATGTTTTGCGAACCTGACAAAGGAGGGGTTCGGTGCCGAAAGGGGAAATTTATGTTTAATTTTATGATTCCATAGAAGGCAAAATCGACGATTTTCATGTTTATAGAATTTGTAAAAACTAAAGAAGACTCCAGGGTGAACTTTTTGGTAAGTTTAGTCCTCGAGGTATGAAAAAGTATAAAATAATACCCAAGATAATTCTGTTAGTAAATGACTGACTAAGGTATTCCTTTTTTGTAATTAGTCCTGCAGGTCCAAAAAAGGGATAAACTATCACTAGACAAATGATCCTTCAATGGAAAGCATAAAGCTTAAAGAGTTTAACAAGAGTGAAGGAAACAAGATCACTCGTATTGTTCCATTGATTTATGAGTATGGGGAAACAAACAATAAAGTTGACACTATTTTACCAGAGGTATAATGAGCACAAGAACAACATAAAAAACACTCATAAAATTTTCATGTTTGAACCAAAGCATGAAAAAGGAAAAAGTAATCTCAAACCACTTTTCATGTTTTTAAACCAGAGCATGGAAAAGTGAAAACTAAGCTTGGTAACTCTTATTGTTTTTAACGATTTGGAAGAAAGGTTGGAAGAGTGCTTGAAGCACATGTTTGATTTTTTAACGAGATTTCAACAAAGAATGAACTATGCTCGAGATGTTGTTTCATGATTTTTAGTGAGATCGAAACCGAAACAAAAGTATGATCGAAATGAATCCCATTGACAAGTATTTTCCCAATATGATGTCCAGAGGTTGGTACTTTCCCTTGGTATAATTTCAAGAAGCTTAATTCCAACATAATGTAACGAGTGGGAACATTCCCCCCAACCTTTACTTGATATGCCTACTCTTTTTCTTCATGCAACTAAACTCTAGGTTACTAATCGGAAAAGGTTTACCATAGAAAGAGGAAGAAAGAGGATTTAGTGACAAACACAAGTGAAATGAAGGTTCAAGTCCTAAAATAGATGGAAGAATCGACTAAAAGGAAGGGGATTGATCAAATCTGTTTCATTTTTTAACAAGTTTGATAGGAATAATGAACTCTTCTCAAGGTGACCTGTTTCATTTTTACACAAGCTTGAAACAAAAAATAACTATGCGTGTGGTAGCTCATTTCAATTTTTAACGAGCTTAAAATGGAATGGAACTATGCTCAAGGTTGGTTTTATTTTTAAACAAAATTAAAAACAAAGGTAAATTATGCTTGAGAATGGTTTCATTTTTACACAAGCATGAAACCAAAGGTAAACTCTAGTTGGGAATGGATTCATTTAAACTCTGCTTGAAGCCGATTTCATTTTTACACAAGCTTGAAACCAAAGGTAAAATTTGCTTGAGGTTGGTTTCAATTTTACAAAAGCTTGAAATGAAAGGTAAACTCTACTTGCAGTTATTTTCATTTTTACGCAAGATTGAAACTAAAAGTAAACATTGCTTGAGGACAATTTCATTTTTAGAGAAGATTGAAACCAAAGGTAAACTCTGCTTGGAAATAGTTACTACCCAACATGATGTCCAAAGGTTAGTAGCATTCCCTCCAATGTTATAATCCAGCGGTATAAATCTAACATGGTGTACAGAGGTCGGAGACATGACCGCTATCCCTAAGGGGAAGAAACCACTAAAACATGCAGAACATAATTCAGGGATATCTGATGACTAGCAGTCATACGATGATCATATTCATCACGTAAATATATTCGCATCTAAGGAGCATATTTAAATCCAAAGGACCTTGGAATATTATAACATTCATGCAGATGGTTTCCCCTCCTAAGGTAATAGGTAACTGAGGAAGGATCCCCAATGGTATAGTATGTCTTCTATTAAGAGCCAATATCTAATTAGTGTCAGGTAGAAGCTAGGATAACATATCGATTACCAAGCAGTTGAGGATAAAATACCAACATAATCCCCTCATCAACAATAGTACGAAATATTCTCTTACCGACAAATCCTACAGATTCCTAGAAAGGAATGCTAGAAGGAAGGTGATATTTTATCATATTGCTCCAACCAAAGAAGATAACCTCAGTACTCAGAGGGGGGTCTATCGAAATGGATAGGATTTCCCATTTTCTAGAACAATATGAACTGACTAAGAAAATTTCAATGGTTTTCAGTTCACTCTCAACTATAAGAGTAGGATGAGATGAAGTTTGAGTTAAGGTGACCACTTCAGTTTGAATAATATCTAATAAAGAGTAGGACCGGGTGGAAATGACATCGACTCGACCACTTGAACTTCACTTTTGGAAGGAAGAGTAGGTTGTATTTCTTGTTCTTCACTCTTTGAAGAAAGAGTGGAATCGCCGAAGGATGGAATCAAGTCGACCACTTTACCAACCAATGAGGGGTCAAGGGAAAACTTATGATAAGCTGTTGGAAGCTGTCGGTGGTGTTATAAAAATGGGATAAAAAAGAAATAACAATAAAAAATAAACAAGATGAAAATATTAAAACACATTATAAGAGAGTCACAGATATAACTTAGTTCACCCAAGATGGGATACGTCCACAAAAAAATTGCAAATCCTTTATTATTAGACCATCCATAAAAATGAAGGGATACAACTTGCAACAACTTTGCTTTACTTCCTCTTCACTCTCTCATGGTCTCTCTCACACAATCACAAAGATTGTTTTAAAATGATACAATACAATACACAATCATATCACAATGCTTTCATTTAATAAGGTAATTACCATGGGAAAATACCATGGCTCACCTTATAGCATGGACCTGAAAACTATTGGCCAACAAACATCCAAAAACATTATTTCGAGGGCTTTGTCCCTAAACCCCCGTGGGGGGACAACGTCCCCACACACCCTCTATTAGGATGGGTGTACAGTAAATTTGGGGTACAAACATGGTTGAACAATAACATCTCTAAATCTAGAATATCAGGATCTAGAATCAACAGGTGGGGAACAATAATATATTCCAACAACTTTGAATCATCATCCATGTGATTACAAAGGTAAGTAAGGTTCATGTCCTTACATAACATGCAATGATTGATGACTTTACCTTTTCGACTGTTAATTCTAGAGTGACTGGTTAATGAGGTATCATCGGTATGATGATCCAAGGCTGATGACATGGGATGTTGGGAGGCCTTATAAAACATCTCTAAAACTTAGGAAAGAACATGTCAATCCTTAAGAAGGTGATAACCCTTAAAAATACTGCAAGGGAATTTAGGCATACGAACTGTTTTTGTCCGTAAATCAACACTCTCAATACTAGGAGAAGTAGTTGGTTTATATTTGGTTGCTTGTTTGCATTTCTTCTTCTTAATATTCCTTTCCTCCTTCTTATCCACTTGATTACTAGAATCACAACTTTCAATAGGCGAAGACGGAGAAAGGGAATAAGACACATTTGGTGGAGAAGGTGAAGGATCCATATGGGGTTTGTGTTCTTGTGATGGGGCATTAACATTCAAGACATTAGGTGCATCTGGGATCACCATATCGAATAATCATATCAGTAATCCTATATTCAATCTGGGAAGATTCAAAGTGGCAATGAAAGGATGACCAACATTTCCAAATGAAGGAAAAAAATTTCCCTTGAGAAGGGTTGTTGTTAGGGAATAAGTAATCGTATGAATGGGGTATAAGGTCACCAACATACCGGGTTTAAATACATGCCATAATAAGATGCATCTGAATACACATCAAACTTATATATTATCAAAGAGTGAATCCAAGTTATATGGATAGAAGAAACACACCTTATTTCGAAGCTTGATCCTAGCTTTGACTTCTTCCAATGAAATTCTTTAATTTACTACTCCAATACCCTCAAAAGAAAACTACCCTTCTCAAAGCACTTTCAGATATTACACATTAGAGACATGAAAAAATAATAAGATTGAAACTTAATGTAAAAGAAAAATCATGATCATAACTCATTAATAACTGAAGAATGCATACAAAATATTTGGAAGGAAATAGATCTTTTTATTCATAAATGTTTGGAACAAATACATTCACCTCAACCTGATCCGATCTTCTTGAAAACTAGTTCTGGGCCCTCTTGCTTCTCTTCTCTAAAGGAAATCCTCCAGCATAACTCTATCTCTAGAATGATCCCTCTCTCCTTTAGCCCCTCTCATATTTTTATTGTCAATTGAGAGGAGGAGTTACGATGCTAAGGAAGTTAAGGAAGGCGGAGTGGTTTCCATATTGACCACAACCACCTTATAATTACTCTGGTTTTTATTTTTAACAATTTTTTAAGGAATACATGAGTGAAACAAGAGAAAATTGCATATAATATGTAGGTTTCCTTGAGGAAACTCATGCATGCAACATTTAAGGTAAGACACAAGTTGAATATGGAAAACTAGCATATAACATGTGGGTCGTCAGAATGAAAGTCGCGTATTTTCCCAAAACTCATAACAAAAAGGTGTTATCACTATCTAGTAAGCATCATATAATTTAGGCCAAAACATGTTATAGCCATAAGGCTCTTCAATCAAACTTGTCCTTTTTTGTGACGAAACATTGAGTATCATCAATCAGATGGAGAAGTGCCATTTCGAGGTATATTAGATTCCCCCTACTGTATGAGGTCAAAGGGAAAGGATGGCCGAAATACATTAAAATTAGGAAAATAAGAAAATAAGAGGACCCAAAATCCAGGCTGCAAAGAAGTACCTAAAACATACAAATAAGATGTCATTTTACAATATCATTACTTAGAGGATGCCATGTTCAATAAAATGGAGCACTATCTCCTTTACAAGATACACATACATCGTTTGATATGGGATACAAGGCCACAAATGATTTACAAAGTGGATCATAGCCACATGAGTATAAGAATAGATATTCAAAACTAGAGTTGTGTCACAAAATATGGCATGATCCTGCACATATTAGGTTTTATATGCTGAAAACCCAAGGTATCGTCCAGATATATAAAGAGTACGAATCCTTATATCCATGAAAATAAAGTAGTTAAAATAAAACATGGAGGATACCATCGAGGTATCGGTTAAAGAAGGTGTATCGATAACCAACACAAGGGGAACCACCAATATGGAAAGTGGATCCTAATGTGTTATCCATAACTCTATGTCTTCATCCCAAAGTAACATTAGCTGATACTAATAGGAAGGAATTTGTGAGAAGGAAGGAATTGATGAATCCTTCAACAACTCTAATGAGTAAACCGGTAGACTGGATGAGGTAAAATGTCAGATTAATCGCAGAGATGGAAAAGAAAGGATTAAGGAAATAAACAGAATGACAAACTGAGGTTAAGGATCTTTGGATAGTGACCACATCACAAAAAGTGGTTCAAGGAAGATTTAGACTCAAGAGAAACAACTAGACATATCTATAATGTAGGAGAAATTAGT
This sequence comes from Pseudotsuga menziesii, assembly GCA_001517045.1. Lineage (NCBI taxonomy): Eukaryota > Viridiplantae > Streptophyta > Pinopsida > Pinales > Pinaceae > Pseudotsuga > Pseudotsuga menziesii. The sequence goes on along the minus strand of LPNX010986451.1, from coordinate 369,357 downwards.
AGATTCCCCATATACTTGGAAAAAGTGATCAATGGAGGAGTAGTGACTTGGACTACAAGTTGAAACTAGAAAGACAAAACTATGACCTTAGTGTGGAGAGACCCATGATGGTACTTTGTTCAAGGAGAAAAGTAAAAATTCTTCCAAACAACTTACAATTTATGGAGAATATTTCCTTCCTTTTATCTTTCTTGTAAAGGTTTATCGAGTCCAAGAAAGAAAAATCGAGACCTTCTTCATTGTTAGGAAAGCTTGAAGAAGAGATAGAATAATGCTTGATAAATAATTGATCTGTGGATTTTATGAGGTCAAATTAGTTAGTGCTCGATGGTGTTTTCATGATTTGAGAGTCTTAAAACAACAAAGGAAACTATAGTCTCCTAAGTACAAAAAAGTATAAAACAATCCAAAGGAGAACTCTCTTAGTTCAGGAGAACTAAGGTATTCCTTTTTTGTAGCTAGTTGGAAAGGTCCGAAAAAGGGTTAACTATCACCATACCAATGCTTATTCAAGAGAAATCATATAAAATTAGTGTAATGAGTGTGAAGGAAAGAAATATCACTCATGTTGTTCCATTTATTTGTGAGTATGGGGCAACCAACAATAAACTCAATGCTTTTGTACTGAAGTTTTAGCGAGCATGACAATGGCATAAAGAACACTCATAATATTTTTCATGGTTTAAACCAAAGCACGAAAAATAAAAAGTAAGCTCTAACCAATTCCTTTTTCATAAATTCACTCTAACATGTTTAAAAAAGAGATAAACCTATACCTTGGAATACTCTTCTAGACACAGTGAATTAGAGTATTCCTTTTTCGTAAGTAATTCACATGCTCCAGAAAATGGTTAAAATTATATCGTTGTGGGATATCTTTAAATTCCTTTAACGAGTTTGAAAGAATAAGTAAACTTGAAAATATAGTCATATTTAGGGAGCCAGACTAGAGCTTAAAGATAACTCCATATAACGAGAGCCCGATAAGAAAGGTGGTCTACAAAAAGAAAGAGCATGAGGCTCATCTTTTCACATGTAATAAAAACTAAGGAGGCTCCCAATACCTAGCAACTTGCAGCATGGGTACCATAATTATAGTAATGTCTCTTTCTAGGGTGACCCATGTTAGGTAGGGACTAGCCCATGGAAGAAAAGCGACCATTGAAAAATACTAGGAGGTTATAAATCGTAGTCCATGGAGAAAAGTGAACCTACGACTTAAAGTGGGATAAATTATAGATGTAATATATGCTATGTCGATATCCTATCCTATATGTCATATTATAATGTACAAATTTCCATCCATGAGTGTGAAAAGGACCTGATAACATCTTTTAATCATCAAAATCTAGGCAAAATGTCAAGCAACATTAGTTAAAGGAAAAAAAAAAAATAAACTATATAAAGTGGGTAAAACTTTGAATTTTTTTCACCATAAATAGTAACTTTGGGTTGAAAGACTAAGTTATTTGTTTTTAACATTGGAGTGAAGAAAATATCCCTAGATTTTCAAATGCTCGGCGTGATCGATCCTTGGACCATTTCGAGAACCACAACTTGCAGGTAAACCTTCTCTCTCTCTCTCTCTCGTCTTCATTTTCATGTCATTTATTTCATGTTTTATATGCAATTTTTGGTGTTTTGGTGAGTTTATATAAAGGGAAAAGTGTATACATGGGTGGTATCTTGTGAGATCATGTATTCACAAAAAATACATGAGTGCATAGGTTTCTACTCGGGTGTCGCACATGATTTGTCAAACACTACACACGTGTTTTCTGCGGGACATGAATAAAAATTGGATATTAACCCATAACAATTGAAATTTTGCAAATGTGTTGCTTGAGTGGCATGAAAGGGAACATGAGGAATTGGATAGGGAATTCATGCGTAACCCATTGAATCTAAATCCTTTACGTCGATGCAGATTACTCAAATTTTTTCACATGGCCAACATGTGTGCTCAACCAATACTATTGGAGACATTACTTAGACACTAGGATCCCAAATATGGTGTTTTTGATCTTCAAGATGATATATTGGAAATCACTGTTGAAGATATGTATTTCATCACCGGTTTGTCACGTCATGGGGTAGCCATGAGCTTGGTTGGTTCTGGTCATGGTGGTGGTGCATTGATTAAGACTACATGAACACCTATTGTGTGTAGGAGCACAAAAATCAGGCACTTGGGTTCCCATTGGGAAGATTGTGAGTTTCCCAATGAAATTTATGGTGATCACTATTACGTCGGTTGTCAATGTGTCGGCATTGCACTTAGCCACTCGCAACCACATGCATCAAGGTGTGGAATGTTTGCGAAATGTGGTGTTTAATTGGTTTTCTAGTCTTGTCATGAACATGAAAAAGAAACTCAATGACTGTAGACTGGGAAAGAATAAGAAATTTGGATATCCTAGCATCTCGATTGCCTTTTTATTTGAGCATGTTCTAGTTTTGAGTGCCCGAGTGACCCTCCCAATCTCTCAACCTCGTGAACCTAGAATTATCCAGTGGGGTGATGTATTAGTAAGGAAAGGGGGTGGAGACATATGAAGTGGGTATGATGATGATTTTCACTCATGGTGGAGTCAATAGGTTCCAGGTTTCAAACAATTCCCATATGAAGGATTGGATTTCTAAGGCAATCCTGAACTAATGTTTCATCTCAGTGAAGCATGGGGAGAGACTGGTATGTTTTTGTTTTTCATATATTTAGTTTTTATGTTTTTTTATGAATAATTTTGTACACATCTGTATATTTACGAATATAACTATATCCATAAAATTTGATGCAGATATTGGACCAGTATGATTGGATGGACATTCTAGGACATTTATATGGCTAACTGAGGGGGGGCAGAGATGATGCCATTTTAGGACTATTGAGGGAAAGATGGATCAGATAAATCTTGACATTCCTACCCTCCATATGGATAGGATTCTGATAGATATGCAAGATCATGTAGTGGGAGTGCCCCCTCATGGTTGAGACTGCTATGGAAGGTTTCTAGATCTTTCCATTGTTACCGAGAGGTGGTAGCAGAGGAAGATGAGGCTCCAGACTCTCCTTAGGGTTTGTAACCTCATGAGGGGTTATGGTCCTAGTTTTTTGTATTTTGATATGTACTTATGACTGGATACCTCGACCTAGACTCGATTTATATATTATGGGCCTATTTTATACATACGGTGCCTTATATTTACATGTGTTTATGTTTGTATGTCTGATTATATTTTATAGTGTATGAGACAAATTTAAGGTTAGAATATAATTTGCATATGCATTAACTAATGTGTTTTGATGTCTTTAAATATGATTGTATGTAATGTAATCAAAATGTCTTTCAAGTAATCTAATTCTTAAAAACTGGCGAAGTAAATAAGGATTCCTCACTTGATAATCACCATTAAGCTGAGATACTACTAAATGAGAGTCAGGTATAACCTCAAGACATGAAATATTTTGAGAAAAAACATCCTATAGTAGCTTAATGATGGCGCTATATTCATCCATGTTGTTAGTGGCAGGGCCTAAACAGGCACCTCCTGAGGAAACTAGTCGTCGTGTGGTTGAATAGATAAACGAAGCGGCCTAGGAAAGATTGCAAGTGTGATGGATAGCGCCATCAACAAATCCTATAAATATCTCAAAAGACATATGAAACACGACCATACTTACATAAGAAATCTTAAAAAAATATAAAAAATTACAAATTTGTACAAATATATACAAGAAAAATTACATAGCCTAGGCATAATATTTTTTCAAGTGGAGACCATTTCGAGGCTTCAAAAACTTGTTCCCATTGCAATATATTAATTCATAAGCCTCTTTTTTCAGAAATTTAGATACTATGTATGGTCCAAGCCACATTCACTTAAATTTCCCTTCCCCCGAGGGTTCTTTGTCTTGGTCATTGACTAAAGACAAGATCCCCCTCAAAGAAAATCCTAGGTTTAACTGATTTATCATATTGGTTCTTCACTCATTGTTTATGTGCCTCATTTGTTGTAATTGCATCTCTGCGTTGTTCATTTAAATGTTATAAATGCAACAAACACTCTTCTAAAGAGGAATTCTCAGGTAGCAATTGTATCATGAGTTTTAATGATGGTATCTAATCACATTCAATCAGTGCAACTGCCTCCACCCTGTGAACGAGCTGGAAAGGTGAAAAACCTATAGCAATAATGACTGTGGTTCAGTATTGCCAAAAATCAGTGTAAATAATGATGTGCCAATTAGACCTACTAGCATTGATGGTCCACTTGAGAATGGTTTTCAAGGTCTTGTTAATTGCTTCCACGTGACCATTCGCTTGCGGGTAAAACAAAGATGAATGATTTTGTTTAAATACGAACATAGTAGTTAATTTGACCATCATCTTATTCTGAAAATGACTACCACATTCAATGAAAATATCTTATGGGATACAGAACCTAGAGATAATTTGGTTAAATATGAAATAAGTTGCAGTTTCACCATTGTCCTTTAAGGTAGGCATTGCCTCTTCTCACTTAGTGAAGTAGTGTAGGACGACTGTGGTATATTTATTCCCCTAAGTCGAAACTATGTTGCATGTCATGAAGTCAACCCCCCACTTAGTGAGAAGTCCTACTGCAATGATGGGAAAAAGTGGAGCAGGATGTGACCACATTTTTTTGGCATAAAGCTAACAAGGATGACAATGCTTAACAACTTCCACACAATATTTAAATATGGTAGTCCAAAAGTAAGTGGTACGTAAAATATTTTGGGTCGTTTCTAACCCAGATAAATGACCCCCACATGTTCCTCTATGGGCATCATTCAGGACTGTCTTGGCCTCCTCGTTGTCAGAATTATAAAGCCTTGATGGAAACATGAATTCCATAAACAAGCTAAGAATCTAAGCACACAATTAACCTTACTGGGAATTGCAGAGAATTAGCACAAGGAGAGAAGAAGAGGAATTAATGAACAAACATTAATGAATGATCAATAAATGATAATTGATATTATTACAATGGTAATACATCCTTATAAAGGAGATTTGAGTTTATGGAAGACAACTCATTGCTATCTCATAAATCAGACTTACCAAATATGATAAACCCCCATAGGTGGCTAAAGCACTTCCCAAATCAGTCAAGGAACTCATGAATTAGCAAAAGAATGAGTGATTTTTCAAGAGTGATAGAAAAACATGATAATCCTTGAATATGGAGAGAAATTCATAGAGGATGGGTTGGAAACAAAAGATACCAATTTCCTAGTTAATTAGCTTTACCTTATCCACATAAAAGATGGATATAAGTAGAATAAGGAATAATTTGTAGGAAAGCGCAGTTACTAATTCTGGGAGTCAATAAAGTGGTTAATATAAACCCATAATAAAAAATAAATCATTCCTGGGGTATAGATGGCATGTGTTGACTTTAAGGTGCAAGTGGATGCCAACTAATTATCTAGTGGGTAGGAATTTAATCAAATAATGATTAAATATTTTATCCTAAGTTATGAGTGGGTTTAATAATATCCCAACACCCCTCTTTAAGTTTTACTTTATGATGGTATGTCAAAACTATAGGTGTATATAGGGCCCAACAACAAGGTTATGGTCACCCTTTAACAATTGCTATGTCTTAAAAGTTGAGGAAAGAGGAAAAACCACATGGGCAAATCCTCCCTCAAGATAGGACATGAGAGGCAAACCAAAAAATGCTACTAATTTTGCTCCAAACTAAATGTCGATGTCTGGAGGAATATTCTTCTTGGGAAGAAGATAAATCTGCTCAATTGGAAAAAGGACAGTTGCAGGGTGGAAACTAGGACCATGTAGAACAACTGAGATCCAATGATGAGAAAGATCTCAAGAGTTGTAATCAGATCCAAGATAATGTAATGACTTGAAATTTGAACCAATAGAGATGAAATCAGCTCCATATAGGTTAAATAACTGTTCAAGTGAATGTATAATGTCTCCATATTCATTTACACAGAGAGGATGTGTGCAAGTGATCATGTAGGAACATAGAGAAGGAATAGGATCAAACAGTGTGAATGCATGGGCTCCATGGATTGATCTAGCTTCCAAAGAATCCAAAAGAACACATATAAGCATATAAGTAGACTCGTGGGAATACATTTGTAACGAATCCTCTATGGTATAAGTATGAAAGGAGGAAGGAAGCAGATGTTCAAAATATTCAAAGAGGCTTTGAGGATTGATGCCAAGAACAAAGGAGGAGATGCAAAATCACATGATATCAACTATGGTTAGTGGAAAGAAACTAATAGGACTTTATATGTCTAAGCAAACATCCTGAAAGTCACTGGGTTGCACACCATCAATGAGAGAGTTATGCACAAAGTGTGAAGGATCTGGCACATAGATATCAGAATCTATGATAGAATACATATAGAACAATGAATGTGTGAGTGAATCATCATCAATAACAATATAACCTCCATTTTTCACTTATTTTTCATCATCAGTATCTTCAAGAGACACAAAAAAATATTGTTCTTCAATATTTGGTTCTTCATTGAAGGAGGAAGCATTTGAATCAAAGAGGGTAGCTGGAACATGAAATGTATGAGAAAATTATTCATCATAAATAACTTCATCAGAGAATGCATATGCCAGACATCTTAAGAGAGAGAACATGAGGAGATGTTGGGTTCACTCCATGCGTCATCTTCTACTTCCTGCATACCAAAATCTTTGTCCAAATTTTTCCAAATCTCTAATGGATATTGAATAGAATCTATGAGATTATGTATATTTGGAGACATTGCCAAGAACAAGATTCCATAAGATCTATCACAATTATTCGTCTAGTCAATATTCTCTTCATAAGACTCAAGTTCTCTCAAAGAACCAATGGAGACATCAAAGAGACATTTCCTCTTCAAGTATGCACTCATCTTTGGCTTCCAATAACATAGTTGAAATGAGATAGTAGAGGAACTTTAAAATCCATATTGAACTTTTTGCACCTGCAAATAAACTTGCAAATATGAAAGGAGAATTAATTAATGATATCCTAAAGCTTTGATACCATGTCATAACTTTGATAGCCTAGGATTTGATACCATGTTAGAGCTTGAGGTTCTTGATATCATGTAGAGCCTTAATGGATTAAGAAACCTTGCGCTCTAATACCATGTCAGAATTATAAAGCCTTGATGGAAACATAAATTCCATAAACAAGATAAGAATCTAAGCACACAATTAACCTCACTAGGAATTGCAGAGAATTAGCACAAGGAGAGAAGAAGAGGAATTAATGAACACACATTAATGAATTATCAATAAATGATAATTGATATTATTACCATGGTAATACATCCTTATCAAGGAGATTTGAGTTGATGGAAGACAACTCATTGCTAGCTCATAAATCAGACTTACCAAATATGATAAACCCCAATAGGTGGCTAAAGCACTTCCTGTTAGGATTATTAATCCTCCCTTGGTCAAATGTCTATTAGATTAATTATTGCATAACTTAGGAAACTTAAATTAATTAATTGGGTCCACTAGTGTAATTGGGTCCACTTGGCCCAATGGGGCCACATGTATCAGTCACTGGAGTGTGGGGAACATTGCTAGAGTTTAACTACCACTTACTACATGTGCAGGCATGATGATGCGCCTCCTAGACCAATCCCTACATTTTAGGATCCACTGGGAGTCCCAACACCAACCTACTTCATTCAGTTGGTGTTAGCACTAGTTAGTCTTAGTTAGTCCCCAGTTACATTCAGTTACTTCATAGTCAGTTAGGCTACCACTACTAATGCATGGAAAATGCATGGTTAAATGGGGAGGAGCGATTTTCCTACCTTCCACACTCAGTTGCACTGAGTTAACTAGCTGTCAATGGTTGTTAGAGTTATTGGTCATCAGGGAGTTATCTATTTGGACTTCGATATTGATTGGGGGACCTTGAGTTAGAGATTCAGTTAGATACAGTCATATCCACTTGGAGGATTCAAATTCATATCCCATGCATTCTAATTATACCCATGTAAATTATTGTAACACTGGATATTATTATGATGAATATACTATAAATTCCTGAGCAATACTTGTTTGTTTCCTGTGTGGTTTGTTTTTCTTAGTTTGTATTTTCATTCTCCATTCAATTGCTACAAACATTATCAGAACTCTCTGCTTGAAGATCCAAATGGCATTCAAATTCTAATACTTCCCAAATCAGTCAAGGACCTCATGAATTAGCAAAAGAATGAGTGAGTTGTCAAGAGTGATGGAAAAACATGATAATCCTCGAATATGGAGAGAAAGTCATGGAGGATGTGTTGGCAACAAAAGATACCAGTTTCCTAGTTAACTAGCTTTACCTTATCCAAATACAAGATGGATAAAAGAATAATAAGGAAGAATTTGTAGGAAAGCGCAGTTACTAATTCTAGGAGTCAATAAAGTGGTCAAGATCAACTCAGAAATAAAACATTCCTGGGGTATAGATGGCATGTTTTGACTTTAAGGTGCAAGTGGATGCCAACTAATTAGCTAGTGGGTAGGAATTTAATCAAATAATGATCAAATATTTTATCCTAAGTTATGAGTGGGCATAATAATATCCCAAAACTCGTGAGTAAGATATTGACATAATATTGAGTCTACCCCTATTCTATATAGCGTATCACCAATGATCAGGTAGTTCTTTGCATTAAGTCGTAATTTTTGTTGCTCTTTTGGAGAGGAGGTTGCAGGACACTTCAAATTTTGAAGATATATAAAAATATATCCATATCAAGGATATGAGGTTGAGATAAAGAATATGTGTTCTTCGAGAAATGATTCATCCTCTATCATAGAGTTTTCACCACTAGGGAACTCATAGCTAAGCTTCGCGAACACTAAAGAATTTTTAGACTTGGCAGATTGAAAATATAGGTCAAACTCTTGGAGTATGATGATCCATTTCTTGAATCCTGCCCCCCCTGATTATTCGTCAAGATAAAACATACTGGAAATGATTTACATCTGCAACAACAATGGTTTTCCGAACTAGAATATAGTGACATAACCTTTTGACGACATATACAGCTGCTATATCCAATTTATCGACATGTTATTAGTGAAGTTAAGGTCCTACCAGAGCCCTACTCAGGTAGTAGATGAAATGATCCTAGAGCTGGTCATCTTCCTGAACAAGCACTATGCCAACTATAGAATTTGAAGCAACCATATACAATATAAAATCTTTAGTCTAATTGAGCAGGAGTAACAAAGGAGTTGGCAATAACGCCTTTTCAAGTGTCTCGAATGATTGTTGTGCAACTTCATCCCATAAAAATGGAGTGTCTTGCTTAAGTAGAAGCATGAAACCCTTATTGATATTGGCATAATTAATTATAAATCATCTGAGAAAATTGGATTTACCCTGTAAACTATGAAGTTGTCTGATGGTTCGAGTATGCAAGTTCACGATTGCCTCAACTTTTAACGGATCGATCATGATACCTTTGTTGGACATAATAAATGCTAGAAAATTTCCCAATTCGACACAAAAAACACATTTATGGGGGTTTAAATGTATCTTGTAGTGTCTACATCATTGGAATATCGATTATAAATGAGCCAAATGACCTTTTCTCTTGTAAGAATGCACCAGAATATCATCTAGGTAGGGTTCAAAAATGTGTTTTATATCGTGGAAAACAAAGTCCATGGCCCATTAAAAAGTAGCTCCAACATTTTTCAAGACAAAAGGCATTTTATTATTTGCGAATGTGCACCAAGGGCAGACAAAAGAGGTCTTATGTTGGTCTTCATGTTTGATTTGAATCTGATTATATTCCAAAAAATCATCCATAAAGGAAAACATTTCACTACTTGCACACACATCAATTATCAGATCAATGAATGGTGTAGGGTAGTTGTCTTTAGGACATGCTTTGTTTAAATCTCTGAAATCTGTACATACGCATATAGTTCCTTGTTTCTTATCTATCGGGACTGGATTGGACGCCCATTATGTCAATGAAATAGGATATATGAATTAAATTCAACAGCTTTTAAACTTCAACATATGATGACTGTTGCCTTTCAAGGATTAACAAGACGTAGTTTTTTTCGAACAGGTTTAATGTTGGGATATGTCCTTATTTCCTATTAAAAAATGGATGGGTCTATACCTGAAATCTCCTTGTATGACTACGAAAACATGTCACAGAATCCCTTGAAAAGGGATTTGTAAATGGAAATCTCTTAAGGAGAAGAGTTTGCTCCAATGTAATCATTTTCCAAAACGCCAGTTTTGGTGGAGATGTTGATCATTTTGGTCTCATAATCATTTTCCATGTTCCCCTCTGTAGACACTCCTTTGGGTAGTGGGTTTGCAGGATGATCAACACCTTCACTCAGTCTCACATGAAAATCTGAATTCTCAATTCTGCTTAGTTCTATAAGACTTGTGATGCATTTATTCACAAATTTTATCAGGTCCTATCATGGCTTCTAAGATGGATTCATTTGATGGTAAAACCATATCTAAGAAATCATAAGAGTATGTAGAGTTCATTTCCCATGCGAGCAAATAAGTGAAGCATACATATCTACTCCTAAATTCTCATTCGTTGGGCGCATCTGATCAACCAGTGGAACATTTGATTTTGATGTGTCTATACGATTTTTTCAGGTATAAGATATTTGGTCAATAGTGACTATATTTCCTTCATGAGGGAACATAAGAACCTAAAGAAAAAAATTATGCGATTGCACAAATGGTGTAGGTCCAAATTTTACCCAAAAGCAAGCTATAATCCAATAGAGCGTCTAATACCTCAAATTCAACTGAAATCACTTTCCCTGCCAATTCTATATCAAAAGAAGGCAGGATACCATGTGGGTGGAAATACCTTCCATCAAAAGAAATCAACAAGGTGTTAGATGGAACCAAATCATGAGATCCAAGAGCTTTCCAACATGATATGACAATTTCACAAGTAGATGCACCTTCATTTATAACTATTTGTCCAATGATGTTATCCCCATAGATTACTTTGATTTTGAAAGCTACACGGTAATGTAAGCAAGGCTTGACATCAGACAAGTCAAACTTATCCATTAAACCTATAGAATCCAAACTACCGACAGGAGCTAGAAGTACATTACGTTGCAAATGGAAAATCTGTAACACTTTGAAGGCGAAGATGGATCAAGGAGTCTAGGATAGGTCTTCAACAACTAAATAGTTGGGAGAAAACCTCATGTTTGGATTGTGTGACTCCCTTTTGAGGACACCTTTCGGTATCTTAGGCATAGGACCAACTGGTTTCTCAATGGAAAGAGGGGCCAACGTTTCGATAACTTGTTTGTAATTTTGTGATGACTTGGGATCATAGTTTTTAAATATTGTTTGCAGTAAGGCATGAGATCAAACCATATTAATGTAAGACGGATCAAAATAGGAAGCACTTTGAGTTCCCCCAGCGGTCTTAGGGTCGCTCAAAGTCATATTTTTTCCTTTTGGAAAAGGCTCCTTTAGGGAAACATGTTGTTGCTTTAAAAAATTCCGAGCTTGCTCCTTAAGAGGGCATTGATAGGTTAGGTGATCTTCATGGAAAAGTTTGCAAGGGAATTTCACTTTCTTCTTCTCTTTTTTACCCCCCTCAGCATTGTTTGTGGGCTTAGGTTTATTTTGATTACCCTCTCTCTTCTTTCCTTTATTTTTCTTCCCACTAGGATTCTAAGTACCCTTTTGATTAGATTTTGCGTTGTAAACATTCACATTTTTAGGGGAGGGTGTGGTATAATTATCCACCTCTACTGTAGACTACTTCATAGATAACTCATGAATTTTTTTAGCTAAGGATTATATAGTAGGTGTTTCAACTTAACCTACAATTCCATTAGCATGTGGTTCAGGCTTGGGTTTCACAAAGTCAGTGTTGGACCTAGGTGCCTCTGGTATTATTTCATAAAGAATCCCAGACTAAGCATAAAGAAAATCAATATGTTGGGCTCTTAATATGGATTCCTCCTCTATTGTTACCCTCGAATTCAAAATTCGGGAGGAATGTTGGCCTTAATCAAGCTCTTCTGCCTTATTCTGTAATATCCCGATTTTGACCCCGTTATATTAAAATTGCAAATGATGTAAATATCGTTATTAAATCATGGTGAGGAGCTAAAGGCCAAGTCCCCACCATGGATTTATCATTTTATGTATCGACAATTAGAATTGATACCTATGGTTCAACAATTAAAATCGATGCCGATGGTTATTGTGCTAGCTAGGCACAATATAAATTAAGACATCATGTAAATATGCAATTTAATAAAAAATACCCATAACTAGCTATGTCAATGCAACAAAGAGATGGGGGTATGATTTCACAAGGAATAGGGAGGGAAAATATTCAAACTATTGAGCCAATAGTGTAAATCCAAATGTCAATGGGAGAACCCATAAATCTCTCAACTACCCATTTTGTCTTTTCTACCCAATCATTTATTTCTTCTAGAAATTGGTTGAGGTAGTTAATGCCTTAGGTATGGAAGAGTATAGCAGTCAAAATTCATATTGGGGAAAGACATCATTTTTGAAAAATGTGTTTTGAATTATTGGCCAAGTAAATACCCAGAAATGCATGCCCAGTCCATTACCCACCAACATTATCCTCTTCCTCACGCAACTGGAGCTAGCTAGGGGTTTCCGTCACGTTTGTTTTTGCAATTTCCTCCATTTCTCCATGGTTGGGAATTCTTTTTTGTGTTTCCTAGTGAATGGGAAAAGAGATTCACGATTTTGGGGTTTGAAGAGGTCGTTTTGGTCCTTGTGAATCTCATAGATGTTTCTGAAATCGAATTTTCTCTCCCATGGTTGTTTTCCCTTTCACCAATTCGTTTTTGGTTCCCATGATGTTTTTCCTCATACCCAACAGTTGTATTTTATTGTTGTGTGCATCACTATTTTGGTCTGAAAGACTTAGGAGTGGAAGAGGCCCAGAATTGGATTGATAAACCTAGTGAAGAGAGGAACCTCACAGACAGATCAAGAGGGGATTGCAAATCTTCTATGCACACCCTGAAGAGCATTGGAGGGGAAGGTATGCCCTGAGGGACTGTATAGCAGTGAAGGGAATACTTCCTTATGTTGGGTGTGTAGGTATTGTGGATGCCAAACTAGATAGATATGGTGCATGTGTCCATATCTCTGTGGTTGAGCTCACTTTCTTAGCAATTCTACCTTTCCACTGCCTTAGCAGATTGATAAACCCAACTGTAGATTGGCTTGCATGAGCTTTGATATGTTTTGGCTATGTGTGAGCCTGTTGTTCCCTAGTTCATTTTGGAAATAATGCCTAGCTCAGGGGTGGTAGTGGTGTTGAGAGATTGATGGGAACACTGGCCTATGGTTTGGTGGAATGTTGCAGCGACATAGCTAGTTGCGGGACAACTCATTTTCAAGATAAGTGCTCTCTTGAATTTAATTCCTGCAATGTATGTGATTTAATGAAATATTATGAACATGTTGAATGCTTGAATGAATGATTTTCTTCCATTCTATTTACATGTATTATGCATCTACACATGTATGTTTTATATTCAATGCATTATGTTTATGTTTATGTTCATGGGGATAGATCCCCCGGTTATATTGATAGACAACAATAGTGTAGTCGTCTCCTCACTCTTGGAGAGTAGAGGGGAGGGGACGTGAAATCTATCGTGTGTGGCAGATGGAAGTTCAATATAAAATTTGGCTGGCATGCTAGTTAAGGTTATTTGAAAAATTCATAGTCAAATATAATCATTATTCAAAGAGTTAGAGGAGCACCATAAATGAAAGGTAGTGACATCGTCACCAGGGCCTTCACCAAGGTTTCCTTGAAGTTTAGGAATGTTTGAAGGTAACTTGATCAGAACTGGTGGCAAAGTCACATCATGATGCACAAGCGCATTCATCAATTTCAAAAGGTATAGAATTGTAAATTTGTTAGAAACAAAAGACAGGTCCCAGCCGAAATTTGATTTTGAGGAGTTTGGTGAGAAGAATTTCCTACAACAAAGTTCCTATAAGGTTGGTTGGTGTTGCCCCCAACCACTAGCTGTGAAGTGACAACAGTTTGAAATGGGTTCCACCCAAAATCCAAATGGTTTCTCCCTTGGGGTGCACTATACTGAGTCTGTCTATTTCCGACTGATATAGGTTTCGTAGACACATGAGTGGTATTCCTTTCACTAAATAGTGAAAAGGTGGAATTCTTGACTCGGGTAGTCGAATTTTGGAAAATAGGTTGAAAACTAAATCCCATGAAAGTATTTTGGCTTCTATAAGGTGCACCCGAGTAAGTAGGAAGAGAGCCCCCAAATGGTGAGGAAGGAGGAATATGTCCTCCATGCCAAGAATAGCCTTGAACAAAAGGGGGATAACTACTAAGGTTTTTTTGAAATTTTGAAATAAACGGGAGGACGTAAAAGGTACATTGGGTATACCAGTGAAAACTACATTATATGATCCAGTAGTGTTATTCATAGATATCGGGGGACTAATCACTATAGTACTTGGTGAAATAGAGGACGTCAAAGTAAATTTTAATGACACTACTAGTGCAGAGTGCATGTTAGATATCGGTGCACTCACATGAGGAGAGACACTCCTCCAGATAACACAACCAATGTAGGGGTGTAAATTCCCTCAAATCCTTCCCCTATATTTTCCATTACAAAACCTAAAGGAACACCAATGCTAGGTTGACTAAACAGAAGGATTTGTACAAGAATCGAATCTTCTGAGTCAGTGAGGGGTGGGTTAAAATTTCTTGCAAATTCTTCATCTTCCAGGTATTCAACTTCTACCGAAAGAAGACCAGGTTGAGTATATCTAATAATTTTAGGTTCTCCTAGAATTTCACTTATACATGTCGATTCAATATAACCACTCGTGTTGAATATTCACCTTTGAGGTGGCAGTGGGGGATCCATTGTAAGTAATGGAAGGTCCTGTAATCTTCTTGACCTATAGAGGGATTGATCCTCCACAAATAAATATTTTAATCAAACACACCTAAGGCCAATCTACAACACAAGTAGTCGAAACAACACACTACGAGAAAAATTCCTAAGTACCCAATCCAAGCAGATAAAGATACCTTTCAAAGGAAATTCTGGGATGGTGAGGGCCTAGAACTAACTAGTGAAGGGTGAAGGATAGTTATCCAAGCTCAAAAATGCAATTACTTCAGGGAAAAAATTTGAATCACCGACCAATTTTCCAAATAGTTGCATGGGGTTTCCTCCCACGTCTGGCCTAGGTACAATGGAAATATCCTTCCACCATCACCTGTGTAAGAGCCCTAATGGTGCAGATACTATGGCTACCAACTTTACAAAGAATTTATAGCAGAACAGTTATCATTCCAACAAATGTGCATGGGAAGGGTAGAAAATATTGAAACTCAAACAGTACTAGAACTGCACATGGTCAAAGGTGGTACTGAGTGAATCCCTAAATGCACAACAACTCTGGTGTAAGATAAACTGAGTATTGGAGGGGTATCTCCGCAACACAATCTCGCACAACCTCATGCTTAAATTTTGTGTGAGAGGAAATTTCCGGTTCACCTCTTTGCAAGGTTGGATTTCCTAGAAGAATAACCACTATGTTTGAGTTTGATAGTTTTTCAGTAGTTTAATGATGAACCCTACCCCAAAACAATAGCTTAACTAGTAGGTGTGGCCCCTAAAAAAGAAAAATTTACTAATAAATTTTAGATTATAATTGTTCTTTTTATAGGTTGTTAGTTACTCAGGGATAAGTGGTCACGAAACTAATGGAATATTTCGGCTCAACAAGGAACTAAAATATACATAATGTAAAAAAGTTTCAAAATGATGTTCTCACTTAATTTTCCCTTTTTCAAAATTAATGAAATTAAATATGTGACTTTGGAAACAAAGCATTTTCTTTTTCTTTTTAAAATTCCAAAAACTATGGAAATGCACCTAACTAATGCAACTAGACTAGAATGCATGCAATTTGCATTTGTTTTTATTTCTTTTCAAAATGAAAAAAGAACAAGATATTATGCACAATATATAAGTCAGATGTAAAATATTGTATAGAACAGACTTAGGACCAAGATATTATAAAAAAACTCAACAACTTAAAAGGATTGACAATAACTAACTTGGAAAAAGTACAATGTATTTGCAACAAAGTTGTTCAAACTATGGAAAGAAGGGTCAAGTCAATCATCAAGCGACAAGACAAAGAGTTGAGCCAGGAATCAACATGAGACACAGAGGCTCTACAATCATTCAATCCAAGCATAATCCAAGTAGTAAGTTCGAAACTAAGTCCTTTCACAAACATTCACTCCAACTAACTAAAAAATACTTACACATCATCTGAAAATATACCAAAATATTGGTAACATACCAACACAGTTCCTAATTGATTTTTGAAATACTCAAAAATTGAAAAAAAAACTGGAAAACACAAAATCTATCTTGCTAATCCAAGTTACATGAAAAAATGTGGCTGTCAGTCAGGAAGCCATGTATCACATGCGACTGTACAGTAGGAAAACCACGTGGGGGTGCAAGTAGACTTCACTCACAATTTTATCTAATAATTTTCAAAAAGAGAAAAATGAACTCAAACAAACTAAGAACTTGAGTTGGACTCGAATAGATATTGCTTCTGCAAGTTAAAAACATGACCAAAAACTAACATACTAGAAGAAAGAAGTACAAAAAAACCCCAAATCAAAGGTAATTCCCTAGCAGAGTCACCATTTTTATTGTTAGGGAATAAGTAATCATATGACTAGGGTATGAGGTCACCAACATATTGGGCTTATAGATAGGCTATAACAAGATGCATCTAAATACACATCAAACTTATATATTATCAAAGAGTGAAACATAGTTCTATGGATAGAAGAAACACGCCTTATTTCGAAGGTTGATCCTAGCTTTGACTTCTTCCAAATAAATCCTTTGGTCTACTGCTCCAATACCTGTGAAATCAAACTACCCTTCTCAAATCACTTTCAGATATTACACATTAGAGACATGAACAAATAATAAGATCGAAACTTAATGTAAAAGCACAATCATGATCATAGCTCATTAATAATTTAAGAATGCATACAAAATATTTGGAAGGAAATAGATATATTTATTCATAAAATTTTGGAACAAATACATTCACCTCAACCTCATATGATCTTCTTGAAACCTAGTTTTGGGCCCTCTTGCTTCTGTTCTCTAAAGGAAATCCTCCAACATAACTCTATATCTAGAATGATCCCCCTCTCCTCTAGTCGCTCTCATCTTTTTATTGTCAATTGAGAGGAGGAGTTATGAGGCTATGGAAGTTAAGGAAGGGGGGTGGTTTCCATATCGACCCTAACCACCTTATAATCAATATGGTTTTTTATTTTTAATAAGTTTTTAAAGAATACATGAGTGCAACAAGAGTAAACTGTGTATAATATGTGAGTTTCCTTGAGGAAACACACGTATGCAAATTTTAAGGTAAAACACAAGTTGACTATGAACAAATAATGTTTAACACGTGGGTTGTCAGAATGAAAACCACGTATTTTCTCAAAGCTCATAACAAAAAGGTGTTATCACTAGAGGAAGCATCATATAATTTAGGCCAAAACCTCCTATATCCATAAGGCTCTTCAATCCAACTTGTCCTTTTTTGTGACGAAATATTGAGTATCATCACTTGGAAAAAGAAGTGCCATTTTGAGGTATAACAAGGGGTCTCTTGGTAATTTGTAGTACCAGAAGGTATATCCATAGCTATGTAACAAATATACCTTTCTCTCTCTCTCTAATACTTTTTAACTATACAAAAAACAAGCGCTACTCAATATAAAGAAATAAGAAAACTTGTGATAGGTGGATATACAAGTCAGATCCTCATAGGGGTGTCAAGTTGTCGCAACTCAGGATATACGATAGGGTACCCTAGAAGTACATATGTAGTATCTACCCTAGTGTTGTTCTCGGTGTATTGCAACAACGAGATGATTGATTAGTTAACATGGTTGGTTTCAAGCTCATAGTGGGGTCTCCTGATATACACAAGGTACGTGGGAGATCAAATCTATAGTATTGTTTTTTAATGCACAACCGTTCAAAAGGGTCCTTCCTATATACCATTGAGTATGTGAAAGAACCTTTCTATATACCATAAAGTATGTGAAATACCTTTCTATATACTGACTAGTACGTGGAAGAACCACATAGTCCCTGGGATGCAATGTAATAAAAGTAATGACAACTCCTACGCTTAAATATGACGAGACACGTCTCTAACCTATCACTCAAGTTACTAAGGATTTTAACTTAACTAGTTCTTTATTTTATCTTATATGGTTAAGTGGCCCAATGAGGAGTGGACTCATCCCAATATCATGCATGAACTAAATGAGATGCAAGTCTTTTTGTTTCCATGAAGTCTATATATGGGAAAGAAAGAGATATTTCTTTCCCAAAGAAAAAGACCAATAGACAAACAACAATCTTTTAATCAACCCCCCCCAAAAAAAAAACCAAAGAATTTTTTTCCTAATCTCTTTTTTCAAAGAATCTTAAAACTACAAGCTAAAATGAAAAATGGACTTCTTTCAATTGCAGAACCTCTTAATTTTGCGAAAACAAGCAAAAGAGTTAGAGAACAATTCAAAATATTTTTGAGTATTCACTAATTATTCAAATGGATTTGAGAGAGGACACTAATTGACTTTATCTTTTTTGAGAGATCTAAGTACTCTTTTCATTTAAAATATTATAGCCCAAAAAGAAGAAAGTATACAAAATTTTCCAACTCTTTCAAAGTTCTTTAAGCAACCATCAAAGATACAAAATATGCATGTTTTCAACAAACCAAAGCAATGCACTTAAGAGTGAAGGAAACAAAGTTTTGATTTCTTTTAACAATGCATTCAAAGAATTCTAACAATGATTTTGCTCACTTTGTCTTGATTAGAAATATAAGTGGTCAATAAATCCTGCAACCTTCAAAAGAAAAGAAGTTCCCAAGAAAATAAATAACCCAAAATACTCAAAACTCAAGTCCCAAACAACTCAAACTAAATACAAAACAATCAAATATTTCGCAACACCACACTTTAGAAGGATTAAAAATAAAAGCAAATAAAATGAGAGGCTTCCCAAGAGCCACCACACTGCCTTTCCCTATGAGGGATTGAAATATCCCAAGACAAGGTAGGAAATTGCCTGAATACCTATGACTCACCAAGAAACCAAACTAAGTTGCAAGTCTCAAGAAAACCAAATAAAAGAGGTAAAAACCAAATTTGGAGAAGATTGTTACTGAGATAAGTAATGCAAGAATCTCATAAAATCACCTAGCCCAACCTTAAGTGGGGATCCTAACCCTAATGCCAAATTTTGTAGGGCAATGCGGTGTGCTGTGTAATACAATGCGTCTATCAAGGTCAACGTGATAGCAAGTAGCACCTAGGTGCGTCGATGGTGCTCTATATATGAAGGAAGAGTTCGTCGATGACAATATAGAATTTTTTTCAAAAAAATGAAGGAAAAGGATCCCTCAAATCAAAGGATCTAAATGGACTTAAGGTGTCAGAGTTGATTTGGATCACACAGTGACTCAGGGAGACCAAATTTCAACAAGCAAGACAAAAACAAGTGACAAGGTCTAAGAGAACCCCAAGGAAAAGAAAGGGAGATCTAGGGGCGTCTCCTTAGCAAAGTCACCAATTTTATTAAGGGATGAGTCTAAGTGCAGACACAAGTGGACCTCCCTAGTTCAAACAGTTTGATTCTAGAACAAAACAAGACATTGCATACATACCTTCTCCTAAATTAATCAAGTATTGATGAGAGACAAAGAAGGGAAGACTTACCTCTTGAAGGAATTTTGTCCTCACTGTCTTTGAGCTACTACAATCCAACTCCATGAATGAAACAATTTGCAGAAGATTTACCACAAACCAAGACAAAGTGGGTTGTACTAGAAACAACCTGAATAATCTAAGTAAATGATGAAGGAAATCCACTATAAATGATATTATTAATCAGATATGGGAAAGGAAATGCATCATTGTATTATAAAAAGCAAAAATAATTACAACCATATCCTTGGTGTCATAGATCCCTTCTAATGGAATCCTCTTACTCCAACTTGTCACACTTGTATTGGAATAATAGGCATCATGAGTCTAGCACCCTTGCAAAATTTCTCTAGCATCTACCTGCTATAAATTCTTCCTCCCTTCATCCATGGCTAAGAGATTTATTTATATGGAAAAAAAGATAAGGGGGGAGATGAGAGGATAATGGAAAGAGGATGAGAGAGGATCCCCATAGTTGTGGAATTTGATTAAGATCCAAACAAATAGGATGGAAATCCAATCCAAACATATTTCGCTCTATAGACCTCTCGAAGCCCTAATTTTCTATTCATATAGAGGGTTGCACGACCTGCAATGGAGAAAGATGCATCTCAATGGGGGTATGTGGTTTGCTATAAATGTGAGGCACGCCATCGACGTAGGTTGTAGTGAGATACAACACATCAAGTGATGTGCGACAGAGTTTTCTTAGAGAGAAAAGCACATCAAGGTTGCAAAATAATTTAATATGTATGGAAAGGAAAACATGGTTCATTCTCCATGATAATCTCTTTAGGGATTGTGACAAAGCCAAGTTATAGGATTCATGATACTGACGACAATTCCATGTAACACCTAAGGACAATTCTTCCACCCCATTCATTGATCAAAGTATTGATGAATGTGTAGGAAATTAGATATTTTCCTTCATGGGTGGATTCTTCGGATAAAACCAAATTCAAATCCAACCTCAGGGTCAACATAAAATTGAATTTATCATTTCTTCAGGAAATTTCGCATACAAAAAAAATGATCTTTGGCCTTAAAAATATTGGCGCTACCTTTCATCGGGCTATGTCTTTCACTTTCCATGACATGAAGCACATTGTTGAAGCTTATATAGATGGTTTAGTAGATTATTATTACAATAAGTGAGATCATCTAGTTCATCTTCACCTCATGTTTGAATAAATTCAAATCGAATGCTACCTACCAAAAAAGAAAGAAGGATCTTCCCTTAACAAGCCAACCACCACTTATTAAAACATCCCAGGACAAATCCCTCGTCTAATCTTAGGTAAATAAAAGTAATTCCTCTTGGTTTTGATATGGATATGAATCTTAATGCTGATCTTTTAGGACATATAAATGCTTTGAAGGTTAATATCCTACTAGTTGAGTTGGTGAAAATTCCATCCATGAAAAATCAAGTGGTCAAATTATTGGGATTGGATGACGCAATGCCAAGTACATCGAGTATATGTACCATTAAAGAAATTCAAGATCAACCTATTATCCTCCATAATATGAATTTGATGGAAAATACCAATTTGATGTATCAACCTTTCTTCATATAATTGTTTATTGGTAATCTCATTCTCTACAACTGCATGTTATATTCTTGTTGCTCGACAATCTCGATGCCCCTTCCCATAATGTATAAGATGGGGTTTAAAATATGAAGGCCATACCGAAACATTTGCGCTATGGAATCCATAGAAGGTAAAGTGTGTGGCTTGATTAGAGATGTTCAAGTCTGTCTCACAAAACATCCCACTATATATCTATTGATGTATATAATTGTCATCAACAACATACCATAAGAATGGGGTATGTTGTTATCAATAAAGTGGGCCATTGACTTAGGTGGAAACATACATATTGAATTCAAATTTCAACCGTTCTAATGCCAAAAGGGATGTTTATAGTGTTGTACAAGGAACCAATGAGACGATACCTTGTGGAAGATCTAGAATAACGAGAGGATGAAATAATTTGTTGCACGAATGACATGGGATGCTACACTATATTCACCAATGATGTTTTTCCTAGAGAAAATACCGACAATTTTGAACGATAAATCTCAATGGGGCGAAATCCTCATTACGTATGGGTGCACGTAATGTATTAACTTCCCCATCCGGAGAAGCTTCTCATTTTTCTTTTTGTTTAGAATTTGATGGTACTAATAATGTGATTGGATATGAAGCTCTTTTACATGGACTTGAATTAGATAAAAATTGTTGTATTAAATTATTGAAAATTATTGGAGACTCCAACCTTATTGTGATGCAAGTGAAATAAATTTTTTCCTTGGTTGATTTAGCCTTAGGGGGCTTCATTGTTATATCTTTGCAAGTAGTTTCTTTATATTAGAATTAATGAGTATATGCTTTAGTAGTTTCCGCTTCCAACTTGTGTCCATGACAAGGTCTTGAAAAATAAATAAATATGGAAATAATGTTTAGAATGCTTGTGCTTGATAATATGGGAAAATATCAAGTATACGATGACGGCAAAGACATACAAATATTTATGAACAATATTGCATAGTTTTCAAATTACAAAATTGATTGGAATGGGGAAGGCTCTCCAAATAAAGAAAGAGAAAACCATGTTCCACCTAAAGGGATCTAAATGAAAAATATTTTTAATAGAAATGATAAATACAAAGGTAAGAAAGATGAAGGTCCTTATCCTTGAGGATTACGAAGAAGCAAATGTTAGTTCTCATGAGAATCAAAAGATTGTGAAAATGGACAAAAATCTTACTCTGTGGGAAAATAAAGAATTTGAAAATATGATTAGAGAATCCATAGATGTTTTTGCATGGTCTTATGATTATTTAAATACTTATAACATGGACATGATTGATCACACCATACCATTAAACAAGAATGAAATTCCATACAAACATAAGCTAAGGAAAATACATCTGAAATTGGCCCCATTGGTCTATAAAAAGTTGTAAAAAAGATGAGTCCAAGATCATTGTGTCGATTAGGTATTCAAAATGCCTCTCAAATCCGATGGTCACTAGAAATAAAACAAGTGAAATAAGGATCTGTGTAGATTTAAGGAATTTGAATAATGTATTTGAGAAGGATAACTATCTGTTATCTAATATGGAACATCTTCTACAAAGAATCATAAGTTCCCAAATGTTATCATTCTTAGATGGATTCTCCGGGTTCAATCAGGTTGCAGTGAAAGAAGAAGATAGATCCAAGATGACATTAACAACCTCATGGGGTATGTATGCCATATTTGAGGATTCCTTTTGGTATAATGAATGTAGGAGCTACCTTTCAAACAGTTGTGGATATGCATTCAGAGATATTATGCAAAAGATCCTAAAAATTTATGAAGACAACCTCATAGTGTATTCCAAGAAAAGAGAGGATCATCTTTATCATCTTCGAGAGGTATTCAAATCCTATCGTAAATATTATATATCTCTTAACCCTAAAAATTAATTTGTTGGTGTTTTAAAAGGTAAATTGCTTGGTCATATTGTTTGTAAAGATGGAGTAAAGGTAGATCCTAAAATAATCAAAGGTATTAAAGAAATGTATTTACCGAGAAATTATAAAGGCTTGCAATCATTTTTTGGAAAGATGAACTTTATTCATAGATTTATTCATTTGAAACTTCATTGATGTTACTAAACCTTTGAATAAGTTGCTTAAAAAAGATGCAATTTTAAAATGGGAAAAGGATGCTTTCAAGGACATCAAAGATGTTATTGTGCAAGAGGGGGTATTTGTTAGTCCTAATTATTCCAAACCATTTCAAATATTTTATTTTTCTTCTACTGACACCATTGCAGGAGTCCTCCTAAAAAATAATGATTGGAATGAAGATCAGTTGATAGCTTTCATAAGAAAAGTCATATAATGGAAAATAACATCTTCTCTAGTGGTATCGTTAAAACATTTCATAGTATACATTACCTATTTAAAGGTCATTACTTATGTGCATCATCCAACTGTAAAAGAAATATTAAGGAAATAGGATAGTTGTGGAAAAATGGATCGCCAAGATCCAAGAGTACGACTTGGAAATAAATCCCACCAAGTTGGTAAAACGACAAGGCTTAGCTCAGTTGATGGAAGAAGGAAATGAAGTTTCCCCTTGTCTTGAAGAAGGGTCAACACTTATGATCTCAACACTTATCTAGGACTTGGAAGGGTGTGCGTGGTATAAAGGCATAGTTTACTATATCAAGAATTTATCATGTCCACCTCACCTTCCAACGCATAAGAAAAGAGCATTGAAGTTAAAGGTATCAAAATATTGTTTTATCAATGAAAACCTAAAATGGAGAAGCTCTGATGGCTTAATTCGCATATGTGTTTGTTCTCTAGGAATCGAAAAATTGATTCATGAGTTTCACAAGGGTGTGTGCAATGGTCATCATTCAACCACTACAATAAAACATAAAATATTAAGAGCTGGATATTATTGGCCCAACATTTTCTAGTGCACACACATATTGATCATAAGATGTCATATGTGTCATCTATTCATAGGAAACCAAAAGCTAACATCCCCACCATTACAAGTAGTAGTAGTAGAAGCTCCCTTCCAATAATGGGGCTTGATTTCAGTGGTGAGTTCAAAGAAAATTCAAGAAACGGAAATAAATGGATCTTAACATATACAAATTAATTTACGAAATGATTTGAAGTTATTTTGATCAAGCAGGCTACAACAAAGGTTGTCATGGATTTATTGGAATATAAAATCATTAGTAGGTTTGGGGTTCCATCAAAGCTTATAACAAATAATGCCCAAGATTTCAATCAAGTTATTTTTTCGCTTTCTGTTTCAACTATGGAATTATCTTGTCTCATGCTTCCATTTACTATCTACAAGGGAATTGTTTCATCGATTCAAGCAACAAAAATATAGTGAATTTAATAAAAAGGACCATTGGTGACAACAAAAGAAATTGGGACATCAAGTTGAAGTATGTTCCATGGGTTGATAGAATAAAAAGAAAGGAAGCAACTAAAAGAACCCCATTTGAGCTTGTATGTGGAATGTATGTAACATTTCCTATCCATTTGAAGTTTCCAGTATACAAATTCCTCCAGCAGCATGCCTCAGATCCAAATGCATTCCAAATCCAAGTCAACCAACTAATAGAACTAGATGAAAGACAAACAAGGGCATTTGATCACCTAGTACAACATGAAGAAAAGACAAAGGGCTAGTTTGACAAGAAATCTTGTCAGAAAAACTTCGAAAAGGTCATATCGTCCTCTTATGGAATAGAAGAAATGAAAAACCAAGTGAACATGGCAAGTTTCAAATTATTTGGTTAGTTTTATATCATATTGATGATGTTGCATCTACTAAATCTTTCTATCTAAGCCATATAAATGGAGATAAAGTACCGTTTCCTAATAATGGTCAAGCTTTGAAGAAATTATACATAGGTGATACCTGATGTATTTAAGTCATCCCTTGTACTATAGTAGTTTTAGTTTCAATTTGATTTTTTCATTTACTTTTACCCATGCATTGCACATGCTATTTACTACATTTTAATTGATTTGAATAATGTAGGAGGAAAGTGTCTTCCTCCAATGCATTTGATGAATTTGTTGTTTGAAGCATGTGTGGGTGTATGGGTCTCAAATGATTAAGAGGTTCTCATGCACTCCTAGGAGAAGTGCAAGTCCCATAGCTAGATCCAGTTGTAACCCTCCATATACTCTTTAGTGTGCCACATCAGATATTCCAGAGAGGAGGGGTATTTATTCATTGTAAAGGCTGAGTTGGGACTTGTTTTATGTAAACGTGTTGGTCTAGTGGGGCATAAGGTATGTGGTATGGTCATGGTAGGTCCTATTGGCCTTAATTTCAAGGATTATTTGCTTAGTGGCTTTGTTGACTACCCCTCGGAGTCATGGAAGTCCCCCATCATGTTGGGCATTTATGCCCTGGGTTGGTTTTCAATGCTTCTTGGGATGAATCCATTAAGGCACATTGCTTAGGGTATCATTGCCACACTTGTGTTTATCCTTTGTAAAGGTGATTGCGTGTGTAAGGGTTGTCATACCCATATTAACACACCTCATTTATTCCCAGATGGACCTATTTTTTCATGTGTAAGCCCTCCTCTTGGCTCAAGCATGCCAAATTGAGGATGACACCATCCTTTTGAAGAGGCCATACAACCTAAAGGAGGGTGTTAAGGGAAAAATCACTTTGTTTAGGTTAGTTGGGGCATGGGACCTTCTTCCCAAGATAAATGTTTCATCAAGTTGCAAAAATTCATCATTTTGATTATTATTTTATGTCTTATGAGGTTTTGTCCTTGGCTTATGGGTGACAAACCCTAAAAATTCATTGAAAAGTAATTGAAAGTCGATTTTAGACATTTTTAGTTAGGTCGGCCCAAAAACGAGGTTAAGTTAGCCTAATTAGCATATAAATAAGGCTAACCTCCTTATCTCTAACTCAATATCATGGGATCAAATAAAATCATTTCTCTTTTTCTTCTTGTCTATCTTGTCTAAGTGATGCACACCTCTCTTATAGGCACCTTGAAGCTTCAATAAGGTGATTTTTTTTCATTGAAAGTCTTACTAAATCTTACAAGGATTGTTTGAGGAAAGGAATTCTTGTGAGGGTTACTCTCTTCTTCTTTGCTGTTATTTTATGGTAATATATATGGTTCTATTTTCTTTCACCGTCAGAGACATCCAAGGTAAGATTTAATTAGTTTTTTATGCGTGATAACATTGTTGTAATGTCCTCTTCTACTTAAGCACCAAAAACACCCACTAACCTATTTAATTCCCATAGGTTCGAGCAAGTACTACATGAAAAAGGGAATTGACTAAGGACATATGATACCAGGAGCAGAACAGAGCATTGATTCAATATTAAGTCATCAGTATGGTAAAGAAAGCCTTATCCCTTTAGGATTAAAGTCAACGAGAAATTAGAATTGCATGCATGCAAAAAGTAAAGTGAAAACCCTAAAAGTGACATGAAAAACCTAAATTTACATGCTAACCTATATAAGAAGGGTCATTGAACCAAAAGGACTATCTATGATTATTATTATTGAGTTTGGTTTCTAGAGCAGTAGCAGTCGGTGACGCAACAACAAGTTGGGGTTGGAGATGAAGGTCTTAATATAACAAGGGGTTTCAATAACGAAATATATCTTCCCTAATCACTTCAGGATAGATCATCCAGATCTATCATCGGTACTCATCATCTTATTATTCTTGGTTCGATCATTCAACTATAAGAGAGAGATTTTATTGCAGGTGCACCCTTTCGCTGGTGGGAAACAACTAGAAATCCCAGATCCAATCACTAGCCTTCAAGATTCCAGTAAAGTTTATGCATGCTACCTCCATTCTCCTTAGTAGGGATACATCAACATATTGAGTGATTCTTATTCCATTCCAGGCATATTTGGATCCTCCACCAACAAAAACGTGAGATAGACAGACATCACCCTCTTTGTGGAAAAACAATTCGCTAGGTGGCTTAAAGGAGGAAAAACATGTGCATGTGTCTTGTTATCTCTCAGGGAGGCCTAAACCATCACTCCTAGAAATTTTCAGCAACATCGTACAGTTCCTCCCTAAAAAACATCAAGATCTATAGAAGGACGACACTCTTTTAGTTGTGCATCAACTTCACAAGAGGAGAACTATTATCTTATCTTTCTGGCATAACCTACATGCATCTTATCTATTGGAATACTATCAACATTATTATCAGTGGTATGTGTATATCATCGTACTAAAATTCTTTTCCCTATTATCTCTCTAGATCATCTATGTTTTACGCCATTTGGCACGACACTTTTTGCATGCACATTTTATTTATCTTTCTAGCACAATTTGAGCATCTAAATAACAAACATATTACTAAAGTATAATAGAATATCAATTGGGATATTACAGTGGTACCAGAGCATGTTCCTATTCAGTTGTCGGATTGAACATGAAAAGTAAATGAATCCAAAAGAAGATACCTTTGTAACTTATAGAAGGAGGAAGGGTAGATACACATAGGATATGGAATTTGAATATATTCAGTTAGAGGATACAAATTCATACATGGACCCAACATGAGTACACTCTGATAGAGGAAAGGGAACAAGGGAAGAGGAAGACGGGTTATAATTTTGTAACTTAGTTAGTGCATTAAATGACCTAGCTAAAGGGAAGAAATAAGTATTGCATACCATAAATAGCTTGGCTCTTAAGCTAGAACAGGGTTAGAAAAATATACCTCTTTCACCATTGGATAGAGGGTATACTAGTAGTATCGGAAAACATGCATACACTAATATGAAAAACACTCCTCACATATACAATGAACCATCCAGACCTACTATGCCTCACTTTTTGGAGAATTTCGTTGCATCATTAGTCATGCCAATAGAACCTAGTGAACCATTTGGGGTCGATTTACAGGAATACAGAGATTTGGGAGATGAGTTCCATTTAGCTATGTCATTCCCAGACTTCTGCAATATGAAAATCAGGAACCAAACAAGAAATTTTAACATAGGGTTTACCCAAAACTATGAATTGCAGAAAAATTTGGGCAGGTTGACCATTCCTAATTTTGAAGGGTCTCACGGGTTTTAGCGAGAATATGGGTCCAGAAGTTGG
The DNA here is from genome assembly GCA_001517045.1 of Pseudotsuga menziesii. NCBI lineage: Eukaryota > Viridiplantae > Streptophyta > Pinopsida > Pinales > Pinaceae > Pseudotsuga > Pseudotsuga menziesii. Next base: position 340,830 of record LPNX010986451.1, on the reverse strand, counting down.
ATACTTACTTCCACATCAACCCTATGACATAGACATATGCCATTAAATTCGCTACCTTACATCTGGACGGAGAGGCTCATTAGTGGTGGTACCATGGGTTAGTGATGCTAGGTCACAACACCATCAGTTCCTATAGTGAATTCACACAGAGGCTCGTGGAGCGGTTTGACAAAAGGGATCTAGAGATACATTTTAGAGAGTTAGCACAACTCAAACCGATGGGTAGTGCCAAGGATTTCATGTCAGAGTTTCAGGGAGTATTCGTTATGGTAAAAAATGTGTTCGAGAGCACGTTGGTTATGTTATTTGCAAGAGCTTTGACAGAACCTTTATGTGGGTGGGTGAAATCCTACAAGCCATCCACTCTACAGGATGTGATCGGTAGAACCCGATATATATAATATTCAGTCCCTAAAAACATGTTTCTGACTTAAATAAATTTCCCAATAGAAAACAAGGACAAAAAACCTTTTCAATAGGAATGGACAAAGAAAACTTGGTTGGACGATGACACGAGGAAGGATCTGAGAAGTAAAAAATTGTGCTTCACTTGTTAGGAACCATGGATTCCAGGTCACAGGTGTGCAAGGACAGAAAAGGACCACTGTATAGAAGTCTATTGAGACAGTGAAGGGGTGAATCGAAACAAGAAACAACTGAGGAATTGATGGCAATAGAGGAGGAGTCACTTCAGGGAGAATCATCAGGGGGAGTCATCGCTACATTATTTGGAGTACCCAGGTTTCATACTCTCAAGGTAAGGGGATAAGTACAGGGTCACAGAGTAGATGTGTTAATTGATGGGGGGGGCACAATTTCATTGATGCAACATGGGTGGCTAAGTGGGGTATTCATACAGATAAATTTGAAGGATTCACCGTAGTGGTAGCAGGTAATAATAACATGGAATGAAACCATTTGATCCCAAAAATAAATGTCACACTATGGAACTACAATATGACCAACTCATTTTACGTGGTGAATGTAGCTCATACAAATGTAGTATTAGGGGTTCAATAGCTTTACTCTATAGGGAAATATACTAGGGATTACAGGGAAATGGAAATGGAATTCTAGGGACATGATGGAAAACGGGTAGTCTTGAGGGGCATGAACACTTATCTCCCCAAACTATTATCATCAAAAAGAATGGAGGTCATACTTAGACAAGGAGACATAGAATGGTCAGCCGAATGCTTCTTTACTCTTAGGAATCCTCCAGATAACAACACCCAACATCTACTCAATATACATGCATTATTACAGGAACATGAGAAGGTATTCAGAGATATTCCGGCAGGTCGGCCTCCAGACAGAGGGTTCGAGCACATTATTGAGTTAGAGGAGGGGACACATGCAATCATCATCACTCCATACATGCATACCAAAAGGTACAAAGATGATATAGAGAAAACAATCAAGGAATTGCAGAAATTAGGTTACATTCGCCCGAGTTCTAGTCCATTGCATCATCGGTGGTTTTGGTAAAAAAGAAAGATGGAACCTTATGGATGTGTATTTATTATAGATCCCTCAACAAGAAAACCATAAAAAATAGGTATCCCATCCCTAGTATTGATGGATTAATGGATGAGTTACAGGGGAAAAAAACACTTCTCAAAAATTGATCTTCGATCAAGGTATCATCAAATTCGAGTAAGGGATCAAAATATTTCGAAAGCAGCCTTTCGTTGCCACTATGGCCATTATGATTTCTTAGTCATGCATTTTGGAATCACCAATGCTTTGAAAACCTTCCAATATTTCATGAACCACACCTTCAAGGCTCAGTTGTGGAAATTTGTACTTCTGTTCTTTGATGACATTTTGATTTACAGTAAAACTTGGGAGGAGCATTTGAGACACGTGGATGAGGTACTGGGAATTCTGGAAGAACAATCTCTTAAATAAAAATGTATAAATGTGAGTTTTGGCATGCAGGAAATGTTATATATAGGGCATATAATAAGCACATATGGATTACAGGTTCACATGGAAAAGATTAGAGCTATCTTAGATTGGCCTACACCAAAAAATGCAACAGATTTGAAGGGATTTTTAGGCCTTTGGACATATTACAGGAGGTACGTAAAGGGGATTTCTCACTTTAACACACCACTCACTGATCTTACGAATAAAGGGTCATTCAGTTGGATAGAAAGGGCACAACAGACCTTTGAAAAAATGAAAAACACCATGAGTTCTTGTCCAATTTTGGCACTACCAGATTTCTCACAGCCATTCATAGTTGAGTGTGATGCTTTGAGAGAGGGACAAGGGGTGGTATTGAGAGATGGAAACTTAAAGATTATGAATTCCACTACTCTATATATGATAAGGAAATTCTAGAAATCTTACACACCTTAACAAAATTCATATAGTATTTGGTGGGAAGCAGGTTTAAAATTAATACATATCACATTAGCCTCAAATACTTCTTAGAGTAGAAAGAGTTGAATGAGTGTCAACAAAAATGGGTCATCAAGTTACAGGCATATGAATTTGAAATAGAATGTTGTAGATGATGCTTTATCAAGGAGACCAACCTCATTATCATTCATGAGTATATCTACTGATTGGAGATCTCTTCTCTTGGTGGAATATTCCAAAAATAAATTTGCTTGTGAATTTTTAGATGAACAAATACAGGATAACAGGTATAGGGTAATCGATGACATAATTTACTACAAGAATCAGATATACCTCGTTTCGGGGTCAGCTTTGAAGAAAAATATTTTACATGCATCACATGATTCACCACTATCAGAGCAATAGGGTTTCTTGAAAACTTACAGATAGATTAGAGAGAGGTTCTCATGGAAAGGCCACAAGGACGATGTAATACAGCATGTCCAGCAATGCAATATGTGCCAATAGAATAAAAACGAACACACTCATCTGAAAGGGTGAATTCAATAATTACCTATACTAGAGCAGAAATGAGAGAGATTTTTGATGGATTTCCTTACGAGTTTACCCAAGGTACGTGGACGAGATTTCTTATACATTGTAGTAGATCGATTGGCAAAATTTTCCCACTTAGTTGCTATTTCTTCAGATTATTCAGCATCCCATGTAGCAGGCTTGTTTTTTAGAGAAGTTTTCAGAGTCCATGGACTACCTAAAACCATTGTCAGTGATCATGACAGTAAATTCACCAGTGCCTTCTGGAAATATATATTCAAATTAGTGGGGCCAGAAGTAGCTACTAGCACCAGTTATCATCCTCAAAGCGACGGGAAGACAAAGATAGTCAACAAATGGATCGAGGGATATTAGAGAAATTAAGTAGCAGGGAAAGAGATGACATGGATTAAATGGATACACCTAGGGGAGTAATACTATAATAATACTCACCATATGTCTATTAGGATGACTCCTTTCAAATATTTATATGGCTATGAGGCACTAAATTTTGCAGATTTGGTCTTCGGAGACAACAGAGCACCTAAGGAAAAAGATTGGGTACATGACAATTGGGATATTCTTAAAGTTCTAAAAGAGGATCTTCAGGCAACTCAAAACCAACAGAAATTATATGTGGACCGACACAGAGTTGAGCATATCTTTGAGATAGGGGATTTGGTATACTTACAACTACAACCTTACACATAATCTTCACTCAAGAGAAAAGGGGCGAAGAAGTTGAAACCTTGTTTCTATGGTCCTAATAAAGTAGTCAGAAAGGTGGAAGAGGTGGCTTATGAACTAGAGCTTCCAGAAGAAAGTAAAATTTATAATGTATTTCATGTATCGAATCTCAAAAAAACAGTAGGGAAACACATTGCTCCATCCACCGAACTCCCTCCCTTAGATGATGAAGGGATTCTAGTATTGATTCCAGAGAGAATTATACAGGTTTGAGAAAGGAAAATCTAAAACAAGGTAATTTTGGAATACTTGGTAAAATGGAAAGAATTACCTATTGAAGACGCCACATGGGAGGGAGAACAGGCATTGTAGCATCCTAGTTTGTAGTTGCTAGAGGACAAGCAATTTCAAGTGGGGAGGATTGTAATGTCCTCTTCTACTTAAGCACCATAAACATCCTCTAACCTATTTACTTCACATAGGTTCAAGAGGGTACTACAGGAAAAGGGAATTGTATGAGAACATATGGTACCAGGATCATAACAGAGAATTTATTCAGTATTAAGTCATCAGTATGGTAAATAAATCCTTATCCCTTCAGGATTAAAGTCAACGAGAAATTAGAATTGCATGCTTGCAAAAAGTAAAGCACAAACCCTAAAAGTGACACAAAAAACCCTAAAAGTACATGCTAAGCTATGTAAGAAGGGTCATTGAACAAAAACGACTATCTATGATTATTATTATAGAGTTTGGTTTCTAGAGCAACAACAACTAGTGTCGCAGCAACAAGTTGGGGTTGGAGACGAAGGTCTTCATCTAACAAGGGGTTTCGACAGAAAAATCTATCTTCTCTAATCACTTTGGGATAGATCATTGATATATATAATCGATACTCATCATATTCTTAATCTTGGTTCGATCATTCTGCTATTAGAGAGATATTTTATTGCAGGTGCACCCTTTTGTTGTTGGGAAACAACTGGAAATCCCATATCCATTCGATAGCCTTCAGGATTTCAATAAAGTTTATGCATGCTACCTCCATTCTCCTCGACGGGGATACATCAGCATATTGAGTGATTTCTATTCCGTTTCGGACATATTTGGATCCTCCACCAACAAAAATGCAAGATCGAGGGACATCACCCTCTTTGTAGAAGAATAATTCACTAGTTGGCTTAAAGGAGGAAAAACTTGTGCATGTGTCTTCTTATCTCTCATGGAGACCTAGACCATCACTCCTAGAAAGTTTCAGTAGCAACGAACAATTCCTCCCTAAAAAATGCCAATATCTATAAAAGGAGGGCACTCTTTTAGCTGGGCGTCAACTTCAGGAGAGGAGCACTATTATCTTATATTTCCAGCATAACATGCATGCATCTTATCTATTGGCGGAATATCATCATTATTATCAGTGGTATGTGTATACCTTCTTACTAAAATTATTTGTCCTATTATCTCTCCATATTAGCTATTTTTTATGGCCATTTGGCATGACACTTTTTGCATGCACATTTTATTTATCTTTCTATCAATGATTTGAGCATCTGAACAACAAACATATTACCAAAGTACAATAGAATATCAGTTGGGATATTACAATTTCCTTGTAAGTGAGACATCCATTCTTGGATGCTATCTCTTGTTAGTCCTTTAACACCTCTCTTTTTTGTAATTAGGTCAAGACCAACACAAGCTAGGGTTTCCTTGTTTTGCTTTAATTCATCAAAATTGGATTGCCAATTCTTGAGAGGAATGCTAACCATGATTCCTCGGTGGCCTTGAAGGGAAGAGAATTAGGTCTTGTTCCCTCATCCTCACTTGAAATACTTTTTATTCAAATTTATGTACTATATATTACAAAAATACAAAACAATCAAATACTGTGAAAAAACCCTAAATTTTTCATATTTTTCAAAAAAAAAATCTTATTTTTGCAAAAAGTCCTAAAATATTTATTTTGTTCCCTAGTTGTTTTAATTCTATTTTTGTAAAATATTCAATTACAACAATAAATAGATCTAGATAAAAGATTGAAAAATCCTAAAAAGTTAGAAAATATTGCAAAAAAATCATTTTTTGGCCTTAGAATTGCCCTAAAGGAGGTGATTTCATCCATTAGCATTGATTTAAGGCCCGGTTGAAGTCTTGTTGTAGTTCCATCTTAAAGGAACGGTCAAACCCTTGATGTTTGAGGAGGATTGGTTCAATTCCTAGGTTACCCAGGTTGAACTTGGTGGGATTTGGGGCCAAGGTTAAATATGGTTCATCTTTACTACAAAAAATTGCAGGCTTGAAGCGTAGATCAGCATTGAAACACATCATTCATCCACCAAAAGAGAGGTACCATAGAGGGGATTGATGCACCCTGTCTAGTTGGCTGCAGGGAGGTAAACTTTGGGTGATTTTGATAGTTAGTTTGGGAGATATCTCTTGTTTTAGATTGTTGGTTTTTAATTTAGAATTATGCATAGTCATATAGCATATTCATCATTGCTCCAAACCTTTCAATTCAAAGGATTCCTTGTACTTATCTTTCATTGACTCCATTTGGCTCTGGTGAACTATCGGTGTGAATATCTTGTAGGGATATAAGTGATTTCTTTTGGTATCTTACAGGTTTATTCTTACGTTAATCAAGGAGCCTTTTATGGCCCACGAGAAAGGCCTAAATAGGAAGGGGGTTACTTTGATATGGCATTGGGTGTACCTACTTGAAAAGTTGTTGATTATAGCATTGGGTCCGCTGAGTCCACTTATCTTATTTGGGTCCACTTATCTTCGATCATGGAAGAGTGCTAGTTTTTTAGGCAACATAACCCATTATCCCATAGGTTCCCATGATTGAATGGTCGGGGCAATGAAATTGACGTGATGGCAGTGGAGAAGGCATGTGAACCTTACAAGGTTTGTCTTGAACTTCAAATATTATCCATTGATGGTTCACAATATTTGAATTGCTATGTGTCCCTTGGCATGACACGGGGATTAAAAGATAAGAAATGATGTATTACATGTTAAAAGACTTAGGGGTTTTGGAGGAATAACATACCCCATTTTTTTATGAAATACTTCATTCAAATCAACTGTTATGTTAGCTTGAGCATCGACTTCTCTAGTTAGGACTTGGAGAATATGGAAGAACTTGACTTCTTTGAAATAAGAGGCTTATAGTTTAATTTAGAGATTATATATTGAGCTACAAAGTTTATTATCAATATGTGGTGTTTATTCATGATTTTAATGATGATTATTGAGTCACCTATAACAAATATGGATTGCACCTTGTTTAGATCAATACTCCTTTATTCCTTGTAACAAAGCATATGCCTCAACTTGATTGTTAGTATTCATTCCAAGGACCCATGAATAGTTTAGTTCCAAATTTTCTCTGGGATCAATGAGGATCCCCCCACACCTATTTGTCCTTATGTTGGATATTTGTTTGTAAACGAGCATTGTTCATTTCATTGGTATTCAATATTTGTTTTAATCCATCCTTTTGGCACACCTTTTTTTTACTTTTTGTAGCTTCTCTAATCCTTGGGTATTTAACCAGAAAGCAACCCTTGGAAATTTACAATTAATATATTCCATCAAATTAAAAAATTATTCTTTACATATTGAATAAATACCGAGTCAAGCAAATATCTGAAGCAGGGATCGATGTAAATTTTGAGGAAGAATTTTTATGTAGTGATAAAGTACGAGAAGAAGGAAAATTTGAAAGCTGAGAGAGGGTCACCAATTATTTCCAATTTAATAAAAAAACCTTCAGGTGAACATGAGGAGACATTATCCCCTTATATTTCCTTTAGGGTGCCTCAATGTTTTACTCAAATATTGAGGGATGCTCAGGAATATCTTGAGGCTTCTGGGAGAATGTTTAGAGAGAGTGGACCTTTAAAGAAGTTTCCCAACTAAATGGCATTGATGAGAAACTTCATATATTTAGATCATTCCATATTTCAATAGGCAACACAATAGTGGGCTTTGTGAGATTCCATGGTGGAGGATAACACCTCCATCATGAAGAATGATGCGTGGGACATAATTCCAAGACTAGTGAAGTTAGTAGTGAGTTCTAGGTGGCTCTACAAAATTAAACATCATGTTGATGGAAGCATTGAGAAATTTAAAGTGAGGTTTGTGGTGATATGGTTATCCTAGAAAGATGAAATGGAATATGATGAGAAATTTTCTCTGGTCACTAGGAACACTTCCGTTAGAGTAGTTAAATATTTAGTTTCATTTATGTGATGGAGGATACATCACATATGTGAATGAAACTTTCCTTAATGGGATAGTCGTGGAAGAAGTGTACATGGAGAATCCTTAGAGATTTTAGGTAATTGAGAAGGAGTCCCATGTATGAAATCTTGAGAAGGCCTTTTATGGACTCAAACAAACACTGAGAGGATGGTATTCTATGAAATTTGGACATTTTCAAAGTGTGGGATTCATCAAAAGTGAAGCATATCCTAATCTATATTATATTTTTGTGGTACTGATTTGTTTATTTTTGCATTGTATGTAGACAAATTGTTTCTTATAGGTATAGAAAAGCTCATATTATGGTGCAAAGAATATATGGTAGTAGAGTTTGAGATGGAAATTGACATGATGGAGTGATTCTTAGGTTTGGATGCTTGGTAGAGACTAGGGGAGATATTCCTTGGGTAGGGGTAAATATATAGTTGATATTTTGAAGATGATTTTGATGGAATATTTCAAGCCTATAGACACATCCATGATCACTGATTTGAAGAAGGTGACAAATTTAGCTGTGGAGCTGGTGGACCCTACACTATACACAAATTTGATAGATTCGTTGATATATTTGGTAAACACTAGACTAGATATATGTTTTGCAATGAGCACCTTGGTTCAAGTTGTAACATCAATTCAACTAAGAGAGGGGACATTGAGTAAATTCAGGGCCTCTAAATTTTCCCATAACCATAATTACCAATTTCATAATATGTGTGAAGAAACATAATAATATACACAAATAAAATAAACTCTTTCCACACAAGTATAACATGCAATATTCACCATAATAAATACATGCTTCAAATAAAAACATTGCACAATAAAGTAGAAAAGAATATGTATCTTTATCCAACGCAAATCCAAGCAACTGGATGTGTAAGAGCGGTTTTACACCCAACCATAGGCACTTTTTCCAGCATTTACTCTTTCTAGTAAGAGGCCTTCCCAAAGTTGGGCTATAAGGACACCAAGGTGAAGGAAATAGTTACAGGCTTCTCCCTCTCAACCCACAACCCATTTTGCTATCAATTATCACCCAAATTCTCATACATATCTCTACAAGGATCTCACTCAACTCTCACATCATTAGCTTCCACAATACCTTCCCCACACAACACCCTTCTTGGCTTAGGCATACCCTTCAGCGATCCATGGTTCTCTTTGGAAATTTGTCTTGCTGAGTGGTTCCTACTATTTATTAGATTTGTAACATTAAGCTAGCATAACATTAGGATATTTAACTGAGAGAACAACAAGCATAGCAATCAAACACAAGAGACAATGAACACAGTGTTTTTGCTTGGGGAAACCATAAATGGAGAAAACCCCGCAAATTCCTTAGAGATAGAATCAACACCAAAAGTAAAACCCCAAAACAGTAATATGATCTCCTGACGGCAGTAACCTCTTTCTTCCTTGCCCCAGTGTCTTTCTCTTCCTCAGCTATGCGCTACAACTGAGTGTGAGTGAGTGTGTGATAAATAGAGAGGCTAGCTCTCTATTTATACTAATTCCTGACTTGAATAAACCCAACTAGGGCTGACTTCACTAGGCGAGTCTAATAATCCTAGTGCCCCAGAACTGCAAGGACTTTAAACCTTGATCAATAGGAGGGTTACCCACAATGACTTGACATGACTTGTTTACATTATAGAACCTCTTGATAGGAACATTGGGGCATGACATGACTCAAGTACATCCTGAAATAAACATCGGGTTACAATACATAAGAAATACAAGTGAATACATTCTGAAGTTACAATTTCATCTACACTCCCTCTTAACTAGGAAGGTATTCTCTCGACACAATTTTCATCACTAGTCTTCTTCTCTGGATCATCTTGCCATCTGCATCTTCAAGTCATCTTCATCTTCGGATATGGATCATCACTCGATTTGGATCATAACTCGATCTAGATCATCACTGGACATCATCACTGGAGCATCATCTCTGGATCTGGATCATCACTCAATCTAGATCATTACTGCTAGGTCATCATCACGGGTGTTATCTCATGATTCTTCTCGTCACAGAAAGTTCTATAGAGCTAGCCATTTTTCATGCTGGTTGTAGGCCTAGCCTCCATGTAGGTCTTCTTCAGTGCTTATATCTAACACCAAGTCAGAATGGCCCGCCCAGCACTTACATCTGACCATGAGAGGAACACATCCAACACCATGTCAAAAAGGCATGCCCAACACTCACATCTGATCATGTAGGAACCAATCCTATAATCACATCAGAAAGGCTTAGCACTTATATCTATCCATGTGGGAACACATCCTGCAACCATGCTAAAAAGGCTCTGCACTTACATCCAACCATGCGGGAACACATCTTGCAACCATTTTGGAAGGGCTCTGCACTTACATCCACCCATGTGGGAACACATCTTGCAACCATGATGGAAAGGATTTGCACTTACATCCACCCTTGCGGGAACACATCCTGCAACCATGATGGAAAGGCTCTGCACTTACATCCACCCATGCGGGAACACATCTTGCAACCATGATGGAAAGGATCTGCACTTACATCCACCCATGCAGGAACACATCCTGCAACCATGATGGAAAGGCTCCCAAGAGAATGGCATCAACCCTTATATCTGATCAAGTGGGAACACATCCCTCAATCACATCAGAATGGCCATGCGCTCACATATGATCATGTGAGAACACATCTCACAGTCATATTGGAATGGCCCTCAGTCCTAGACCAAGTATTCCTGGTAACTAACCAGGAACCTCCATTCCAAGAATGGCAATAGCCCTTATATCTGATCATGTAGGAACCAATCCTGCAGTCATATCAGAATGGATCAACACTCATATCTGACATGGAAGGAACCAATCCTCTCACCATGAAAAAATGGCTCAGCCCTTACATCTGACCATGGAAGGAACCAATCCTCTCACCATGTCAGAATGGCTCATGGACTCATCACTTCCCCTTGGAAGGGACCTCGATCTGGAGAACACCAAGCTTCTCCCTGAAGTACTCAAACTTCACTCTAGCTAATGGCTTCATCAACACATCAGCTATTTGTTCGTCCGTCGCAACATACTGGAGCTTCACTTCTCCCCTCTGCACCATATCCCTGATATAGTGATACTTGATCTCGATATGCTTCGACTTGTCATGGAACACTGGGTTCTCTGACAACTTCACACAACTATGGTTGTCATACTGTATACAAGTAGCATCTAACTGGAGATCAAATAAATCAAACAGTAGCTTCCTCAACCATACTGCCTCATAACTAGCTGAACAAGCTGCGACATACTCTACTTCAGATGTACTTAGTGCCACACAGGATTGCTTCCTGCTAAACCAAGAGATCACACCTGATCCCATATTGAAGCAACACCCTAAAGTGCTCTTCCTATCGATGGCACTGCTTGCCCAATCTGAATCAACATAACCCTCCAGGTTAATCTTCTGACTCGCCTCATACTTGAGCCCATAATCAACTGTACCCTTCAAGTACCTTAGAATATGCTTTGCAGTAATCAAGTGAACATGTCTCGGATCTGTCACGAAATGGCTCAAGGTGTTCATAGCAAAGCACTTATTTGGTCTTGTGTTCATCAGGTACATCAAGGACCCAATCATATGACGATACATTGTAGCATCAACCGTCTCAATGAAGCATCACTCAATAGATTCAGGTTCAATTCCATAGGTGTGGCCATGGCCTTGCATTCCATCATCCCAAACCTCTTCAGGATCTCTACTGTATATTTCCCTTGTCCTAGGGAAATTCCATCTACATTCTGCCACACCTCCATGCCTAGAAAATAATGCATCATACCCAAGTCCTTCATTTCAAACTCGGCAGCAATCTTCCTCTTCATATTAGCAATCAACCCATCCATACCTGTTACAAACAGATCATCTACATATAGTAGGAGCATCACTAGGTTTCCATCTTCAACCTTGTTGTGAAGGTTGGAATCTGCTTTACTCTTAGTAAAGCCCAAACTGGATAGAAAGCTATCAATTCTGTCGTACCAAGTCCTAGGTGCCTGTTTCAAACCGTACAGGGCTTTCTTCAATCTACATACATGAGACTCCTTGTCATGTGTCTCAAAACCAAGTGGTTGTTCCACATACACTTCTTCTTCTACTACACCATTCAAGAAAGCAATCTCGACATCCATCTGGTGTATCTTCCATTTCATCACTGCAGCAAGGGAAAGTACTGATCTAATAGAAGTGTATCTGGCTACAAGTGCAAAATTTTCTTCTTAATCTACTCCTTTCTGGGAGAAACCATGAGCAACAAATCTTGCTTTATATTTTTCAATGCTACCATCTGTAGCATGCTTGATCTTGTAGATCCATTTGGAAGTTACAACTGACTTCCCTTCTGGTCTTGGGACAACATCCCAAACATCATTCTTCATGATCGATTAATAATCTTCGATCATAGCATCCTTCCATTCTTTCTGTTCTTCCACTTCTTCATGATTGGAAGGTTCTTTATCGATGAAATCACATAATAATGCTCCATACCCGAAGCATGATCTGGTCCTCTTTCTTTCTCTGTGATCCTCTTCTAGAGCCCCATATCTTTCCGCACCTTGGATAGCTTCTCGTACCTAAGCAGGTTTCCTCTCAAGGTGGATCTACAGGTTCTTGTGTTTCTTCAGATTCTTGATCTTCTTCTTGAACTTCTTCATTCATGGTTGTGTCATGAATTATGGGTGCTTCCGCCTCTTCAGGAAATTCACCGGGTTTCTTTCTGGATTTGTTGTAAGCTGTGTCTTCGTCAATTGTCACATCCCTGCTGATGTCCATCTTCTTGAATCCTGGGACGTATATTCTGTAAGCCTTCGATCTTTCAGAGTATCCCACAAATATGACCTTCTTTCCTAAAGGATCTAATTTTGCTCTCTTCTCTTTTGGAATGTGAATGTATACAGGATAGCCGAATATTCTGAGATGGCTGACTTCTAGTTTCTTGCCGGAGAAGACTTCTTCAGGAGTCTTGTTCTCGAGTACTCTGTGTGGAGTACAGTTCTGTACATACACCACTGTTTTGACAGCTTCTACCCATAGATGCATAGGTAGATCTTGATCATGAAGCATTGCTCTTGCAGGTTCCATGATAGTTCTATTCTTCCTTTTCTGCAATCCCATTCTATTGTGGATTGTATGGAGTGGACAACTCCCTCTTAATCCCTAAGTCTTTGCATAACTATTTGAATTCATTTGATGTGAATTCTTTGCCATTATTTGATCGAAAGGTCTTGATCTTCTTTTTAGTGTGGTTCTCGATCAAGGATTTGAATTCCTTGAACTTACTGAATACTTCATCTTTGTTCTTCATGAAGTAAATCCATGCCTTCCTAGAAAAGTCATCAATAAAAGAAACATAGTATACATACCTGCTTAGTGAACTTCATGACATTGGATCGCATACATCGAAGTGGATGATTTCCAAGTTTCATTTTGCTTTGCTCTCGCTGCTTGGAAATGTCTTCTTTGTCTTCTTTCCTTTCGCACATCCTTTGCAAACCCCACAATGTTTTTCTTGAATTTATAGAAGACCTTCAACAACTTTGCTTGCAAGTGGTAGTGCTCTACAATGCACATGTGCAAGCCTTCTATGCCAAAGCTCATTTGGCTCTATTGTGTCATGGAATAAAGCTTGTTCTGGATGGCCCTTCAATTTGTATAATCCTACTTCTTGTTCCCCAATCACTACTGCATCATCAATAGTATTTCCCTTTGGCCACATGATGACTTGACCATCTATAAATGCAACCCTCATTCCTTTTGCATCTAATGCAGATATGGAGAGGAGGTTCTTCTTTAGTCCTGGTACAAACAATACTTCCTTCATTGTCATAGACTTTCCAGAGTCTAGCTTATAGGAGGATTCCCCAGTACCTTTTATTGGATACTAGTAGTCATCTCCGAGCTTCACCTTGTGAGGTGATTCATGTTTTGATAGTTTCACAAAGGATCCCTTGAATCCTATCATATGCTTGGAAGCCCCACTATCTATAAGCCAATCATTGCTTCCATGAGTAATGTTTCCCATGAGAGTGGAAATCAAGACATATTCTTCATCACTAGAAGTATCTTCACTTTCATATCTGTTTCTCTTTGTGGAAGGTTCATCATCCTCTACATCATGAGCATGATTTCTTCTTTTGTTTCCCTTCTTATTATGAGAGTTAATCTTGTTTCTAGGACAGTCTTTTGCAAAGTGTCCTCTTTCATCACATGTATAGCATCTTAATTTAGATAAGTCCTTTCTAATGTTATCTTTATGGTGAAAGGTCTTACCTCTAGAGTGATGAGAGTTTCTTCTGCCTTTCTTGGAGTGAGCTGTGAGAGATTGATCTTCACTTCCCATCTTCTCTTCTCGAGCTGCTATCTGAGCTTCTTCTTGAGAGCATTCTTCCCATAGTCTGCTGAATTTTACTAACTTCTTTCTGGCACATATTCCTTGAATAAAGGAGTCCCATGATCTAGGGGGACCATTCAAGGTGGTCATTACAATCTCTGCATTTTCCACTACTTCATCTATTGCTTCCAGCTGTTCCTTGATCTGAGAGACCCTTGTAAAGTAAGACTGGATGGTCTCTGCATTTTGGATCTTTACATTCTTCAGTTGGTTTCTCAGAGTCATCTTCTAATTTATGTTCTTCCCTTCAAACAATTTGGTTGGGGAATCAAACATAGCTATATGTGTCTTTAGGGAGGACACCTGTGGTATGAGGTGATCCTTGATTGAATCAGCAATGATCCTCTTTTCCATAACCATCTTCTTCTTGTGTAAGGCCTTAGCCTCATCTCCCTCTATAACTGGAACCTCCTCATTGATATAGGAGTCCAACTCATTTTCTTCTAGGACCAAGGAGATCCTATACTTCTAGGCTCGGAAGTTATCAGCTTCCTCAAGATTTTTATAAAGATTGGTATGATGAGACATCTTAACTGAGAACCTCAAATGGAAATACAAAATATTTAGATCTTACCAGGTCAAGATGTCGGATCTGGATTTGGAGCTGAAATTCTGTAGTGCTGGTTCAAGAGCAGATTAGGGTTTTGCTTTTCCAGAGTTCTGTCCAACCAAATGCTTTGATCTTGATCCCTAACTTCGATTTTGGGGAGGAGATCAATCCAATCCTGGGCTCACTGAAAAATTCCACTTCTGTGAAAAGCCCTAATTTTCGGCAACAGTGTCGGGTCCAAAACTGAAAAACCTCATAATTGGATTCTACTTCGACAAAAAGGTGCGCCCGAGGGAGGAGAGTTATTCCAACCTTATTTTGTTGAAAATATGTGGAGAGAGATCCACAAAGTAGGAATCCCTAGTTCCCGCAACTACACAGTGTCTTCTTCTCAGGTTAGCTTTGATTCCATGTTAGATTTTTAACATTAAGTTAGCATAACATTAGGATCTTTAACTGAGAGAACAACAAGCACAACAATCAAACACAAGAGACAATGAACACAGTGTTTTTTCTCGGGGAAACCATAAATGGATAAAACCCCACAACTTCCTCAGAGATAGAATCAACACCAAAAGTAAAACCCCAAAATAGTAAGATGATCTCCCAACAGCAGTGACCTCTTTCTTCCTTGCCCCAGTGTCTTTCTCTTCCTCAGCTATGTGCTACAACTGAGTGTGAGTGAGTGTGTGATAAATACAGAGGCTAGCTCTCTATTTATACTAATTCTTGATTTAACTAAACCCAACTAGGGCTGACTTCACTAGGTGAGTCTAATAACCCTAGTGCCTTGGAACTACATGGACTTTAACCCTTGATCAATAGAAGGGTTACCCACAATGACTGGACGTGACTTGTTTACATTATAGAACATCCCAATAGGAACATCGGGGCATGATAGGACTCAAGTACATCCCGGAATAAACATCGGGTTACAATACATAAGAAATACAAGTGAATACATTCCTAAGTTACAATTTCATCAACACTATTGTTGTTGGAGAACCACCTGTAGCCTCAATTTGTGGCTTCCCAAGCATGTAACAACAACAAAACGCAATGGTTAAGGGTTCCTATATTTACCAACCTCTCTACTCACCTACAACCATGAGTTTTCCCTTCCAAATATGTTGTCCTAGATCCAAATTCAAATTTATGGGTTATACACATTTGTTAAAGGTTATGAACAACAATGGAGAGCTCTGCATATGGAAAATATGCATGCAAGAATGGGAGAATGAGGTTTGACTCTAAGAGATATGAGGAAATGGTGAATAGACAATTTACATTACTTCTGACATTAGAAGAAAGGACTCCTGACTACTCCATACTGACTTCTGACTTCTGACAGAACTATCCAAAAGTGAAATTATCCCCATGCTTCAATAACTCCATGAAGTGACTTTTCCCACCAACTTCTCACATGCATTCAATGATTGGAAAGTAGTAAAAAAAGGAGATATTTGGCTTATTCAAGGCACATGCCTAAATTTTGGGTGAGTTCTAAGGTTGACACTTGGCAGCAAAGGATTAGTTTCCCATAGGTCCCCTTTCCTCTTCCCCTCAGCTGGAATCGTATCCCCTTTGGTGCTCTTTACACAACCATTATTGGACCATTTTATTATTTACGCACATAATATTTAGATACATTTTGATATGTCATTATAAGCCAAACACAAAGTCCAAATAAAATATTTACATCATACATGTTTAGCCATTCACTAGTTGGTCCTTGGCCTTGAGCTCCGCACTAGGAATATGTACTAGAATATTTATATCATTTACATAATCTTGGTTAAATACATTCCAAGTCAAAACCAAGGGTATTACATAGGTCATGGTGGAGTCGAGGTAGAAGCATTGGGTAGAAACAAAACATGTTCTAAGATACTTTGCGGGCACAATGGAGTATGGTATGAGATACCATGGAGAGGTGTAGATTGTAGGATTATGTATACTCGGATTGGGAAGGTAGTGCAAGAGAGATGAATAACACCTTAATGTGTTTTTAGCCTTGGATAAAGTATGTTATTTTGGTTAAATAAGAATAAAAAATTCATGGAACTTAGCTCAATAGATTTATAATGCATGGAAATTAGTATTGCTACTAGTGAGTCCATCTAGATTCATAAGTTCCTTGAAAATTTGTTTGATTAAGAGTTGAATCCCACGATGATATAATCTAATAATCAAATATAAAACTCTTTAAGAATGACATAATTTTATGACAGGTCCAAGCACATAAATACTAGGTATCACTTCATATGAGACACAATTCTAAGGGGAGCAATAAAGCTTTAGTACACGTTCCAACATATAAGAAAGTAGTTGATATTTTGACCAACCCCTTAGTGAAACAAAGGTTTGAAGCATTTAAAGATATACTTATATTAATGCATAATTCCTTCCTTGTTAAGAGGAAGTGTCAAAAAGTGTAGTTCAAATAAGAAGAACTTGCATAGGTTTAAGTATGAACACATAAGGAGTGGTTTGAGACATTCCGTTAAGTGCCCTCTTAGGAAAAGTATAGGTAAAATTTCTAACTTGTAATTTCACTTAGGAAAAGTGAAATTCTAATGTTTACAAGTCAATTTAGACTTGGAGTCTAATAAAGTGTATTTTATACCTTAATGACTTAGAGTAGAATCTTAATCATACATATTGAGATTGACATAGGTGGCAATCAAGGTTAAGGAGATTTTGGTTTTGGAAACTTAGCATACATATATACAATATAGAGAGGTCAATTGAGTTGAGAAGAGCAAGTGAGATAGAGAGGATGGAAAGCACATTAAGAAGTAGAAGAGCATATTTGTTGAAGTAACCAACAAGTTGTAGTAGTGTCATACATTATTATATTGTATAACATCAGGTCGTATAGTAGGCCATACTTCTATTGCTATTATTTTTCCTTTCTGCACGGGCCATACACCTCTATACAAGAATGATTTTGTTAACTATACAACCATTTTTTTTGTAGACCATGGAGGTTTCCTTGTAATATTTGATCAAGGGAATGAAATGCTTATTAGAAGGAGAAATCATATGTGTATGTTATATGATTTATATTTCCATTCTTTACTTTTCCAACTATTGTGTGATTGATTCTATGTTCAAAAGTAGTTTTATGCATTTAAATGAACTCAGTGTTTAGTTTTTTTAACATGAGAACATAAGGAAAATATTCATCTAGGGTTGGAAATTTTAATGCCACACACCCTATTAGACCTAAGCACTCATTAAATACTTCAATCTCACCTCTTGGCTAGCTAGTTCTTGCACAAAAACCCATATATGTTTCTTAGAAAATAATGTACATGGTGTGTTAAGGTAGCCAAATAAAACATGGAAGTGGTTATTAGCCCAAGCCTATTCCATGAAAGTGTGATACTACACACTTAGAGTGAAATCATCAACCAATTCTATTCCCAAAATTTCAAAGAGGTGAAGCTCAAAAAGTGGGTAAAGAAGAATTGGGAGCACCCTTTGGGTTATACCACTCTTACTCATATGAGATAAATGGGGGAAGATACTTTCATTTTTAAATTTCTAGAATATAGGAAAAGTATAGTGATGGGAGGGCCATGGTTTTGGGGAATGTGAGTTTCACAATATTTAGATGGTATACAGGGTTTAACTCATTCATGGGATACTTTCATACCATCACTTTATGGGTAAAAATGCATTTCCTACCCTTGGAATTTTAGGAGCCCGCCATTTTCAAGAAGAATGGAGACTCCTTGGGAACCTATCTAAAAAATAACCTTAATACTTCCCAAAAAAAAAAAAATTAGTCAAGGTGATTTCTGTAGAAGGATATTGTTACAACAATAAATTAGTAAATAAATAGGTTATAACTATTATTAATAGTAATTAATTATTAAATATAGTTATGAAGAGAAATGTCTCTTCAATACTTGATGGCCAAGACATATTTAAGGCTCCCATATCCATTGTATTTTATCATCCATTCAATTATCAATTATTTACTTATTCAAATTCAGAAGATGAAACATCTTCCCTCTTAGTATCTCTGGATACGGATTCGAATTCTCCATTACATCGGATATCAGAGAAGATTCACTCCTCTGGCACTGAGCTCGGATTCGGCTCATTCCCTTACTTCACCCATCACTCACACTTCATTCTTCATTTCTCTCCCACATCCTCCCTTCCGCTGCTTGCTGATCCACACAACTCCCATCTCCATCCTTCACACTCCACATCCCGCCCCCTCCAGCTCTTCTCTCACTTCCTGCTTCGTGCCCTCACAATATTTCCCTCATCTTTTCGCAGACCACCATCCCATCGCAATCTCTTTCAGCTCCCATCTCCACTTCTTCCAACACGCTACAGCCATCTCGTTTCCGGCAATCTGCTCAACGTAATCTTCTCCAACTACATGCTACATGCGTTCTTCCGCTCCTCCACTTTATTCCTCCTCCTACCTCACAACTGCTCTCTTACCCAATCTCCCAACCTTTCCACACCAGCGCCACCTTCTCCATCCTTCATCTTATACATCCCCTTCTTTCCATTTCCATTCTCCCTTCTCTGCCTGTGCAGACTCCACTTGGTTCCTATTCGTCCTATCTGCACTCCACGTTGTGCTCTCTCCACACTCACCCCTCCTCCCACGCATGTCCTTCTGCACGTTACTCCACTCATCACCAATTCGCTAACTTGAGCATTGTTCCTCTATCGTGTCTGGCTATTCACAGTCTTCCACCATCCATGACCCTCCAAGCACCTGCCCTCCATCTTCCCCTTGCGCCTCCATCCTTATCCCACAATCCACGTGCTCTCTCCTCCAACACTCCCCTATCCACCAGCTTCGCCCCATCTACTTGCTCGGCCTCCATCCCCATCAAGTTTCCTGCCCACAGCCACCTGCACGCCACCCCTGCTGCGCACTGTCGGGCCTGCGCGCCACCATACAGCTGTGCGCTGCCACCCTCTGTTTCCTGCTCACTCCGCTGCAATCCCCATCAGCTCCACCTGGCTCTTCCATTCACCCCACCTGCAACACAACACTCCCGTAGATGCTCCTCTCCAAATCGTTACATATCAGCCACTAACCCTAACAAAATAATAATAATAATAATATAATATTTCATTATAATATTACAAAATTTCAAAAAATTAATAATAATAATTATTATTATTTTAAATATGGTTAAAAATAATAATAATATTAATAAAAAAAGTATTATTATTATTAAATATAATAATAACTTTCATACCTCTAAGCCCAAAATTCCCTTGTACAAACATCCATGGCATCTTATAGTGACGAATTCATAAATCTCCTTGAGAAAATCCTTAAGGATATAGACGAAATAAATAAATCTATTGACAAAACTTTTAAAGAAAATGAAGATGGATGTGAAAATAGGGTAGAACAAACCACTCAAGCTAATGTAAAAGATGAAGATACAATAAACTATTATGTCATTTTCCATGAGAGTAATGGAATCAATCAAGATATTGCGCAAGACAAAGATATAACATACCCTAGTAATGAAGAAAATGACAACGAAATATTTGACAAAGAGAAAGATTATCCTCACCAAGATTGTGGTAGGAGACAAGCCGATGTTACTAACAATAACAATGATCAATGTGATGACAATAATATCACAATAACAAACACACATAGGACATATCTCATCACAAGGACTTCTATAAAGAACATCAAGGAAAGCAACTATAATATCTATCAGGCATAAGATAAGACCGATATTTTTATGAGCATTATAAGCACAAAGAGCCCGCTCAAGGGAGATGACACAAAATGTGTTGGGAATAACAACATGAAAATAGTTAAGGTCGTCATGTATGTCGAGTATGTTCAATTGACAACAAACATAGTTAAAAGAAGCAATCACACAAGTGGAAAAAACGTAAACAAAACTTCACCAAGTTCATACTTAATGCAAATACCAAGACAAAATAATCAAAATGATGCAATGGTCATAATCAAAATCACATATCTCAATTCATCAGTGCGACATAGAGCCAGAATAAAAGATGGCTTGAGAAAACTCATCTTTGAGGACAAAGCTTTCCCAAGGGGAAGGCAACGTTACAATAATAGATTAGTAAATAAATAGGTTATAACTATTAGTAATAGTAATTAGTTATTATATATAGTTATGAAGGGAAATGTCTCTTCAATACTTGATGGCCAAGCCATATTTAAGGCGGCCATGTCCATTGTATTTTATCATCCATTCAATTATCAATTATTTACTTATTCAAATTCAGAGGATTGAACAACTTCCCCCTTAGTATCCAGATACAAATTGTCCATTACATTGGATACAGATTCTCTAAAAACTAACCTTGATACTTCTTAAAAGAAAAATCAATTAGTCAAGGTGATTTCTGTAGAAGGATATATCCTCATGTCTCCCAGATGTCATCGTGATTGAAGCTATCAATACTCATTATTGAAAGCATTAGATGGTAAGAATGTGTTGTTTCGATGTACTCGATGTCATTCCCATGACCATTTGAAAATCACCTACCCACATAAAAAGAAGATACAATTGAGAGGAGGCACACACTTGGTCATGATCCCCTCAAACTTTAGTATTGAAACCCTCGTGCAATATCAGAAAGATCAAAATGAAAGAAAATGAACAGTACAATGAAACAATAAAGATTAATAGATATTAGGCATAGTTAGATGTAGAGATATTGGAAGTCAACAAGAAGCTACAATATTGTGCCTCAAAGCTAGAAGGAAGCATTGCAAATTAAAAAAAAATGAGCATGAATTCAACCTCCTCCATCAACGCTCGATAGGAGCATAACATTAGGGTTAAACATTATATATATGTATCTCTAGCCCTCTTCAAGTCACTAAATAAATTGAGCCCATCAACATGGAATCACATCCATATCTATGTTGCCACATAGATATAGAAGATACATTACAAGGTGTTAGGCCAAAGAGAATACCAACCGATCAAGGGGGTTGTAGGCGATAACTTACAACACACCCTCAGTGACTAGAGGAACAAAAAGAAATAACGCATGCAAAGTGAGAAGTTATTTTAGGCAGACAACTCACTATATTTGGGGCCCTTAGTAGAGAAACCCGAAAGAAATCTCCCAAATGATCATACTATCCCATAATCTAAGAGGATTAAAGATGGCATTGCCTTACAACAATGATCCCTTCATAGTCTGATATAGAATAAGAAACTTGTGCCTTGTGTGCTCCAAATTCAAAATGGAAAAATTTCTAAAGAAATGTTTGTCTAATTGGACTTTCCTAATAGTAAGCTCTACAAGGAAGTCTTGGGGATTGGAATTCTTTGATGGCTCTCCACACCTTAGTCTCTTTATCCCATATCCTTGTTACCCTTTTCTCCAAAGATCTAAATTGCAAAGTTGATATCCACGACCTTTGAGCCTCTACACATAGTGGAAAGGTATTTTTGGATGATCTAGTTGAGTCCACTTCATTGAATTTCCCTACCCTATTATAGGGGGTGGCCTAAATCTTACAATCCACCATAGTGAATCTTGGGGGGAGATAGATAAGATAGATTACTTGTCTGACTATTTTCTAGATATCCTGGATCGACACCACATTGTGGATATTGAGAATTTTGATTTGGATTCGACATGGAAAAACAATAGAGTCAGTCCATTGGACATTGCCAAAGATCCTTGATTTATTTTTTTATCGAGGACTCCATCCCCATGAACCTTTATGCATACAAGTCCTTTGTTCTCAAGGATGCCATCTCTGGCCACTTTCCAATCAAGTTGGAGTTTAAGACCTACCTATTCAAGGCATTTGACCAAGAGATCCAATCAGACCTTTAGCTAATATTATGATATTGGCCCAGGTGGGCTTCTCTAGGCTTTGCATAAATTGGATTGAATATTGTTTCTTGTTTGTGTCCTTTGCCATATTGATAAATGGCATGATCGCATCCTTTTTCACCCAAGCATGGAGGTTCAATAGGTTTGTTCTCTTTCACCCCCCGTTTTCTTTATCATTATAAGGGCTTGTATTAGAAATATAAACTTTGAACAAAAAAATGGAAATGTAAAGGGTGTTAAGATAGTCGAAAAATATCCACATTTAACAATCCTATTTGTAAATGAGATTCTAATTTTTAGAAATGTCACAGTCCAAAGAAGAAATGAATATTTGTTAGTAAATGAATATTGTTCATTTTATTAGTATCAAAGTTCCATTTTGATCCAACCCTAGGACACACCTTTTTTGGGCTTTCTCCTTAGTCCTTGTTAGCAGTTGTTCCAAGTTTATATTTCTCCCACATATACCACCTTTTATGTTTTATGTTGGGTATTTGTTAGTAAATAAATATTGGTACTAGAGTTTCATTTTTGTCCAGCCATGGGGCACACCTTTTTCTTTTTTCCTGCTTTTGGTTACCCATGACTTTCTTAAAACTTCTCTAATCCTTGGTTCCAAGTCTATATTAATCCCACACCTACCATCTCTTATGTTGGATATTTGTTAATAAAGGAACATTGGTATCAGAGCTTCATTTTGATCTACCATTTAGAAACACTTTTTTAGGTTTTTGGTCGGCCACCGACTTTTCTCAAAACTTCTCTAATACTGGGGTCTTTGTTTAAGATCATTTCTACTCCCTGTATATGTAAGCATGAAAAGAAAAACAAAAGACAGCAAAAATAGTGGACAAAATCAGTCATCAGAGAAAACAGGGAACAACTACCATTGGCCATTACAGGAAGGAGCGAGTGCATCAGGGCTGATATCTTGGACACAACGTGGGTCAATTTCGGTATATACAGTGTCATTGCCACATTATTAAGTTGTGACCATCAATCTTTAGAACACACGATTCTCAAATCAAATGTAAGCGAAAATTCTTATTTGCATAAGAAGATAAGGTGGGAATTCTTTTTTCTAGTGGGATTATATGTCATCGCATACGTATAATCCAAAATAACTGATTCATCGTGAGCCCTCCGTCGTCAATGGTGACCACAAAAGTGTTGGAGCTGCATAGGAACAATTCATAAGCAGACAATCGTGGCAGCAACAATGAATAGGCAGAAGAGTATACTGTCCTTCGTGAATAGACCATTCACAAATTTGGAATCGGTCGGTCGTCGTGAAAGGGTGGTCAATCCGACAAACGATTCAGAAATTTGGAATCCGTAGGTCGTCGTGAAACGGTGGTCAGTCCCGCAAACCATTCAGAAATTTGGAATCAGTCCGTCGGTCGTCGTAAAAGGGTGGTCAATCCGACAAACCATTCAGAAAATTGGAATCAGTCCGTCGGTCGTAAAAGGGTGGTCAATCAGACAAACCATTCAGAAAACTGGAATCCGTAGGTAGTCGTGAAAGTGTCGTCAATCCGGCAACCATTCATAAGTAAGTCCTCGTCAAATCAGTAGGGTCGTTAATCCGATAAAATTACTGTTATGCTTTTATTTGATATTTGGGCCTGAATTACTGTTCTATGTTTTTTCATCAAACGAACAAGGATGAGATAAGTGTATTGTCCAGATTTTTTTAGGTAGTTGTTCAAAATTGGAAATAAAGAATTATTAAAAAAGAATATAAAAAATAGCTAGTACGTAGCTAGCTAATGAATGGATAACTGATAGCAATGCTAACTAAAAGAATAAGAGATAAAAAGAAAAGGAATATAAAAAATAACTGATAGTTGATAAATGGATAACATGAAGAATGTCCGTGATAACATGTAGCTAGGCATTGATAACTCACAATTGAACCCGTTTAACTAGAAAAATATGATGATTACAAAAAATATTTCCAAACTCTCTTCCATTCCATAACTATATCTCAACCATTTAATCCATATTAATGTGGTCCAGCCACAAACTATAGGGTGTGCTAATACATCCTATAGTCAAAAAATTTCATTCAAATTCAAAATACTATATGCATAGATATTTACATAGTAGATGGATTGCAAAAAGTGTTAGTTTTTTCTTAGTTTTATTGCCAAATTAACTATTTATAACATGTTTTAATTAAGTTAATAAACACACATATATATATATATAACTTCTTTATCATTAAAAAAAATCAAATTTATAATAAAAAATAAATTCCACACAAACTAATTAATTTACATGTCATAAAAATTGATTTCTAAATATATATTACACAAAACAAATTTATTTCCCAAATATTAAAATATAGCTTCTTTAAATCCAACTAATTTCTGCCACGCAAAAAGCAAAGCTCCAAACCCCTTCCCGAGGTATTTATAGTACTCCCTTCAATATTCAATTCTAGTGTTGAATGTTCTGGAATCCCCATGATTGAAGCACATCTCATGCCCTTGTAATATGATATATTGCTAGCTATATATATATATATATATATATATTAACTTGATTTGTATTTAATCTTTAAATATTTATGTTGCCTTAGAATCGAGATTTCAATTGACAAACAAAGAAATTCCAAGCTTAATGGAGTTTTTCCTTGTGAGGTATTGGAAACCAATGAAATCAAGAAATTCTTCCAAGCTTCATGGAATTTTCTTTAATCGGGTATTGAGAAACAATAAATCCATGATGTTTTGGGTTTTCTTTGCATGTGTTTGAAATTTTGTTTAAGTTTTTCATGATTTAAAGAAAATAGAATTAACTTGTCTCTAAAAGAAATTAAAGTAACATATATACATTTGATATATACCTGTCTCTAAAAAATTAAAATAATACATATACATTTAAATTCACATATGATATATATGTATATCACCTCGAAGTTATGAGTATGTAGTTTTCATAAGTTGAATTCAAATATACTTTAGTTGTTCATTGCAAATTTCATATATACACCATAGAACTTGGCAAACTTTAGATGTAAATCATTTGACGATCACTCACGGATCACAAAAATTCATGACACATTAAAATATGCCTCTAATATAAACCTAGATCACCTTGAGGTTGTGACTCTATGGTTTGTATATGTTGAATTCAAATATTTATAGTTGGACATCTCTGCTAATTCCATACATGCATCATAAAATTTAGTAAAATCTAGATGCAAATCACACTGAGTTTAGATATGCAAATCAATGATATATGTATAAGAACCATTATAGATCCAAATCCTAGGCTCTATCAAGTGTCGAGAGAGATCAAATCTCTCGAGGTGCAAACCTCTTATTAAGTATTGCACTCAACGAGCTATTGATTTGATTCAAACCAAAAGACACATCTTTTTATTTAAGGTTGACATATAATATTTTTATTATTAATATTTAATATTATTAATGGTGGACATATAATATTTTATTATTAATATTTAATATTATTTATGGCCGAAGAGTTCCACACCAGAATTTTGCATGTACCCCCTTGTAACTATGTGCCCCCAAGAACATTTTTTAACAAAGGGAATATGTGAATGATCTGCAACCTCCTGATGCCTGAAACCTAATGATTGATCCGTAATCCTGCTCCGACTTTCTCCGGATCCCACCTGCCTGGTTCTCTCCCTTGTACCTTGGATCAACCACATGGTCAGCTGCGCGGGGGAGGGGGGTATGCTCTGTCCCTCCCAGCCATTGTCAGATGGCGCCTGCCCCATTCAATTGCAGGATGATTCACCATCCCTTGACGACCCTCTACCCATCAACACCCTGCCTACCGACAATGTCTACCAACCGGCACAGCCTTCGCATATGGAAAAACCCAGAACCAATACCCGCCTAGCCAAATCCGCAAAACAACCCCAAATTAACCTCCCTCCTCCTAGAATCAATGCCAGAATCAAATATATGAAGACGTATGCGCTTATCAAGAATTTCATTGGGATCTGGCCAACTAAGAAGGCTCTGCTCAACTTGATTGCGACAAAATGGAGACCTAAGGCACACTTCGATGTGCAACTCGGCTCCAAAGGGTTTTTCACCATTATCTTCTCACTGCTCGAGGACAGAGATCGGGTGCTGGAAGGAGGTCCTTATTTCTTTAACTCGACGGGACTCTTCCTCCGAAACTGGATTGAGCGCTTCAACCTAAGGATAATTTTAGGGGCGAATTTTAGCCCAGTGGGCTATATTTCCATGTTTTTCCCCCAAAAAATATTCGCCACTTTACATTTTTTGAAGCCCTTTTTTGCCCAATTTTGATGGGGTAAAAATTTTTCACCCTAAAAATCACCAAATTATTATATAAACAACATAAAATCCTTGGAAATTAAAATATTTTTTGAAAAATATCGCCAATAATTTTATAGTTGGCATTTTAAGAATTGGTAATATTCGCCAACATTTATACACTTTTAAATAAGTACGGTTCCTTAAAATCATCCCTGCTTCAACCCTAACACAGAAAACTTTGCTTGGGCATCGGTCTAGGTCTGGTTATACTCTTTACCCCAATATTATTGGGACGAGGAAACCCTTAAAGAAATTGGCAATGCCCTAGGAGAATTCGTCAAAGTCGCAGACCAAACCAAGCAGCAAAGGTATACTTCTTACGCACGCATCTATGTTTACATGCATATTGTCAAATCCCTTCCAGATTCTATCTTGCTAGCTCATGAAGAAACAAAATGGGTACAATCGCTAGATTACAAGCATGTGCCCTTTCGATACAGAAAATGCCATGAACATGGTCACCTATACAAAGAATGCCCAAAAAGAAAGGCTCACATGGACAACAAACAAAACCCCCCAACTGACAAAGACGATTTCAAGAAGGTTTCCAAGAGAAGGAAACAAGGCAGAAAGAATCCCACAATCAGCAAAACTTCGTATCTCTCCACTAGTAATAGCTTTGGTATTTTAGGATTCTTGTCAACCAACCAGGAATGAAGTTTCTGCATAGCCCCAACCACCAAGAAGCATAATCCAGGATCAAGAAAAGCCAACCCCCACTCAAGAGTTAGATGTACCAATGGATGAATGCATGGGAGACATAGATATGAGTGGCTTGGATCTCTTTGGTTTGGAGGAAGCATGTAAAAATAACACTCTGCATACAATCACTCCCAAATAAATTCAACTACTCACAGACATCTTACAATCACCAAGCACCCGTGCCAAACTAGGATTTATCATCAGTCATCTCAAGGAGATGAAAAAAAGCATCAAGGAAGCCAAGAAGCATGGGTGGAAATCAAACATTTAGAGACTAGCTGCCCTGGGCACCAAGCTAGTAGAATCGAGACAATATTCCCAGCTCACGGAATTCTTCCCCTCCAACTCCATTGTTCCCAAATGAAATTTATCTCTTGCAACATAAGAGGCATCAACAACCCTAGAAAGCACATAATGATCAAGAAAAAGATCCAGTAAGAAAAACCTACCATCCTAATGTTACAAGAAACCAAATCTAATAGTGTTACTCTGCAAACCCTTCTTCCTAGACTCTGGAGGGGTATCCAATGTGTCTCTGTTGACTCTTTAGGTGCCTCTAGGGGATTGACTGTCACCTGGAATCCTGAAGAAGTTGAGCTTGATAACTTTATATCCTCTCGATGCTCTCTTTCTGCCCACTTTCATCCTCTTGGCTCCAACATTCATGGCTGGATCACCAATGTCTATGGACCTGTTGCAGCTACAACTATTTCCCAATTTTTTTTTTTAAATTTTAGGGTCCCCTCTTTTCTTTAGTATTTAGAAGACTTAAGGAATCTCATGACTTTACTAAAATCTTGCTCGTGACTTGAAATTTTGAAAAAATTGAGAGTTTGTCTGCTTATATCGGATGCACAGTTGACTATGTTTTTGATGCATCGGATCCATAGTTGACTAGCTCCCCGATATGCCATCGAACACATTTCGAAGTTTTTAGCCGATATATCGGATGTTGTTTCGCCTATTGTATCGAAAGATGTTTTTCGATCTGCCAGAAGCTTAGTCCATAGCATTTCCAATGTTTCGCGTCCCCATTTGTATATCATTCTTTGATATCCATGAGTTTGGTGAGTCGTTCTCGCCGTATCGGCTGTGTTTGTTGGAATGAGCCAAGGGTTTAGTGGTTCTGTCGGCCGAAGTTGCGGAGGCACAGTGCCAAACCCATCTGATGCTTCACACTGTGATCACCGATACTGAGATGAGTTAGTGATTTTGGCTGCCAATATGGTTTGTAGCATTTCGACGTTTTCCCTCCAATATCTCGGATGTGAAGTGTTGAATCAATCCAACGTATCAAGTCTTCTCAAGAGTATGTTTTCGGTGTCGGTTTAATGCTTCTTTCCCGCCTGATTAACTTATCCCTCGCATGGTCGAGCTTATAAAGCCGTAAAGGTTTGTTTTTTTGGTCATTATCACCCGTGTTTGTTTCCCATTGGAGTCTGCATAGCTGTTGACTTTTTGGACGAGTCGTTTTACCAGTGGAGGTCATTTCTGTCGAGGTCATCTACGGATTTTTCTAGGTAGGATCTACCTTAACCTTTTTTCTTAGCATTGTTTTGTTTTATCCATAATTTTGGCTTAGGGTTAAGGTATTGGTTATCCCACGGGGTTTTGCGGCGGTCATTTTCTTTTCTAGGGTTTTGCTTATTTGCTTTGTAAGCGTCGTTTCACCAAGCAGCCCAGCGTCTCATTTATTCTCGCCCAGTCTCTGATTGATTTTTAAGCAGTCATGAGTTCCTCTTTGACAGTTGTTAATCAAACGAGGGCAGGGTGCAGACGAGCGTTTCACCGTCTACATTGCTCCCTTCTTTCCTGCGCCATTTTAAACCACAGGCAGCGTAGCCATGGTGAGAGCAGTGGTAGGTTTCCCTGGGATGTGGGAGGAGTTTTCAGTTTTGCAGAGGGGGTTGGGGTTTTTAGCGATCTACGTTTTTAAAGGTTTGTTTTTTCTCAGTCAATATTTCTACCCATAGACATGAGGGTGTTGTGGAAGATATAGATTTTTCCCAAGCATAAGTTTTTCATAGATTTGGCACAGATAGGTTTTTGCAAGTTTCTTATTGTTAGAGCTTCGCATACAAAAGGCCTATTTGTTTGATAGAAGAAAGTTGTTCAACATGCATATTGATGGGATGGCAATGTTCTGGTTGTTGTGTTGTTGCTTTCAATACATAGTTTGCTTGAGCAAATGGACTCAAGCTATTTTTGCATGATCAATACAGGCTAATCATCAACACAACAATATGCCATGAAAGCATAAAAAGAAGGCCCAAGTAGCTAAGGAGGAACCAGAAGTAGAGATAATAACTAGGATTGAGGTTATTTATGAAGATACTAAAGCCATTACTGGAATTGAGCAGGAGTATAAATGGGGAGAGATATACAGAATGATCTCAAACCAAAGTGTTCCAGAAGCTGGGTTCGAATATCTGCCTATACAGTGCCAACATTAAGAGATCAGCCATTATGAAGGTGGATACCATACCTGAACTTTCCCCCTATTCAAAGGTGATAGGGTGTATTCTTCCAAGGGAATATGTAACGAGGATGATACTGACCAACACCAAGAGGTAGGGTTATGCTGCATATAGCCCAGCCTATGTATCCATGGCTTATAATTTACCAACACCACAAACCTATTTGACTGAGAGTTGGTTGAAAGAGCTCATCCTAGATAGGGTGGAAATAGTTAAAAAATTGATGATTCCAGGTAAAAACTTCCGTACGAGGCCTTCCGAGGAGTACAAGACATCAACCCTCCGCACTCCATACAGGTTAATTGCATTGATGTTAAACAGAATTTTTGGGAGGGCTAATGGAAAAAGATTTAAAATAGGTTGGGTACCAGTGATATTTTTTGTGGCCACCCTAGGTACAATCTTTAATTGGGAAAATATAGTGTCCAACAGCTTGTCAGCTTGTATAAGTTCAGCATTGGGAGGAGTGTCCCAGAAGAAGACAAAATTTTATATGAGTTCAATATTGATCGATTGCATTTTATGTACTCAGCCATTCCCAGCATTGAAGTGCCAATGGGATAAATACCGGTCCCCTGTGTATGTCGCCTATAAATTATTTTGGGCTCACAAATATTATAGCCATTACAAGGAGATTTGTGAGAATTTCATTATGCCATTGTATACATTGATTTTCTTGGTTGAATGTAATTGTATGTCAAAGGAATCTCTGAAAGTTGTGCAAAATAATTGTAACTATTATTTGACAGAAGAAGGTTTGTATTTAAGAATGTACGGTGTTTCAAGGGATCCTTCCCTTCTACCCAGGACCTACGCTACAGACTATGTGATCCATAAAGAGGTTGTGAGACAGTTGTACATTGACGGAGTGGGAAATTTCCTATTTGAGCAGAACAAGACAGTGTATCTTGCAGTCCCCTTTTTTATAGGGAGTTACAAATTTTCCAAGGTAAAAACTGCAGTGGAATTTGTTAAGGAACTAGAGTATTTTCACTTCGGTGAGATGATTTTCCATAGAAATGACTCTAAGGATAAAGTTGTTGATTATTGCACAACAGCTAGAGTGCATTTTGAGTATACAGATTTCTGGGATAAAGATGAAGAGGTTTTCCGGAATGCTCAGAACATGACATCTTTAAGAAGGAGGTTCAAACAAAAGATAACTACTATCGGTGGAAAGGGGAAGGCTGCTGAGCAACTTAAAATTCAAGGAGAATAAGTAGCAAAGAAAATGTAGGAAGAAGCTCATAGGTTAGCATAGGAAGTAGAGGACTGGTTGCGAGTTGAAGAAGAAGAAAAGAGAAAGCCAGCTGAAGAAGCAGAGAAGAAAAAAGAAGAAGAAGAGGTCCAGAAAAAGCAGAAGGAAAGTGAGAAGTTAACATTAGAAGCAACTGATAAAGAGAAGGAGGATACATAAAAAGAAGCTAAGGAGTTACAAAAGACACTAGAGGAAGAAAAATATGCAATTCAAGAGAAAACTCATCCTTGTGTTGATCTAGTAGGACCATCTGTTCCCTCTAGTAGCATAGCCGGAGGAGATCCATTTTCAGTATCAGGAATTGAGTTGATTCATTTTATTCCCACTGAAGAAGATGAAGTGCCTGATTTAAATACTATTTTTTTTGACAAGGTCAAAAAGAGGATTGTTAAAAGAATGGAGAAAAAGGTGAACACTGGAGGTAAGACAGGAGTAATGGTGACCGATAAAGCAGTGGTTCACGGTACCGACAAAGATCCGTGATTAATGGCAAGGGATGGTGTAGCCACAGCCCTGGCTACTGAAGATAATGTGGATATAATAATGACGGATCTCGAGCAGTCCTAGAAGAAGGTCACACAGTTGAAAGAGACCTTAAAAAAGGAGAGAAACGAAAGCCAGAATTTGAAGAGAAAGTATGAGGATATGATTAGTGAAATTGAGGTATCCAAGGCAGAGTGCCAGACTCTACAATCAGATAAAGATGCTTTGGTGTTATCCACACGCAATATAGAAAAGGAGTCTAAGGCCATCTTCGCAGATTTTGGGAAGCTCCAGCAGAGACATTAGGTTTTGGAGGCAGAAAGAGATAATCTGAAATTGTCAATTGAAGAGTTGAATCAAGAGAAGGGACAGTTAGAGGATAAGGTGGCAGAATTGGAAAGGCAAAAGAAAACTACGGAGGGGAAAGCTAAGTTGTATGAGACCCAGGTAGTAGCCTTGGAAAATCAGAAAACTTCACTGGAAGTCTCATTAAAGACATCCATGGAGAAGAAAACGGATATTGAACCTTTGAAGAAACATGCCCTTACACTGGATGGAAGAAGATAGGTTAAAAGTTCAGCAGGTAGAAATAAGATTGGAGGAAATTATAAATACGTCTTCCTATTTCTTAGACAGGACACGGGATATCCTGGAGGCCCTACAAGGACGAATGACATGGTTAGAAAAAAATAAGAACCTCCCGCGGATATACCCAGTAAAGACTTAGAGATGATAAATATGGAGTATGATTTGATCGAATTTACAAGTAAAGCAACAGAATAACTAGTAAAGACAATTAGGAGGAAGAAGAGTGCTTGTGTCGAATTCTGTAGGAAAGTTCTCCTAACTTATAATCGGTGTCAAACCTTTGCTAAAAGGAAGTTAGAAGAGCTACCCGATAATGAAATGTTTTTGAAGCAATTGCAGGAACGATGGCAGGAGGATGAATAGGTTATTCAGCTAGTCAAGGGATTGGATGAGAAAGTGCTCAAAACTGCAATAGTGCAGGAAATAGTTAGCAATCACTTATTGGAAGAACAGCTTCACCTGATTCCAGCCAGAATGGTGAATATAAAGTCTCAAGCTACTAAACATGAGATTACTATCAGATTTCTAGAACCTTCTAGTTTTGAAAACATAGCAACAGATGCAAATGCATGGAAGAAATTTATGAATGAGCAAGCTGGGCCATCCTAGTTGGACTATTTCAAACGATTGATATTGTAATATATTGTATTTATCTTTTTCTGAGTCCATACACTAGAAGACAAAATTTTGTAAAGGGAAGGCTAGGGGAAGCCCAAAAGGCAAAGAGGGAAGTGCAAGAGTTTTTTTTTGTATAAATAGAGGAGAATTAGATGTAAAAGGGATCTTTTTTCAAGCTATCTTTGTGCAATGTTAATGTAAGAAGAACTATTTCATCTTATAATAAAGAATTTATATGTTCGGCTAGAGAAAGCACTGTGGAGTTTCGAATGCTTTCCATATATTGGTTGAATGTGAACTACTTATGTTTCAGCTTGTTTCTATGAACTGTGAGATCGTTCCAACTCACAAATTATTTCATGTTGTGAATGTTTTCCTGTTTATTTCTCTGAAATTTCCACATCATATCTGAGTAATGAATGTTTTAATTGACAATGAGCTATCTCTTTGGTTATCTGTCTACTTATATTCATGTATTTTGAAATATGAACAGCTATCTATAGTATTCTAAATGCATGTTATACAGTACATTACTCATTATTAATTACAGTATTGCTCCCTAGGGATAGGCTAGATAGATTTAGTTAGCACTAGTATAGTTTGTTTTCCTGTTCATGATTTAGAAACGAAAGAGGTAAGACGAGAGGTAAGAACCTGCACATCACATTGTGACACTCTTCATTATCTCTATCAACTGCGCTTAGTTAGGCACTTACATATCATACATAAACATAAAACTAAAAAAAAAATACATGGTGGACCGAGCCACAACCAGTAAAGCAAGATTTAACCGTTACTTGACCTATGGAAGCCAGACCGTAAACCAGATGGATTCCCCATACCAAAAAATAAATGAGCTAATTGGGAATGCTTATTGGGGAGAATCCCTACTGTTGTTACCTGTGATTTTCCAGGCCTCAACAATTTTGGCACTAGAAGGAGGGCCACCAGTGCATGGATGGCTGAGGAAATTCTTTTTCTCGAGATTATTCCACTGGTTATAGTTTTGAAACCAGTTTTCCTTAGAAACCTACTCCTGAAGAAAAAGGAAAAGGGTATCTCTATCCCATTGATAACGAAGTAGTTGAATATTTAAGGAGGATTACCAGGGCGTATGCAAAGAAAATTGGAGGGTTACCTATTATTCGTGCTTTACCTAGAAGAGAGTATCGTAAGAAATATCATCCTCAATTAGAAGACTCGATGTTGGTGGAAGATCTTGAAGAATTGGTAGAAATATCCTTGCAAGAAGTTTTCCAACCTCTGAATCAGTTGGGACCAGATTCCCCTCACTGCTCTCCTTTTCAAAATCCTGTCCAGTCTCCTCCTCAATCTCCACTCAGAGGCATGGCCAATGTGAATGCAAATCAGCCACCTCCACAACCTGCTTGGAGGGTTAGATCTACTTTGAACTTGACCCCTCCATTGCATGCTATGCCTTTGAATTTTGACAAAGCTTTACCCAAGTTTGAACCAAATGAAGGAATTTTTGTGGATGATCATTTGCATAGTTTTTATCTAGCTTTAGAGGGATTGCAAGAAGTAGAACATGAAGATGTAGTCTGCAGATTATTCCTGTATACACTGAAGGGAAAAGCAGCTTCATGGTATTTTTCCCTGCCGAAAAACTCAATCACAAATCGGAATATTTTTGAGAGACTGTTAGGAAACAAATACAGAATATAGAAAACTCACGCTGCTTTAATAAAAGGATTAATTTCCCTAAAGAAAGAGAAGAAAGAAAGGGTAGATAATTTCACTCAGAGGTTTGATGCCTACCTAAATAACTTTGATGCAGTTGACAAACCATTTGAGCATGCCTTAATTGAGTATTATGCCTCATCTCTTGGGCCTGATCTAGCCATGTTTGTCAAAAGATAGGTTAGACCCACTTTAGTAGATACTTATGAAGAAGCTAAGAAGGTGGAAGAAGAAATGGAGAGTATAGACCACTATCTTGTACAGTCAGAAGAAAAAACTTATGGAAACAAAAATCCTTTATTATTAACTAATCCTAAGGATGAGCGATCACAGGAGTTAGAGGGGGTGGTGAAGATGATGCAGAAGTTGTCAAACAGGGTAATTGATTTGGAAAAAGAGAAGGAGGCCCATAAACAATACAAGCCTTATTATAAAAAGAGAGATGATAACATTCAACCCAAGCCTCCCCCACATAGTCCCTCGGCCATGAATTTGATAGATGTAGGAATGGATAATTTCTGCACATTCCATAAACAACCTCACTCTGAGAAGAATTGCCCACAATGGATCAATTCTATGACTTTAGTGATGAACCAACTACTATATTCCAAGTTGACAGAAACTGCAGATGAGAAAGAGAAGGGTAATGAGACAAAAGAGACCCAAGAGGAAGACACTGCGGTCTTATGGGATTGTGTTTCCGTGTTCAATATAGAGGATGAAGATATCACTAAAGAAGAAGATATACCAGAGACAAATGTTACAACAAGGAGTCTGAATTCATTGAAAGAAGATAACATGATACTGCCCAAAATTAAGAAACTTCAGGAGAACATGAAGAAGATAAAAAACAATTCTCAGAAACTTAATATACCAGAGTTTGTCATCACAAGTCAGAGTCCCAAGAAAAGTAATATACCCGTAAATTCTACCGAAAATAAAGCTGAGAATGCAAAAAAGAATTCTACTGAACATGAAATGGAATATGACATTGTGGAAGATATTAAAAATTCCAAAGCAAATATCTCTTTGTTTGAAATGTGAAATCTACCCCAACAAAAGGAAAAATTGTTGAAAGCACTTGAAACACCTATGAAGGAACCCCAAAAGGATAACCAAGCTGATGAAGAGATTGGTGAAGTGAGTTCAGGAGGAAAGTCTAAGTATAGAACTCCAGTATTCCTCCTAACTATTGAAATTTTCAATTACAACGTACATAACTGTTTAGTGGAATCTGGGGCATCAGTAAATGTCATGCCACTTGCAGTTTGCAAGCAAATAAATGGTCAACCTAAGCCCACTACAGGCCAAGTTATCCAACTGGATAGGACTGCAGTGAAAGTGTTAGTTGAAATGGAAGATGTCCTAATCCATTTATCAACAGATGAAAGAGTCTGCCAGTACATAGAAATTGTTGTAGCAAACATCCTAGATGCATATGGTTTGGTTTTGAGCTGGGATTGGGCAGCAAATTGGAAGGATATTTTGCATCAAATTGGTCACATGTATGGTTACCTTATAAAGGTTGTTAGAATCAAATAAAAGTGTTAAGAGAACCTCAAATGAAATACAATGTAAGTCCATTGGAAGGCAAGAATGAACTTGTCAATTCTGTGTTGGGAAACTATTTTCTTGAGCTAGAACCAGGAAATTTCCGAGCTGAAGAAGCCAGTAACATATCAGAAACCCAACCCGATCTCTTTCAGTTTTCACGGGCTGATAAAATTGATTGTAATATAGTAGATTTAGTCTCAGAGGTAGTTAGTAGTTCAATTGCAGTAGGAGTAGAAAGTTTTTGGATTCTTTATTTTGATGGTTCTAAAACCTTGGAAGGGTCAAGAGCTGGCTGTGTCCTGATCAATCTCGGGAAAAAAAAAAATTCTTTCATGTAGATTAGAATTTGAATGTACAAATAACATAGCTGAATACAAAGCATTAGTCCAGGGACTGAAAAAAACACTAGAATTAAAAGTAAAAAATATAAAAGTATACATAGATTTTGAAATTGTTGTTAAACAAGTTTGAAACAAAATTCACTACATATCACCGCATTTGAAGGCTTACCAAAATGAATTTTGGGATTTATTAATAAATTTTCATGCACTCAATATTTCCTCAATTCCTAGAGAAAAAAATGCAGCAACTGACTTGTTAGCTACATCAGCTGCAAGGTTGGTACCTACAAATAACAGATGTTCAATTGAATTGCTTTTCAGGCCTTATGTTCCAGACAACAACACCAATCTGAGGGTGTTTGATGATGATCAACAAATATTGGAATGTTTAATGAATAATGATACATTTAAAGGAGCCATAATAGATGACGAAGAACATCAAGCAGACTTACAGAACATAAATTTCATTCCGAAAGGAGTCAGAACTTTGGAACAAATGTTTGATTTAGATAACAAGTTCAGAAAGTCAGTGAATGTCAAGACACATAACTCATCTTTACAATTCGAGTTGATAAATATAGGGACAGAGGCTGAACCCAAATATGTGAATTTGGGGAAGTGTTGTTCACCCGGTGAGAGGAGTAAATTCATCAGTTTATTTAGACAATAAAAAGATGTATTTGCTTAGACCTACGAGGACCTAAAAACTTATGACACCAAAATTATACAGCATTTTATTCCAATCAAAGTTGGAGTCAAACCTTATCAGCAGCCTCTGAGAAATATGCATCCCAAACTAGAACCCCTAATTCAAAGTGAAGTGAAAAAGCTGTTGGATGCTAAAATCATATTTAAAGTCAGACATTCAGAATGGGTCTCAAACTTGGTACTGGTGCAAAAAATTTCTGGAGAGATCATACTTTGCGTTGATTTCAGAAATCTAAATCGTGCATCAAATAAAGATAATTACCCTATCCCACCCATGGAACAAATACTACAAATGGTCTCAGGTTCTAAACTGTTTTCTCTATTAGATGGGTTCTTAGGTTATAACCAAGTGCTCGTAGCAGAGGAAGACATGCTCAAGACCACTTTTAGAACCAAGTGGGGGAATTTTGCGTATAAAAGGATGCCCTTTGGACTCATTAATGCCAGAGCAACTTTTCAAAGGGATATGGATATAGATTTCCGCGGTCTGATTGGTCGTAGGGTTGTGGTTTATTTAGATGATGTTACGATATTTTCAAAGAAAAGAGAAGAACACGCATTTCATTTGAAACATATTTTTGAACGTTGTAGGAAATATGGCATTTCTTTAAATCCTAAGAAATGTGTGTTCGTTGTCATGGAAGGAAAGCCATTGGGTCATGTTATTTCTAAAAAAGGGATCTCAATAGACCTGGAGAGAATTAAAGCCATAGAGCAGATCCCTTTACCCTATAACAAAAAAGGTATGCAATCTTTTATGGGGACAACAAATTTCATGCAAAGGTTTGTGCCAGACTTTGCTCAAATCGTCAAACCTTTGCAACAAATGGTCAAGCAAAGTGTGCAATTCAAGTGGACCGATTCAGAGAAGGACGCATTTAACAAGATTAAGACATCCATAGCTCATGCACCATCACTCAAAAGTCCCAATTTTGAAAAGGATTTTAGCTTGTACACTTTTGCTTCCAACGATTCATTAGCAGCAGTGCTTACGCAGAAATAAGATGGGGAAGATGAGTACCCCATATCATTTATGAGAACTGGTCTGCAAGGGGCTGAGTTGAACTATCGCACGACTGATAAACAAGCTTATGCATTTTTTAAAGCGGTGAAGCAATTCAGGCCATATATACTTAAGAACAGCACCAAATTAATAGTCCCGCACCCAACAATACGATCTCTTTTTGTACAAGAGGAATTGGGAGAAAGAAGAGGTAACTGGGTGACTGCCTTGCAAGAATATGACCTAGAATTTAAACCAGCAACCATAATTAAAGGACAAGGACTTTGTAAACTGATGGCTGAAAGTCAAAACAATGAAGATAACAGTTGGGATAATGAAGCTGAATTACACATGGTGGATGTGTGTCCTCTATTCACAGCTCCAGACTCCTGGCATAGAGATTTAATTCATTATCTTTAGAAGGATATTTGCCAGAACATTGGAATCCCAAGCAAAGAAGAGCATTACGTCTAAAATCATCCTTATATCATATTTTTGATGGAGTGCTATTTAGAAAGAATTACGATGGAGTCTTTCTTAGATGCTTGGAACGTGAAGATGCAAAGAAGGTTGTAGCAGAATTACATGATGGACCCGCTAGAGGTAATTTTTCAGGAGACACAATAGCACACAAGATTCTCAAATCTAGATATTATTGGACGAATTTGTTTAAAGATGCTCATGCTCATGTTACGAAGTGTGATACTTGCCAAAGGAGCGGTGGGAGACAAGCCAAGGCAGGATGACCATTGAAACCAGTTGTTATCTCAGAACCATTCGAGCAATGGGGGATTAACATTATTGGAGAGATCAATCCAAATTCTTCATTGCAGCATAAGTACATCTTGACGGCAACCGATTATTTCACTAGATGGGTAGAAGCCATCTCATTATGTAAAGTAAATGAAGATGCAGTTATGGACTTTTTGCAAGATCATATTATGACCAGGTTTGGGGTTCCAATTTCCCTGGTTTTTTATAATGCTTCATATTTTTCATCTATTAAATTGACTTCATTTTCTAATGAAAAAGCAATTAAGCTACACTATTCTATAAAATACTATCCGCAAGGAAATGGTTTAGCATAATCCACAAATAAAAACCTGATTAGAATTTTAAAGAAAACAGTTATAGAAAATCAAAGGAGTTGGCATCTAGCTTTGCCTAATGCACTCTAGGCTGATAGAGTCACACCCAAGAACTCCTTAGGTGTATCACCCTACACTCTTGTCTATGGGAAAGAAGCTATCTTACCTCCTAATATTCTGTTGCCATCTTCCAAACTAGCCCAAGACTCTAGGGGTATTGATAATGAATTTGTACACTCCATGAGCACTCCTCCCTCACTCATCAAAAATTTGTGGATGACAACTTGCTAATGGGTCACCCCTCGGTCCAGGAATCTAGAACACTCAACACCATTCTCGCCACCTTCTCCAAAGCCTCTGGCATGACTGTCAACCTACAAAAATATGAGATCTTCTTTTTCAACACTCTGCTCGCTACTCAAAGAAACATCTCCAAAATCCTTGGATTCAAAGCTTCTAATCTTCCTTCGAAGTATCTTGGTGCCCCCCTCACCGATTCCGCCCTCAAGCAATCTTCATGGAAGGATCTTCTCACTAAATTGGAGCTTTGTCTCTCTTAATGGACCCTTCGCATGCTCAACCTTGCGGGTCATCTGGTTCTCATTAAATCTATCCTTCAAGCTATGCCTCTCTATCTCTTTTCAGTTCTGGCAGATCCCAAATGGGTCCTCAAAGCCATTCGCTTGCTCCAGAGAACCTTTCTTTGGCAAGGGGATAAGTAAGCACATCATTGGGCCTTGGTAAAGTGGGATACCATTTGTAACCTACTAAGGAGGAAGGAGGACTAGGCGTTTGTGATCCATCTATCAACAATGCAGTTCTCAATGCCAAAATATGGTGGAACTAGATCACCAAAAACAATAGTCTGTGGGCACAGCTCTGGAACAAAAAGTACGTTACATATTGGCCTACTCAAAACCTAATCAGGTACTCACATGATATCAATGGCTCACTTATTTGGAATGTTTCCAACTCCCAAAGATCAACTATCCAACATCATTGTTTTGGGGAAATCCATGCTAGATCTCTTGCCAACTTCTGGACGGACTCCTGGAACCAACTTCCTTCACTTGAAAACACCTACAATATTCATAACCTTCATGATAGCTTCGTGCTTCCTCATCATGAAAAAATCCACACCTTTTGGGATGCAAACACTCAACAGGAGTTTTGGGAATGGATCACCCATGACCATTGTCATCTGCTACAACAACAAGATTACAACGATGCATTATGGGAGGAGATCCAACAGTGTTGCATTCATGCCAGACATGGTAGTGATATTATTTGTTGGGGCTACAAGCCCACAGGTATGTACACCATCAAATAAGCTTACCATCTTATCAATAGTTCACAAGCACAGCCTGATCCTTGCTGGACAAAAATTTGGAAAATCAAAGCCTCACCCAAAGTCACAACTTTTCTCTAGCTGGTTCTTCATAGGTGCATCCTCACTTGGGATAACCTACTCCAAATAGGCTTTATTGGCCCCTCTTAATGTTTGATGTGCAAGGATCACAGGGAGACTCTGGAGCATCTTCTTGACCAATGCACCTTTTCCAACCAATTATGGAACATGATTGCCTTCATTTGCAAAAGAACTGATCGACGCCAAGGAAAAATCTCTGAAACCATTAAGAACTAGCATGCTCATCGCTATCAAAACCCCATTCTTAATAGACTCTGGAAGCTTATCCCTGGCTTCCTCATATGAAATATTTGGAATGAACACAATAGTAGGATCTTTGAGAGTAGAGCTAACCCCGCGGAGAAGGTGTGGACACAACTCCAGCAGAATCTTAAGGAGACCACTATGCTTTCCAGATGGCAGGACATAGATCTTTAAGCCAATCCCTGGGAAAAAGAGATCCTAAACAACTGGTTCACTCATCCTCCAAGTACCCTCATCACCTCCATCCCTCCCCCTCTTCATTCCTCCTCTCCCACCGATTGGTCCCCCCCACCCTAAGGATTCTTCAAACTCAATTTTGATGGGGCTTCAAAAGGTAACCCCAGATTTGCTGGCTTTGGAGGGGTCTTCAGATCTGATAACGGCCAGATCCTCCGTATCTTCCTTGGTAAGATGGGGATGGAAAGCAATAACGTTCCAAGCTGATGGGGCTTATACAGGGCATAACCATAGCCTTCACTCAGGGACTCTTCCCACTCATTGTCGAGGGTGACTCTGCACTAATCTTGAACATGGCTACCAAAATCCAAAATGGCTCCAGTATTTCTAAGGTCTCCTCCTGGTAGCGTCTAGATCATGACCTTAAACAACTAGCAGATCTCCTCTCACATCTGGCCGCCATCACTTTTCAGCATATCCGTCGTGAAGCCAATTCTCTTACAGACAAAATAGCCAACCGGGGTGTTCTTTCACCGACATTCCTCCAGCAGAGCTCACTGACATATATCTCAAATATAAACTTCAGGAATGAATGCATCCATATTGCTGCAAAGGACTTCTCCCCAGATGCGGGTGATAGGGACGTCAATGTCCCACAAGGCAGGAATGAAGCACCTCCACAT
The DNA here is from genome assembly GCA_001517045.1 of Pseudotsuga menziesii. Classification (NCBI taxonomy): domain Eukaryota; kingdom Viridiplantae; phylum Streptophyta; class Pinopsida; order Pinales; family Pinaceae; genus Pseudotsuga; species Pseudotsuga menziesii. Next base: position 298,769 of record LPNX010986451.1, on the reverse strand, counting down.
GTCACGAGCCATCCTTGTCCACATGTCCGTGATGACAGGGCTCCACATGGCGCACAACAAACCCCCACTAGACATAGACATGACATGACACCACAAGAAACTCAGTAGGCACATGGCCACGATGACAGGGCTCCACATGGTGTACAGCAGGCTCCATCCCAACATCGCGATGATGCCATCCTTGCACACAAACCCTCCTCCATTCAAATTGGCGGTGAGCTCAATTCCCACCATGGGACGTGTCCTTTTGGCAGATAAATCCTAGCATTATGAGGTAAGCACGTTAATGGTTAACCATTATGAGATGTTGGTTCTGCGTTGGGGGGTTAATTCCTCTTCATCTCGCCATCCTCCATTGTTTCTCCCTACTCTGCTATGACAACCTTCCGCAAGTCTCCTCCTGAAACCTCCACCAGAGCCCTCCTCTACTCCCCCTCCTGCTACTCCTTCACCTTATGCTCCCTGGTTTCCTGCGTTCAACATGTCGCCTTGACAACGTGGCATTCCCAGGAGGGGACGGGGCCGAGGACATGCTAGCAATCCTAGAGTGACACCTTTCAATGCTCAGGCTATCTTTGAAGGCTTTGACATTGAAGTGTCAACTTCCCTGAGAACCATAATGGATGACTAGGAAGATGAGCTCACCATCTCTCTCTCGGCATCCAATTGCACCCCTGACCGTCGACGGAATTATTGGGTGATAAACAATTTACTAACCTACCTCATCTTGCACTATGTAAACCTCCACACTACTCCAGAGGCTGATCCCATTGGCTCTAATGTTCCTAGTCCCTCTGCTCCCTCGGCTCCTCCTGTTCTTGTCATTTTGGCCTCCCCCGCCCCTATCATTCTGACCTCTTCCTCTGCATTGGTCCCTATGTACATCACCCCCCTTCCTCCCCCACCACCTCAAATGCAATTCATCTCTGCTACAGGGAAAATTGCCAGCGCCGTCCTCCCCAAGAAGACCGAGCCCCTGTTGGTCAAGCCAAACAACTTTGATTCCAAGGATGGCTTGAGTAGCTCCAGCAACAGTGGCACCTCCAACAACAAAGATCATTCTAGTGATGAAGCATGTGATTCCAAAGGACATGAAGGGCAGTTGGGTTTCGGCTTTGGCACGCCAATTATCAAGGAAACCTTCACCAAATTGTAATTCCAGGTTTTTGGTTCAGTTCTTCTTCGTTTTGGTCGTTTTTCTGGGACAGTGGCCCTTCAGGGCGTTATTTCTTAAGTTCAGCCTGATATTTTTGTGCAACAATCTTAAACTCAACTATATATGGATTTGTTTTCCCTTTAAAAGGGAGGGTCATCTTGACAGCTCCAGTCTGCCTCTCCCCTGCAGGAAGACTGGTATTTTTTCTCTGATTTTTCTTATCTGCAAGATGGATATGTTGCTTTGTACTTCTATTTGTATCATTATTTCCTTTTAATAGAATAGAACTGAACTTACAAAAAAAATATTATTTATGGCCGACATATAATATTTTTTATTTTATTAGGAACGAACATTACAACATTTCCCCCATACACGGTTTTAAAACCACGTGC